>WEIU01010101.1:64982-75219 GCA_013389925.1 Aegithalos caudatus
GGCTGCTCCCCCCACGGGCCAGTGGCTCCCAAAGGCCCGGCCGGGCCCGACCCGGCCACCCAGGGGCAGCAGGGCCTGGCCCGGCCCAGCTGCACAGCAACCGTGGCACAGTGCTACCTCATGAAATCCCGGGGCAGAGAGAGGGCGGATTCAGTAATTCACAACTTATACAGTTTCTCCAGAGTTGCTTTCCTGTCCCATCAATGGCTGAAACCAAATGGGCCAGCCCCCCGACAGGTGCCCATTTGCCCCCAAAGGCTCCAAGGTCTTTGCAAGGTCATATTCTACTTTTAACCCATGACAGAGGCAAAGAAATTATTTCATGCATCGCAAACCCTGGGGATATGTGAGTGGTGTCTCCTTGTCCTTCCAAGATGAAATACATCACTCCTGGCCCAAGTGCCACAATTTCTGTAGAGATGGATTTTCCCTACCAGGGGCTGGAAGACTGCAGGTGAGCAGGCTGCTGGGAGGGGACACAGCCATGACTGCTGACCCTTACTGATCAAAGGGGCATTCCAAACCATATGGTGTCAAGCTCAGCAATAAAAGGTGAAGGAAACTGTGGGAAACAGCTAAGAAGCAGGACTCAAAGTACTGCTGGACTCATTACAGAAGTAGATGTGCTAGAGGGCCACAAGCCCTGGCAAGTTGAGGCAGGACCCTGAAGGAGGAAGAGATAAGGATGAATGTATGTATGCAAGACAGTACAGGTCTGTACAAGTCTGTGCTAGCCCATTGTTAGGCACAGTTATGCAATGTTAAGCATAGTTAAGCAATGTTACTAAGAAACAGATATTGTTGTTAGGGTTGTTATTGTTTAAGCAAGTAGTTATTTTTAGCTAGTGCTTGAAAGGTATATAAACAAGCAGTGTGTTCAATAAAATTGGCTTAATGATGCAAACCATGGAGACCCCCTCTCTTCAATCACCCAACAGGAAACGAGCCAGTGAAGCCCAGCTGTTGTCTGTATTGGAGGCTGAAGTGAACTTGGCACAAGTGGCAAAATCAACCTATGACAACCAGCCCAGAGGCCATGTATCCTTGGCACAGACTACATCAAGGGATGGTATTTTAAGGACCCAAAAGGTTACTGCTGGGTCTTTGGTGTAGCTGCTGTGGGTACAGAGAAAATTAAGCAGCTGTCTCCTTTGCCTGGCCTCTTGGAGGATGCCTCTATTACGGGGTTGCTGTGAGGTTTATTATAAATAAAATGTATAATTTGTATTTTTATTGTACTATCCTTACAAAATGCAATGTATATACCATGATTTTAAGTCAAATCAAACCAGGCTAAAAACCAGGCTCTCTCTGAGAGCAAAACCACAACCTCCAGGATTGCCACAGAGGGGAGTTGCCAGGAGAAGGAGAATACTGATCTTGATAACAACTGAAACAAGACAAAGCCCAGGAAAGCAACACCACACCCAAAACCTCGCTGCTATAGAAAAACTGATTCTGATCGGCACCCAGATACCGGACAGCAGGAAATGTGAATAGAGGGTGCCCAGCAACTCTATTTACATTCAATCCTTTCTCCGGGAAGACATCTACATATCTACAGCTACAGCTGAGCTGATCAGGACATCCTGGATGCTTGAGATGTCAGGAGACCAGCAGCAGACTGGAGATATCATCAACTAGAATGATCCACTCCTGTACAACCATGAATATTCCCTCCAAAGCATCTCCCTCTATTCTTCATTGTAAAGGAACTCTATTCAGGAGTTCCCAATCGGTGATGAATGTCAACAGAAAACAGACTTTTTACAATAAACTGGGAGTTCCTCAGCCTCAGGGCTGAAAAACTGTGTAAAAACCAGCAGCACGAACAGCAAATTGTGAACTTGGGGAGGATCAGTGCAGGCGAGGCTGATCACGGGTCCACCCAGGCTGACTCCCGGGCTCAGACCTGTATTGGTGGTGGCGGATTTTAATTTTGATTGTATTGGNCCTGTATTGGTGGTGGTGGATTTTAATTTTGATTGTATTGGAAATTAATAAATTCTCTATTAATTTTTATTCGGCTAATTTCATTTATAACAGGTTGAAGAACAGCAGGTGCTGTTAGCAGCAACTCTCTCTGACACTCCCTGGTTCCCAGCAATTAGCTGAATGTCGGCTGGAGAGACAAGAACTGATCAGCAGGACCCACTCACTCTTTAACCACTGTATATGACCACTGTTAAAATTTGATGGAGTAGAGAGATAGAAGTGGGCTATCATGACATCAACAGTCACAGCACTACCATGTGTTGTCATCCCAGCTGTGCTGGAGCTCCAGTACCAATCAGAGTCCAAGTGTTGTAAACAGGCCAGGAGACCTTCTTCTCCTTTTAATAAAGCCTTTATTAGTGATCAGCTTGGGGGGGGGGGGCTTGGCAGGTCGTCGTGGCTCCCAATGACAACTTGAAGGAGGATGTATGCAGCTCTGCCCACTAAGGTGCGCTGTAGGCAGAGCCAGGACTTCCAACCTCACAGGAATTACCCAAAGTCGCTGTTCAGCTTGGTGTCTAGAGGTCCTGCTCTCTGACGCTGTTCCTGAAGATCATGGCGAGAGATACAACAACTGGTTTAATCATATGGGAGGGCAGTCTTACTTGTGCATCGCCCATCTGTGTCTCTTTTGCAGCTCAATTCGGAAGGGTTTCCCTGCTGTGGGTGGCTTTCTTCTTGGCAGGCATTGGGCTTTTCCTCATTTGCATAGTTGCCGCGCTCTCGGAATTCCAGCAGCCATGTGGCGGGACACCATGCCCACAAGCCAGGGTGCACACACACCTCCAGCCCGGCCCAGAGCCACCGCCGCCTTTCCAAGATGGTGCAGCACGCAGAATAACCACACGGGACAAGCACGAAGCGCGACTGCCGCAGCAGGATGCAGTATGCTGGCCCGGCGTCCTCAGGCATGGCACAGCTGCCGTGCTGCCGCGTCTTCCTGGGGTCACCAGTGGTCCCCGTGGTGCCGCATCTCTCTAGCGTGGCCGTCTCCGCGGCCTGTCGCCGCTTTTGCCATGGGGGGGGGTGCACCATCTCCGCCGCTCCCTCCGCACCTCGCCGCTTCAGGCATGGGGGCTGCCGCCGTCTCTGCCGTCCCTGCTGCATGTCGCCGCTTCTGGTGTCGGGGGGTTAACATTATTTTCAGAACTTAAATTGACATGGGGAATAATTCAACTTTTCTCATTCATCACACAAGCAGCCCAATGGAATGTCACAACTGATATTTCCCATGTTTATCTCAGTCCTTGTGGCAGCAGAGTGCAAGCCACAGTTTGCTGTTACATGAAAGGGTATCAACACATCCAGAATTAACTGTCCTAGGGGTAGAGGCACAGCCTTACCATTTGTCATAGATTTATTCAGGCTGCACTGGAACAGGTTGATGGTCCTGAATGTCTGCATCATGCTGATAACTTCATCATTACAGATGTGGACGAAGGGCTGAGACCACTGAGACCTCTCCTCCAGGTCTCGGCCAGGGGACTTTTGGATTGAAACCACAGGAATTGAAATCAACAGTGAATACATTGATCAGGAGCAGGGAGTCCCTGTCTCTGGCTGGGAGAGTGAAAGGATGACTGCAATTACTGCACCATGTGGATTCAATGGCCTGCAAATCAGATCCATGGAGTACAGGACTGCAGGGATACAGAATATGCCCTAATGACATTGGGATACAAGGCCTGCATCCTTTGGAGCAGTTCTCATGTGGGTCGCCAGCCCTTCAATGCCCAGCAGTGTCATGTTAGGATCCACACAGTTGCTGGGAATGGGGATCTTCCATTGTGCTCCATGAGCAGTGCTGGTGGAGCTTGGTTTGAAGAGAGAACTCTGGGAAGAAAGAGACTATCTTAGTTTTCTTATACATAAGTAAAGGTTACATTACAATGGTAAGGTGCATGAGCCTTGTGATAATACATGGATATCAGGAAAATTAATCCACAAACACCAGAGGTTTCAAAAAGGAGACAGAGTCCAATAACTTTATTTGAATAAAGGGAGAGGTCATGAGGCATTCCCCATGGGGTCTCTCAAAATTTTTAGAGGATGCAGCCTCCTTTTTATCCACATTTCCCTCTCTCTTGCCTCACTGGCTGAGGTACTTGAGAGGTACAGGAGGAATCCCTGCAGCCCCCTGACATAATACCCAAGGTCTGGCCTTGGCAGGATAGATCATAGAGTCACCTGCCCAACCCGAGAGAGAGAACTTCTCAATGATGCTCTGTAACACGATGGTTTGCTCTGGTTCCCCACTCCCTAATGCCCCTGACCTTTTGGCGTCTTCTTTCCTCTGTGTCTTCATTGGTTTCAGGTCCTCAGTGACTGGCCACATTTTCCCTATAGGTCACTGACCTTACCTGCCCTTTGCTCCGCCCCTGTGTCTCAAGGTCATTGGCTGCTGAAGTTCATACTTAACCTTGAGACCAGCATACATTCAGCCCTTCAGCTCATGGAAATAAACCTGGCTGGAACTGATATAGTGCAAGGGCCTTCTTCCCTCTCCTTGCTGAGCTAGCCACATGGTGTGTGTGGATGTGTGAGCTTGACTGCTTTGCCTGAGTTTCCCCAAGCGGCCTTTCCCACTGGAGATTATTGGGGTCTAGGTTTCAGCTTCACTCCTAAAAACCCACAACACTACAGGTACAGACTTCCCAAAATGCTTAATACCTCCTTCTAAGTTATACCTACCCTGTTTTTCTTTTTCCTTGTGTCTCTGTTCTTTTTCTCTAAATCCAAAGATGTAGCACAGTCTTGAGTGAATAACAGTCTGTCAACTAGTGGAATTCCTAGGGAATTTATGGTTCCCTGTGAGAAATACCCATCACTTTAAAATTTTAAAAAGTTTATTAAACTTCAACAAATACAACAAAGGACTGAATAAGGAAAAAGGGCAGCACGCTGGGAATGTGTGACCAACCGTCACGTGCTCACTCACAAAATGGCTGCTCCACCTTTTATACCCTTGGTGTTGCATCAGGCAACCCTGGCTCCTCCCGAAGTCCGTCAGTCAACTCTTCTTCACTGTCATATATGAAATCAGCCGAATAAAATTTTGCAAAGAATTTATTAAATCGAATACAATCGAATTGGAAAAAGCCACCACCAAAAATCAGGTCTGAGCCTGGGAGTCGGCCTGGGTGAACCCGAGATCAGCCTCGCCTGCACTGATCCTCCCCAAGTTCACCATTTGCTAGTCCAAGCCTTGGGTTTTTATACCCTTTTTCAGCCCTGAGGCTGAGGAACTCCCAGTTTATTATTGTAAAGTTTGTTTTCTGTAGATGTGTTAAATGCATCTCAGAGTCTGTGAATACACATTGCAGACAATAGTCTTGCTGCTTCTCAGGAATTATTCATGGCAGGACAGGATGGGTCCACTCAAGCCTTGATGAAATCTTCCTCTGGTTACTGGTCCCATGATGACATCTTGGGACAATGGCCAGTGTTCTTATCGGCTTTACTGTAGAAATGTAGATGTATTCCCGGGGACAGAATCATATGTAAAAGGAGTTGCCAGGAATCCTCTATTCACATCCTCTGTCCCAGTATCAGAGAGTTGATCAAGAACAGGTTTTTCTACAGCAATGGGGGCTTGAGGAGATAGTCGTTTTCCTGGCCTTTGCCCTGTCTCAATGGTTATCAGATAAGCATGCCTTCCCTGGAAGAAACTCCCACATGAGGTAATCCTCTGTGGCTGTGCCTCTGAGTGAGCATGATTTAGATTTATTCCAAACTTTATAATACATATATACACAATTCACAGAAATGATACAAGAAAAATACAAATTACACAGTCCATATATAACATTCACCCTCCATCGGTGGAGACTTTCTTGCAACTTGGTTGGAGATTGCGTGTTGTCATGCCACATCTTCCTAGCAATGAGTCTTCCCTATTCCCAACTGCTCCATGCAAGGGGCACATGTACATGCCCTCCCCGCACATGTCTCAGACAACCAGGGCTGCAGAAGCCAGAATACAGAGGGGGATGAAGAAGACTGGGGAGAACAGAGGACATCTAAACAACAAACTACAATAACATAACCATACATCAAGAGAACTTCTCTTAACATACACATAATATTCCTCCCTTAATTGTGAGAGCCAATCATTGTATCACCCACCTATAACATTCCCCCTATTGCTTCTTTCACCTCTGGTATCTAGCCTTATCTGCCATCAGGCCCACAGTTTGTTTGTAAAATCACCCCCTTTTCATTCCTTTCATGAAGAATCCACACAGGGTGAACCGCAGAGAGCTGGGAGGCAGCACAGCAGCAGCTGGTAGCCCTGAGGCCACTCTCAGTGGTTTTGAAGTCACACACACTGAGCGCACAGGGAAAGTTGGCTCTCCAATGATTGCTACAGGTGAGCTTCAACTTCACTCTGTCTCTGTCAAGCTCAATGTACAAGACTGGAAAGAGTGTTTGCTCCTCTGATCTAGCAGGTAAGGGGCAGAGACGGAGATGGGCACAGCAAGTAGACTGTAATTTAGGGAAGGAGATCCATGAGCCAGCTTTGAAGAGTTTCATCTCTGCACATATGACTGTTGGCTCTGAGTCTCGCTTGTGTAACAAATTGTTGGAGATGATTGCTCCTTTTGGATCCTTTTGTTTTCTTTCTCTCAGGGAACTTTTTCCCACATGTTGCTAGGGGACAAAACCGACTGGTACTTATGAGAGACAAAAAAGTAGCCAGGGTTCAGGGGAAGGGTGCAGCTGGCTACTCTGTTAGCTGAGGGGTTTCTCTTGAGAGAGCAGAGATATCAGGAGATTTGGGTGGGGGAAGGGGCTAGGCGCAGCTCCTAGCTCTCTCTTGATCTCTCGATCTCTTGGCATCAGAGGGGAGACAGGCTTTGCTTGCTCTGGGGAGAATCGCCACCACCATGAGGGTCCGTCTCCTGCTGTCTTCTACCATGACTGAAGCTCTGCTTGTGGGAGTGGCTGTTGCACTGGGACCTTATTAACACCCTACCTCACTAAAAAAGACCTTCACCACATGCTCGGGTGCCTCAAGGGAAGCCCTGGGACCCCGAGCCGCTTTCCCCTCTGAGGGAGCCTCTCATAGCTGTGTTCAGGAACCAGGGTGCCTCTGCCCAGCCCCACTGTGTTTCTGTCACTGCTCCAGGGTTTTTTGCTACTGTAGCCCCCACTCCTGCCTGCTGGAATGGCCCGCAGCCCCTGCTGCAGCTGTGGAATTTCTGATACATCTCCTTTATTACTCCAGGATCTGCTCGCATCTGCCGTTCCAGCTTGTTATAAATGCAAACTATGAAGTTGGCTTTTCGCAAATATTAAGGTGTGTGTTATATGATTAACAATTTTGTAAGATATAAATTTTATTGCTCTTATAAGTAAAAGCATAAGCATAATGGTAGTAGTGGATATAGTATGCTTAAACTGCCTAGCCACGATGACATCCAGTAAACGTATGATGGGGGGCCCTACTGCTGACATACCAACTATCAACACCAACCGTCTCGACCAAAGCCAATGGTGAAGATGATAAAGAGAATACAGCCAAGAAACACGCATGCTCTAAAAAGGCGGAGCCAAGGCAGGGCCATGCTAAACTGTTCTTGGAATATGGAAACTAGTTAGTGGAAAGTGTCAGAAAAGGGTATTTGAAGAGGGATTCTGAAATAGTAAATCGTGGACTTGGCTAAATGCATACCTTGCATTTTTCTGTATCCTACCAGTCTTATTATTTTTTTATTAAACCTCTTTCGTAAACTTTATGTGAACCTCATTTTTCACAAGCTGCTGCTCAGAGGTTCCTGCTACAGCTCCTTTCATTATCCAGAGGTTCACCGGGACCGGCTGCTTCCCGTGAGTTTCCAAAGGAAGCCCCTTCTCCATCCCCTCCGCCTGCCCGCCATGACCCTGTGGAGAGAGGGGGCCGAGCTCGCACCACAGCGCCCCCTGCAGCCGCGGGGGAATCATCGCACCCGCCGTGCCCGGCCGGGAGCCAGCAGCGCCCCTGCCGGCTGTGCCCGGAACTGCACCAAAGGGGAAGGGGCCTGCAGCCAGGAGAAGGCTGGGACTGGGTCTCCGGGTCTGTTTGCTGTTGCTGCCTTCAGGGGTTGTTGTTTGTTTGCCTTGTTATACACACAAGCACACTAGTAAAGAACTGCTACTCCTTTTCCCGTATTTTTGCCTGAAAGCCCTGTAATTTCAAAGTTACAATAATTCATAGGGAAGGGGATCATATTCTCTATTCCAAGGGAAGTTCCCACCTTCCTTGTTAGACACCTGTCTTTCAAACCAAGACATAAATGACCTTTCCATTCAGTCCTCTCCATCTGTGCTGCATTCTATCAACCCCCAGCAGCCTCACTAACCCCTCCAAAACTCTGACCAGAGATTCATGGTACTATGGAGGGATGTGTCCCACAAGGGCCCTGCCCTCCCCTTGGGGGCAGAACAAAGAGGAGAAAAATATTTACAGTAAAAGCACTGAGAAAAATCTTTATTATGAAACTCACATCCCTTGCTGTCAGCAGCCTTCATGCACAGGATGTGCAGACCAGAAGCCTTTCTGCCATGAAGGGTAACAGGAGTACAGTTTGCACTGTGATATATGGTGTTCCTTCAAAGGATGGTAACACAAGGGGTTAAAAATCACTTTGCAGGCACCTGTTTATTTAGGTTAGCATCTTAGTGCTGTACTGAACAAGAAATAGTGCAGGCAAGTCCTGAAGAAAGGACCTGGAAACCTGGCTTCTGTGGAGCAGCCCATAAGGTATGTGTGAGACCTGGCTGACTTCCGCAGCAGTGCACCTGCTGGAGTGCGTGCAGAAAGCAGAGAACATTGTAGAGACGTGAACACAGCATGTCCCCAGTGGTGATACAGGCAGGCGGATGGTGCCACTCTGCCCCAGATGCAGCAGGGAGTGAGGTAGTGGCCCATTCCCAGCGGTTCTCAGGACACCAGGCCCTTGCATCATCCCTAAACAGTGCTGGGCTGTGGAGCAAGGCAATGCTCCCTGCAGAGTGCCTTGTGCTGCCTTTTCCACTGGCTGTGCTTCACAGAATCAGAAAGTAGCTGGAAAGGAGTTTTTAAAGGCCATCTATTCCAAGCCCCCTGCAATAAGCAGGGACACCTTCCACTAGACAAGATTGCTCCAATCCCTGTCCAATTTGGCCTTCAACATTTCCAGGGATGGGCTGCCACAGCTTCTCTGAGAAAATTGTGTTTTACTACTCTCACAGTAAAGAAATACTAAAGAAATCTATTCTAACCCTGCCCTTTGGCAGTGGGAAGCCATTCCACCTTGTCCTATCCCTCCATCCCTTATTCCAAATCTCTCCCCAGCTTTCCTGGAGTCCATTTAGGCACTGGAAGGGCCTCTAAGGTCTCTCTGGAGCCTTCTCTCCTCCACGTGAACACCCCAAGTTCTCCCAGTATGGGTCCAGAGCAGAGGGGCTCCAGCCCTGGGACCATCTCCATGGTGACTTCTGGACTTGATCCAACAGCTCTACATCCTTCTTATGCTGGGTCCCCAGGGCTGGAGGCAGCTCTGCAGGTGGGGTCTCACCTGAGTGGGCAGAGGGGCAGAATATGCTGCCCACACTGCTTGAACCCACGTAATCCACGTCGCTGTAGCTAAGTACTATCAGCACCTGCAGACTAGTCAATACCATGGGCTATGGGAGAAGCAAATGAATGCAGCATGGAAATAAAGATCGCGGAGAAGGCGAGATACGGCCTGGGGAAACAGAGCTGTCGCTGTCCCCTCGCAGCCACAGCCGGGCTGGACTGCAGCTGCCGGGGCGCAGCAGAAGCGGAGCCTGAGGGCAGGGCAAGGCCGGACCGGACAGCAGCGTCCTGCAGACCCCGCGGATGCAGTGGAAGAGGAGCTGGAGCCAGTCTAGCGGAACGGCACCGGCGGTCGGTCCCCACGGTGTTCGAGCTGGACGGGCCTGGCAGCAACTCCTCGCACCCGAGAGCTCGGGGGAGGTCAGTCCCGGTGAGCCGCGCAGGCTCTTCAGGCCCGGATGCAACGCCGAGGGAATGGTGAGATGGCGGAGCCTCCGGGGTTCGCGGGCAGCCCGGGGTGCGGGCGGGGCCGGCCTGCGCGGCCCCTTTAAGAGGAAGAGCACCACAGCGGCGCCAGGCGCGGCAGCAGCCCCTCCACGCATGCGCACAGCCTGTCCCTGCGACTTATTCGGTGCCGCCGGCACGGGGGTTGCGTACGGGGGTGGGGAGCTGCGCTGTAGCGTGCTCACGCATGCGCGAGCC
>WEIU01010101.1:75273-147170 GCA_013389925.1 Aegithalos caudatus
GGGGCCCGAGCGGGGCGGGCGGCGGGTGAGCCCGTTCCCGGGGCTCCCCCAGCGCCTCACGCCTGGCTCGTGCCGCGGAGCCACCTTAGGGCAGGTGAGAGCGACTCTCGATGACCCCTCGCGGCCCAGGGCCCCTCTCGGCCCCTGCTCCGGCCCCGGGGTCGAACCGCGTTTCGGGTCTGGGAGGAGCGTAAGGTGAAATCCGCGCCCTTCCGTGTGGATCCTGCGAGCAGGAGCTGGGCCTGAGGGAGGGAAAAGTTTGTGTCGCTGTTTCCCTGCAGAGTCCAACCAACAGCCCGCTGGTGCCTCCCGGGCCCTCGGGATTCTGCTTTCCCTGTCTGATTTGGTCTCCCGGCCCAGTGGATAGTAGATCCTATTTATCTGGCAAACAGCGGATTGCAGCGAGGCTTCTCCTCGGAGTAGGGGGGCTGTGCCTGCAAGAGAGTCCTTCCTGCTTGAGCAGTTTGGAGCCTTCACGAGAAGCTGGACTGACGAATAAGTGCCAATGTAAAATAAAGTGTTGAGTAAAAATTTTTCTCAGTCGAGGGCACTGTTTCGTGGTGAATTTCATTAAATAGTTCTTGGCACAAGTGAGGGGTTTGAAAACCTATTAAATGCTCAGGTGACCTGCCTGGAAGATAATTTTTTCAAACCTACTGTTAAAAATGAGAATGATAGTGAGAAGCAAAGTACTACTGCTGACTGAGTAATGATGCTTGAAAGCAGAATAATAGGCATAACATAAAAAACTGACTGATGTTTTTGCTTTCATATGGCTCTGCTCGTCCTCAGTTGTAACAGTATGCAACTTCTAGGCAGTGACCTTCTCTGTAGCAGGTGCCTTGCCTCCTGCTTTGGCCAGGCCGTGTCCAGCAGCGTTCCTGGGAACTAAGGAGGCAGTGGGGTCCATGAACTGGGAGTGCTGGAGGTAGTGAGACCAGAGTCCTGTGGCTTAAATGGCACCTTATGTTTGAGATCCAACCTTCCCTGTTGCACGTTCATGTATTAACTTCTGCTACAGTAATGCAATAGAATCTGACAAATTTGTTTTCTCTGGGCAAGGGCAGCTGGGATTCTCTTCTCTGATCCTTAGTAGTGCTGTGGTTGAATGGCTTGGAAAAGGATGACAGAAGTTCCTGGGTTTTTGTGTGCCTCATCTCTTGCCTTCAGTACCAACTTGTAAAAAAGAATGTAATAGTAACCCTGACATGCATATTTTTTTTTTATTCTTTAACAAAATACTTAAAGTACCAACTTTCTGCTGGCCTTTCTCTCAGATAGGTCTTCTATTTGGTTCTTGCCATTTTTATTTTTGCCTGCTCTCTGCTCTGGTGTCGTCACAGTGCATGCCTTAGGCAGAGCTGACCTGTTAGATGGATCCAGAGGTGAGCTACTCAAGAGGGCTGTGCTTCTTCAGGCCTGGTAGACTTAATACCAGAGGTGCACTTAGTGTCAGCTAGATCTAACTCCTTTTCTCCAACATGAACTTGGAGGGCAGTGGGACAAGTGGGCATAAAGCAGCTGTTCATGCTCAGAATGTCACAGGACTGAGAAAAAATGCTCACAAATGTCTGGTTTATGCTTTGGGAGAAGGTGAGTTGTGGCAGGATGGCTTTTTGACAAGAATTGTTTCCTGCAGAGAGCAGATGTTAGTACCGTTAGGTAGCAGAGGTCATGTTAAACGAGGTGGCTTTCTTTATTTCCAGGAAATACTTACCAAGTATATCTGATATCCCAGAACTTTGGTGTAGACTTTTTTTTTGGTGGCTGCTTCTCTGGTTTTGGCTCAATTAGGCCTTCAGTATTCCTTGAGTGTAGCAGTGTGGAGATGGGTGGTGGTTGCTGCTACCTTCCCCCGAAAAGCATCTCTTCTGGAGAAGCTGCTCAGGTGGGCACACAGGCAAGGCACTCAGGTCCACACACACACCTCATGTCTAGCTCAGCAGAAAAAGGCAGGAAGGGTCTCCTGTATAAAGTTCCAGTGAAGTTTATTTTGCAGACACACGCTGAAGGGTTTTAGGGACAGAAAGACCGAGATCAAAGGAGTTCCAGAGTTAAGTATGGGGACAGGAACCCATGGTCTGAGGGCAAGAGGCAATACAAAGGCAGGGCAAAGGGCAGTGACCTATAGATGACATAAGGATGGAGCATCAGTGATACCACAACCAACAGGGAAGCAGAGGAAGGAGAAATCTTGAGAACCAGGGGCGTATATGAACAATAGAGGTGGGCAAGGCCCACGGGCCAATGGGAAGAGCAAAACTGAAATAGATTAACATGATGTTGTAGAGCACTGTGGGGGAAGCCTTTTTGCTCACCATAAGCTATGAGGCTTTCCTGAAGCCTATGGTAGATTCTTCCAAGGCATTGGCCTAGAAGTTTCTCTGGCAGGCTCAGGGGCCTGCACACTTGAGCATGTCTCTGCTGATGGTCTTTGCATCTCTTGTACTACTAACCATTGTGTCTGCTCTTCTTTTTTGGTTCTAATAAAAGCCAAGAAGGATCCAGTTTTGGAACAGCTTGTCTTTGTGCTTTAAGTTCTTTTGCATCATGGGAAAATAAATACTTCATTTTACATCTGAAGTTGCTGAACAGAAAAGACTAAATGTTCATGTTTGCCCCCAGCACTTCCCTTCCTCAGTGCATGTTTTCCAAGGATCTGCTCTGTATGTGGGTATTGATTCCCTGACCTCTCCCCTGCACACGCTCCAGTCACCTTAGCTTCAGGCTCAGACCTTCTGCACATGCCTTCGCAGTAACTACAGAATATGGCTCTGTTTAGTTCTCACTGTCTAACTTTAGTGATCCAGGAGTTTAAATGTTTTGGCTGCAGCTGTTCATATTAAGTCTTTAGAAACTGGAAATGAAACATTTTTTGAGTTTTATGGACTAACTATTCTTGTGTGCTCACTGGCTTCTGCAGTGTTTGAGGGCTGAGGATCTTGGGTCTGCAATACTGAGACATCCAGTTTCAATGGTTTATATGGTGAGAACTACTGAAGTTCCTAAAATGAAAGAGACTGGGAGGAAATACATTGAAATCCAGATTATTTACCACACTAGGGAATATTGGAACTCATGCTCAGTTTCACAGTAAATAAATGTCTTCTTTGTTTTGCTGCTTTTAATGCTGGCAGTTTCTTTCCAGGTCTGTGAGAGTGTGAGAATGTTTTATTTAGTGCAGCCTCCAGGAACATACAGTAAACATATAGCATACAAGAGTGTGTAAAACTGCTTGGTGAACAACAGGGGTTTATTTATTTTTCTTCTCATCCCTGCTCTCAATCAACATTCTGAGAGTTCTTAGTTACTTGAACCCAAATAACACATATGTGTATGTTAAGTGTGAATATTCAGCTTCATGAAACTTAGGAGATGTTAGTTGGGCCAGTGAGGGTGCTTTATTGAAGCTAAAATACAGAAGCTTTGCAAAAACAGGAGTCAAAATCAGGTGTGATGTGACAGTTGCTTTTTTGGTCTTAATTTTGCTGTTGCTGTTCCAGTAGTTACTGAAAAATAGAGCGTCTTGGAAGGGAGGAGTTCTGCTGCTGCACAGCATTAGGTGCTCTTTGAAGCAAGTTAAGGAAGCTGTCAGTGTGTCGAATCTGTCAGGAACAATGTCTTGGATATCATTGTGTGGAGACTTTTTAGCCTTTTTTAATTCATGTCCAGTTAGAAGAAGCTGCATACTAGATAGGTTTAGCGATACTTCAGTCCTAACAGATTGCAGCCATTTCTAATTCAAGTGGCAGTTGAAACTGGAGTGTTAAATAAAAAGTAACTTCTAGTCCTTCCAAATAAAAACTTTGAACTGCTAAATATTGGGGGGTTGACCCTGATAAACCCCCTTGTAAGGATTTTGCATCTGAATCAATTACTTCTTTCAGTATTCCTTGGGTATTGCTAAAACTAACAGAAGTTTTCTTTTACAGCAAGACCAAAGGAAGCCTCAACTATTAACAAGATAGAGGCTCATCAATACATTTATGTATGAATGTCAAGCAGCAGGTTGGGAGTGTGTGGCATGAGATATTTCGGTTGTCCTGGTGTTAAACCTCTTCAGCATGGCATATTGTATATATCCTGTATCTGTTAAAAGTGGCTCCTAGGAGGTGTGGAAGGGTTACCCAAAAGAGCTTTGTGTCTTTTCTTCATTGTGGTAGGGAGCTGCATGAAAGGCAGGTGATTGTGTCCTTGTGTTCCCCTGTCCCAGTGCAGTTAAGGTTTTCTGAAATGCAGCAGGATTTGGGAAACCCAATGTTTTGAATTCTTTCTTCTAGATGAGAAAGCTCCCGCACAGGCATTGTCTGCCATTTGCTTGTATTGTACAGCACTTCCACACACCTGGCACCCTGCTCTGGGATGAGGATAGCCACAGTGAGTGTGCTGTGCTTATCACACACTGATAAGCTCCTGTTCACTGCCAGCCTGAGGGCTGGTACGGAAAGGACGTGCTTTTATCAGTTCACATCAGTTTATTTAAACCAATTCTCCTCACATGCTGTTACATGCTACTAATGAACTTGTGTCGAAGGAGAGGAATGGAGAGTGTTTCTCCTCTTCCCTTGTGGAATAGGGGATAGGGACTCTGCTCTCGGGATAGAGGCAAAGTGCTGTGGGGCTGATAGAGGAGGGGGGAGTCTTGGAAAGTGGATTATATCTCACTTCTGACCCAATCAAACACAGGTTGGAGACTAAGGTGGTGTTCAGGTGGGAGAGAAAGGGGGAGATGAAGTGTCCCTGTGCCTATAGGATATGAAAGGAAAATATACCAGTATGGAAATCTAGATAGTGAAGCTAAGCAGTGATCAAAGCCATTACTGAGGACTGGGATTTTGTGGGTGTTGTTTAGTATTTTGGTTTTGTGTGGTTTTCTTTGTTTGATTTTTTTCCTTGGGGTTTTTGATTTGGTTTGATTGGGGGGGTTTATGTGTGTGTGTGAGTGACTTTTCTGTGTCACGGAATTTCCATTTTTCTCTAAGCCTAAGGGTTTTGACCAAAGTAACATGAGCATTCCCCCTGCCTCAGCCCCCAGGAGAGGGAAGGTGCCTGAAGGATGCAGGCGTTGTATGTCCTGCAGGCTGCTGCTGTTCTCGTTAACTCACTATCAGACAAGCACACTGATTGCTGCCTCAAGCCAGGAAGGATGTAGTAGGAAGACAAGATCTTGCTGCCTTGATTTTCTGTCTCCCTTGAAGGGAATCATCAGGCTTTTTGCATAGGTTTTGGGTATAAACATTTGGGGAGTCAGGTAACTAGGCAGATTTGTTTAAATAGGCTTTTCTCTAAGCATGTATATTTCCAGGCCTGACTTCTTGTTTTGTTTTGGGCCAACGAATGTTTAAGGGAAGTGTTCAAAATATTCCCTGTATAACTAACTGGCTTCCAAATTATACCAGGTAAGTGTAGTTGACAAATGGATCTTGGGGTGCCATCAGTGACAGCTTGAGCTGCTCTGAGCTGTGTCTCTTGAATACTCCATGCTTTCTTCCTGTGCCAGCCCTGTTTTCCTTGTTTGTGTGGTCAGCTGGCTCAGATAATAGATAAAAGACTGCTGATTACCTGGTGGGAGAGGAGGAAAGGGAGATGGGGCAGTCCCAGTCCTGGTGGCTCTGGCTGCTGTGGTACCACCTGCTCAAGCAGCAATTCAGTGTTGTTGTGAACCTGTACAAAGCATTCTGCTGTCAGAGGGATGTTCCTGCCACACCTCTGGCCCTGGGTCCTCATTGCCCTGTTGTGTTGGCACAGATGTTTCTTACCTGAATTAATCAGGTCTCTGGGTATGTTTGATGTGTGGATCAAAACTGGCCTTGCGTGGTGAATATCTCTGAGCTGCCCAGTGCAGTCCCATGACTGGTGCTGCCCTGCCCATTTCTGGGGGTTCTGACCTGGCTGCCAGCCCTGCCCCTGTGCAGCTTGGAAGTGTTGTGTGTGCTGCTGGTGCAGCACCAGTCACTCCTCAGGACAGAAGGGTGCTGCTGCCTGAGAGGGACTGTGGGAGCACAGCTTAATTTCTGCTGCTTCTAATTGCCTCTCTTGATTGAGGTTTCACAACAATGCCAAAATACCCAGCCCAAGCTCCCATCACTGCAAAAACCTGGTTAGTTCATGGTCAGCTTCCTGATCTCAAATGGCATTGAGAGGAAATGCACAACTGTAGTTGTGCTGGGATTGTTACTGAAAGGAGAGCTGTGTCTAGTTCTGAGAGCACTGCCTCGGAAATTTCCTAGTGGCTTTTCTGTCTGGAATCTGGGACAAATGTGGATTTTTATGGAGTGACTCTGTCTGTATTGACTTTACAAGGATTTGAAATGCACCCCAATGTCATAGATTTGGAACCCGTATGTGCTGTAATGAAACTGTAAAGTGATGCTGTGTTTAAGCTAGTGATGCGCTAAATCTCAGCCAGTCCTGAACTCATTGCAAAAAAAGGGCACTTCATTATCACTCAATTGCATTTTTCAGCTACCAGTTTTGAGTAGTGCCTGCTGTAGAAATACCTTACGTATGTAAAAGAGGCTGAAATTTTTGTCTTCTCAGATGACTAAGGTTTTCCTGGAAGTTTCCTGGTATCACTTTTTAACTGTTGTTGAGGGGAAAAAGGGAACAAGGGATGAATTGCAGCTATTGCTTCATGAGCAGAATACTTGTAGAACTGTTTTCTACTTACTTGAAGGTATCATGTAAATGGGAGCATCTTTCCTGCCAAGGTGGTGCAAGCAGAAGTGTGAGGTGAAGTCACTTCTCAAGATCTAAAATGGGCTGATAGTCCTGAACTGAAACTTGCTTTAATCTCAGTAATCAAGCTATGTTAAGGCTTGTCTGTGTAAAAAACATACTAAGGTTGAGGAACAACTCTTGGAATCTTTTCTGGATTGTCAAAGGTATGAAATGGAAATATGCATCTTGAATTTACAAGATTGTGATTGTGATACACAGCTTCAGTTTTGCTAACTTACATCATAGACATTTTGACTAATTTTCTTTGTTTCTTCCTTGCCCCCCCAGGTGTTGTTTGGATTGTAGCATAGAGGCACTATGTACTCAGAGTGGAGATCCTTGCATCTTGTCATTCAAAATGATCAGGGGAATACCAGTGTACTTCACAGCTATCCTGAGAATGTGGGGAGAGAAGTGGCAAATGCAGTGGTGCGTCCTCTTGGACAAGCTTTAATTACATCATCTGTCGGAAGCGAGAGTTTACTAAAAACAGACAAAGAAGTAAGTGTCTTTCCTTGGAGGTGAGAGTTTCCTTCATGCAAGAGTGACAGTCTAATGGTTTTCTATAGCCTCTTTTTTTTCTCTTTATTGTCCCAAGTTTTATGAAGTGTGTTAGGTTTTTGGTTTTGTAGTCTCCATAGGATTTTTAGTAGCAACAATGTGCTTCATGACTTAATAGTAAATGTTTGTCTGAGCTACTGTACCAGGAAATTCAGGTTAAAGAAAACCAGCCAAAAAAACTCAAAACAAACCAAAAGAATTCAGCATTTAACACAAAGCCTTTCTAATTACCTTCAGTTTTGAAGTAATAGTATGTGGCTTCAAAAAAAAAGTCTTTGTATAGTACAAATTTTTATTAGAATTTGAAAATCTTTCACTAGCAGCTTTTGTGTGTTCCAAATAGTTATCTTTACAGTTTAGATGTAAGAGATTCAGTGTTTAGAGTGTGATTTGCCATTTATTAATATTCTTCATAATATGATATTTGAGTTAATGATTGATATTTGAGTTAATGGTTTGGTGTTTTCTTGCAGGATATGTTAAACAGAATTGCCCATGCAATATAACTACTGTTTGTTTTTTTTTGGTTGTTTTTTTTTTTTTTTGTTAGAACTAACATGCTCTGACCAGTACTTACTTACAAATATTTATTTTCAATAATTATTGCTTTGTGTTTGTTAGGTAAAATGGACTATGGAGGTGGTTTGTTATGGACTAACCCTCCCTTTGGACGGCGATACTGTGAAATACTGTGTGGATGTGTATACAGATTGGATTATGGCTCTTGTGTTACCTAAGGACTCCATTCCTTTACCTGTTATTAAGGAACCAAACCTTTATGTTCAAAGCATTCTCAAACATCTCCAAAATCTCTTTGTACCAAGGTGAGTGTTAGGGATTTCAAGCTATAGTCAGCAGGTAACCTCATGAGTCAGAAGGCTCATGAGGCATGGAGGCTCTTGAGCAAGACTGCTATTGATGCAAGCTTAGGAGGAAGGTGTTTCTCCAAAGCATCTTTTGTAATTTTGCAGTAGCAAATTGAGTTGTTGCTGTTGTGGTTACGTAATTAGAATCATAGATAGTTTGTATACTTGAATGTATACTGTGCCAAGAGTTTCGAGATTTATCTCTATTGGATGACTGGAGAGTAAGGGGAAAAGCAGAAGAGCATCACTGAGTGACCACGTGCTTTTCATTGTGTAAAACTGATATAAACTAAGAACACATCATGGCAGTCCCAGCCCTCGTTAGTTAAGATTTGACCACGTTTGTGATGTACTGAAGGATCTTGCACTAAGTGACTGCTCTGTGCCTGCATCTTGCTTCTGGTTAAATGTGCATGGTTATGCTGACTGTCCTTCTCTGGTAGTTTTGAAATAACTCCAATGCAGAGTGCTTACTGCCTGAAGTCCTTGGATGATGGTGTTGAGATAGACATGTTTCTAGGTCTTGTACACAGCTACATTGTCAGAGTGTGCAAACATTATCTTATATATAGTTTATGGCAAGTTTACCTGCTGCTGTTGCACTTATGGACTGGATAAATAAGATTAAATAGTAGTGCCCCCTGAAAAGGTACTTAACTTCAGATCAATGCTTAGTATATGTTCATAAGTATCAGATCATCTGCTTTTATCAGTATTAAATACATATCACTGCAGGTGGCCTTCAAAGTGCTTGGCTACACTTGGGTCACTTTACTAAAGGCTTTTTTTGTAAAGGATTTTGAATAATAATTTGTCCAAATTCAGTGGAGTTCTTTGCTGTTTATTGATTGCTTTGAAGTCTACCACATACTTTTAGCTGCTGTTGCCCTTAACTTGCAGTGAAAATGCATTTAATTTGCATTAAAAAATGGTCAAGGCAATGACACAAGTCTGAGGAAACCAAGCTTCTGGATTAGACTGTGGCAGGGGGTTGACTCTAAACTTTAATAAGTGCAGAATACAGTCTTCTGTCTGGGATCCTTTATTCCCTTGGCACAGCAGAGAAGGAATTCTTCACTAGTCCATTAAATAGTTGTTTCTGTGACCCCTTGCTTGCTTTCACATTGGGGGCCCTAGTAGCAGGTAGCTCAGTAGTACAGCTTCTTGCATCCTGTTGGCACAAGCTTCCACTTCACCCTTCTCTCCCATAATCATTATTGGACCTCGAGGAAGGCTGGTAGACTACACGTGATAGTTGTTGAATTAAACAACAAACACCTGGAGACAGGGAGGGCTGAAAAATCATTATTTTAAATGGGTCCCTGTAGTATAGCTGTTCTATAGTTTTTTTTTTCCAAGAGCCTCTGAGATGCATCTTAAACAGCAATTTTTCATGGCTGCTGCTGTCAGCGCTTGATGTCAAGTCCTTACTCCCTTTTTAAGTTTTGCCCTCCAGGGAGCTGTGTTCAGAATTCACTCCAGCAACAGGAGAAACTTCTTTACTGCGAATGAAATGCAGAACTGAGTTGTGTACACCTGCCTTGAATAAAAGACTTATGTGTCTGTGGTGGGGAACAGAAGAATAATTTCTGGGTTTACCCATTTGATGCAGGTTGCTGATGCTGATGGGCTCATGTAGAAAACTTACCCTGGAGCTGTTATAGCAACCTGTATTGAACTGTCTCCTGGAAAAATCTGTTCTGTGTTGAAGATATTCAGGCTTCATTATAAGCCGATGTCCTGTGCAAGGTTATGATTAAAGTAACTTCCTTCCTCATCCTGGTTCTCTGGAAATGATGTAGCTGTTGGTTTGACTGCCTTTAAAGTGTTGTCCCAGAGTTGTGAAGGCTTCAGGCTCAAGATGGTGATGTATAGGTGAGGTGTGAAGTGCAGCAGTCTGAAGTGGGCACTTCAGTGTAAATGGCATCTCAGAAGCCTGTGTACACCCATACAGAGCAGGTGCATATAGATTATTCTAGTCTGAGTGCTCAGCTGAATCAAATATTTACATGCATAGTCCTTGAAATAGTGTGGTGCTGAAAAATAAAACTGTGAAGGCTGGGTGAGTCAAGTTACCTTTCTTTTATCTGCAACGGTGTTGGGAGAGAGGGTGTTTGCCTCCTTCCCTCCTGCACTGGCCTTCTGTCCATCCTGAAGAAACAAATACTTAGTTGGCATATTTGAATATTCTCCAGACAACGCCCAGGCTTTCCATTTCTGGCAACCCTAGAATATCCAAGAGGTCTTGAAGATGACTTATGCAGTAGTGGTTGTTACTGCTGTTAGATAAAGTTTCAGTGCCACAAACACTGTTGGAAGGAAATATGAGAACTCTCTCCTCCGTATTGCCTCTCCAGGAGAGTGAGGTGCTGATATCCAGGTCCTCTGCAACAGAAATGTCTGGAATTGCTTGAGTGACCATGGAACATATAACTGCCAAAGTACTTTTTTTGTAATAACTTTGTATGCTTCTTATATGAAATCATGGGAGCAGTACTTCTGAAGGAGTATGGTCAAAAGGCCATGATCTATAGAAATCTAGACACCCAGAAGTCTAGAAACAGTGCAAGAAGAACTTGCCACTGGGTCAAGAAGAAGTCAGATGGACAGGAATCTTCGAGTTGCCTTTACAAGATTAGCACAGAAATATCCCATTAGCTTGCATATAAGCCCTCTTTTTTTACAGTTTCTCTTGATGATTAGGGAAACAAGTCTTGAAGCAGCCTTGGGAGCTTCAAGCCTGTATAATTAAGGATATCTTTCAATTGAAACAATCTGCTCTGTTGTTGCTCAGGCAAAAAACACTGCTATAAGCAAGGCAGGGCTCACTTGTCCCAAAGTTAGTTGTTCTACTGAGAAACCCTGGGTTATAATCTAGCATTAGCATCAAGCCACCCACTGAGGTCCTGAACTGTGGCTAGTAGTGTGCAGTTTTTGCATTAGGTATTATCTTGTCTCTGTAATCTTTTTTTCCAGTACTGTAGTACAATATTTATGCTGCAAGATAAAAGCTAATAGTATTTAGTTGACCAGCACATTCTTGAGGTGCTTGCTATGCAGCATGACTTGTGGGTTATACCACGTTGAAAATGTTTGCTAGGAATCTGATAATACTGCTTACTAGTCCAGTGGATGGTAATTCTTTTATGATTTTTTTTGTCACCCCTTCAGTGGTGGTAGGAGGGATGATGAGATGATGCACAGGTTGAAATATGCCCTACATGTACTGCACACTCTAATTTGTAATCTCCTCTTTCACCCTTTAAATTGTAGGCTTCCTCAGGTTTTTTACCATCCTCAGATACTGTCCAGAATGTGTCATGTTACTGTTTTGTAGCTGTTCTGCCTTGTCCAGACTAACTGATGGGAAGAGGTGATGCTGGTTTTTGCTGCTTCTGCACAGCTTTGTATTGAGTGACTCAGCAGTGCCAGTGTGGATCTGATTATTGCTACAGGAAAAACCTAGAAAACATGAAACTGTTTCCTTTCTTCCTTCTTTACCCCTAACTGCTTGCAGAAGAAGATCTAGAAGGGAGTCATTAAATAGGAACATTAGACTAAAAGAAGTGGTAAGATTTGGTTTGGAAATGAGAGGAGAACTAGGAAGAATTTAAATTAATTTGCTAACAATGTGTCCTCCTAGCTTTGCCACTTCTGAATTATGTATGTAGTAATTCATGATGTCTCAACTGGATTGTGATTGTTTGGCCCAAGATAAATCTGACATGATGGATTGTGCTTGCTCTGGTGTTTGCTCTACATGTTGAGTCTCACATGGAGAAGAGTGTTACAGTGCATCTTGTGCTCATTAAGGCAGAATTAGGATGCCTAGAGACAGAGTTGAGGTGCACAGAAGCATATTGGCTCATGTTTTTGGGTCTTGCTCAATAATATTTGTTTATTTTTGTAACTGCTGAAAATTCATGTTATTGAATATATCACTTTATAGTTCTGTTTCTCAAGCATTTTTTTCTTGCAGGCCAGACCCGGGATCCAGTCAGATCAGACTGTGCTTGCAGGTTTTGAAAGCTGTCCAGAAGCTGGCGCATGAGTCGACAATTATGGCAAGAGAAACCTGGGAGGTTTTGTTATTATTTCTTCTTCAGATCAATGACACTCTTCTAGCAGCTCCAACTGTGCAAGGTTTGTGTTCATCTTCCATTTGATTCAATTACTGAAAAAACTCCTGGCTCTTCTTGACATTCAGCTGCCAGCAGGGTGGGGGAACCCGTTAAAAGCTCTTAAGGAGCTACCAAAGTACAATAGCTTACTCCTAATTCTGCCCCATTACTCCAAAACAAAGCATTGCCAGAAAAGACTGAATGATTTGAAGCTGAGTTTTCCTGAAAGTATTTTTGCAGGACAATGACTTTATACAGGAACAGTTTGGTATGAACAGTTTGACAATGTTGTTCCCTGTTTGTTTCACTGAAACCCCCTTGTTTAGCCGATCATACTGCCTGGTGCAAAATAATAGTGTCAGTTTTACCTATTTAAAAAAAAAGACTTCAATATAGACACAGTGCAATAGAAGACTGCCTAAGATTGGTGGATTCTTGCTGTCCTTTAACACACACATGGCTGGGCTTTAACTATTATACTTGGACTTGCAAAAAGCTTAATTCACTGTAGGAAGCAATCAAGGATCGCTCTTAAAAGTTATGGAAAAAAAAGGGCTTAATCTTTATGCACTTTAACCAAAACTTCTTTGGGGAGATATTTGAAGTTATTTAGATGGAACACTAACTGAAGGTGTGCTTGGTTTCTATTGTAAGGTGGCATTGCTGAGAATCTGGCTGAGAAATTAATTGGCGTGCTGTTTGAGGTATGGTTACTCGCTTGTACGCGGTGCTTTCCAACACCTCCTTACTGGAAAACTGCCAAAGAGATGGTGGCTAACTGGCGACATCATCCTGCAGTAGTTGAACAGTGGAGCAAGGTGATTTGTGCCCTTACTTCCAGGTAGGAGAAATTCCATAAAAATAAATGCATGTATGGGGATAATCATAATTATACATGCTTTGGAGTTGCTTATTTGTGGAATGTGCAGCAATCCAAAAGTGGATAAGCAGTACAAAGTGAGAGATCTTGTTGTATCCTTGGTTTGTGTGTGTATTCCTTTGTTCTGCAAGGGAAGATCTGAGTTGGATTCTCTCGGTTCTTGTGTAAGCTTAGCAGCTCTGTGATATTTAGCACTTTGCAGCGTGTGTGTGTGTGTGTAGCAGTCTCCACCATTGTGACTCTTCATCATATGCCTTGAGGAATGACTCAAGAATATTAATGTAGTGTTATGTGTGTGTCATCATCAAAATTATTGATGTTAATGCTCATGCTGCTGGGTTTGAGGTGACTCCTGGACTCTGCTTGGACCCTGTGGAGCTGAAACTGCATTACAGCTGCCTGGCACTTCTGCCCTGGCAGTCGAGATGTGATGGACCAGAGGCAGACCACAGGCACTCTGCTCTAGAGAGTAGGGGAAGAAGAGCTGTACTGAGTCGTGCTGGGTATGGGAGCAGTAAGGATCATATATGATAGAATTGTTTAGGTTGGAAAAAACCTCTGAGCTCATCAAATCCAACCATACCCCCAGCACTGCCAAGCCCACCACTAAGCCATGTTCCCGAGTGCCATATCCTCAGGTCTTTTGATACCCTTTGACTCCACCACTGCCCTGGGTCACCTGTGCCAGTGCCTGACAACCTTTTCCATCCGATCTAAACATCCCCTGGCACAACTTGAGGGCATTTCCCCACATCCTGTCCCTTGTTACTTGGGAGAAGAGGCTGATCCTCTGGTGGCTCCAGCCTCCTTTTATGTAGTTGTAGAGAATGAGAAGGTCCCCTCTGAGTCTCCTTTTCTCCAGGTTGAGCCCTCAGCTCTCTCAGCTGCTCCTTGTGCTCCGGCCCCTTCTCTGATATGGCCTCTCAATGTCTTTCTTGCCATGAGGGGCCCAAAACTGTCCCCAGGATTGGAGGTGCCTCACCAGTGCCCAGCACAGGGGACATTTGCTGCCTTGGTCCTGCTGCCACACCATGGCTGATACAGGCCAGGTGTCATTGGCCTCTTGCCTATCTGGGCACACCAGGCTCTTGTTTAGCTGCTGTTGATCAGCATGCCTAGAGCCTTTCCTACTGAGCACTTTCCAGCTGCTCTGCTCTAAACCTGTGGCACTGGGGTTGTTGTGACCCAAGGGCAGGACCCTCATTTTGCCTTATTGAACCTCATGGAGTGGCTTCAACCCCTTGATCCAGCCTGCCCAAATCCCTCTAAACAGCCTTCCTGTCCTTCAGCAGGTCAGCTCCTGCCCACCTCAGTGTCACCTGCAAAGTGACCAAGGGAATGCATCTGGGGGTTGCAGGAGAGTTTTGGCTGTCGTAGAAGGTTCTGTGTCACGATATGACGCAGAAATGAAGGCACAGAACTCAGTGAGCTCGAAGGCAGGAAAAAGAGAGCAAGTTTATTTACCACTTAGGTTTTATAGTTTTCCAGGGATTACCCCTGGATTGGATAGAGAAGTTACCACCTCTCCATCCACACTGGTGGAGACAAAAGTCCATCAAATGTGTCTCCTTGAGAAAGGAATTTAAACATAGATTATTTTCCTACAGACTCCTTGAAAGGACTCCACTTCAACCTATAAACATACAAAAAGAACCTCTGAAAATCAGAAGATTTTTGAAACTCTCAGAAGGCTTTAGAAATGTGGGTGACAGTTCTGGACAGTGTGGAGAGTTCCAGTACCATTAATATTTGAGGTCTTTTTTGTATGAAGTCTTTGTGGGACAAATCTCAGACTCTTGGAGGAAAGAACTGAATTAATTATTTGTTAAAGGGTTGTTTGTATCTCCTTCCGGCTCTCCTGAAATAGCGGTAACTTATTTCTGTGAAAGTTCAAAGATGTGTTAAAATTGCTGCATTGTGAAATAGTCAATAGTGTATTTTTCTGCAAAGGTTTATTATAACTTTGAAAAATTTTGCTTTGAATTTCCTTGTTAAAATGTGAGGTGTGGATAGGTTTTTCCTGGTTTTGCAGCTGTTTGTTAAGCCCCTGGGAAATAAAGCTGCGGTATGAGTTCCGTGTATTTCCCACACTATTTCTTTAGTTATTTTTAGCTTGTTAGATGTAGTGTTACATAATGGAAAATACTTTATGATTCACTGATCTGAAAAGAACAGCTCTGTCTCAAAACATGTGTTGGTGTTCTGCACCACACACTGTGCCTACACTCTCTCCCACTGTTGACTAACACTCATGGTTCTGTTGGTGCATGGGAGTCTGCAGGGTTTCTGGAATGTTTTAGTCTGTGTTCAGTAATGTTGGTTTATGCCTGATACATGGAAAGTTAGTCTCCTCTGAGGCTGGCTTTAAGTTCAGTGGTATTTCAAGCTGCAGCTTTAATACTTCAATGAAGCTTCAGCTTCAAACAGTTAAAATGTTTCAGTAAACAGTTCTTTGAACTGGGTTATTAGCATTAAGCTGAAAGTAAATGTTTCAAATTAAAACCGTATGGAAAATTATATTTGGAAATCTGTACACATATGCAGTGTTAATTTGTGTCCTTGGCTATGATTTTTAGCAGAATGAAACTGGAGTCTTAATTGTGTTGCCATACCAATAGATACTACTTTTACCCCACCTAGATTGCTTTAAGTATATTTTAACTGTCTTGGATGTGTGGCTTAAAATTTATTTCTGTCTTCAATAACTCTTGAAAATGTCCCATATGTCACTAAAGATTTCATCATAGTCTTTGAAAAACTGGTTTCTTGCAGTCATAGGGAGAACTGAAGCAATTGCACTGTATTGCCAGGCAGTGGTGTGGGCCATGACCATGCATGGGGTTGGGCCAGGCTCTTTTGGGTCTTCTAGAGCCAGGTAATTCCTCAGCAAAAACATACCGTGGGGTTTTGCCTCTGGGCACTAAATGTAGGTGGATACAGGGCTGGAGAGCATTTGCTACCTAGTACAGATGTGTGTATTTCTGGTATTAAGGAAACTTCCCAGTCTGACCATTTCCAAGACTCTCTGGCAGTCACTCTTCTACCACCAGTGATTTTAACTGCTGGGACTGAAGCCCCACTGCAGCAGCAGCTCCAGTGAGCCTAGGAGTGCTTTGCTTGACTCCCTGCATGCCCCACTCTCACAGGCAGACCAGCTTTCCTCACCAGTTCCACTCCAGGTTTCCCATGAGAGTGTGAGATGTCTTGTTCCATAAAGCCCTTTATTCCCGGTACAGTAACGCAGAAACAGCTTGAGCTGGTGCTTCCATGGAGCAGCCCCAACAAAAAAAGTCCTGGGCTTTTATCCCCTCACAGTCCAAGCTCATGCAAGTCTTGCCTCTTCCTCTCTAGCCCTCAGCTCTTGGAGTGTCTGAGAGCCTGGCTGGGCCACAGGTCCGGTGCCCTTTGTTATGCACAGGGTCAGCTGTTGAAGCTCAGTTTGCAGCTGTCGCTGCAGCTGCACCACAGGCTGCTGCACTGAATGGGTTCCTCATCATCCTTGCATCTGGAGAAGGCCTCATGTCCTAAAGCTCTTCAGCTTTTTTCTCCAGGCTAGGTACTGTAAATAGGCAGTGATTTCACACACTTGTGTTAATTGGCTGCAGGTTACTGTAGTGCCCACTGCTGGGAGAAGTGGAAGGTGGAAATGCGGCCTGTTTGACTCTTGGTTTAGGAATCAGCCATAGACTACTTTTGTCCTCCACTTCTCCTAGTTGAAATGACTTTATCTCTGTAAAACTATATGGCTTTACAAGTGAGTAAGGATGAGTGGGTGATTTCTTGACCATTGCACGTAAGTTAGCTTAGGGAAAGACAAACTGATTTCTTGGGATGCTGGGATATTGCAAAGGTGCAGTGCAGATCCTCTCCATTCCTTTAGAAAACATCAAGATTTATGTTGGTCTGGGAAATTGAATTGTAATTTGGTGAAGCTAGGTATGAAGCAGGGGTCAGATTAGGTAGCAGGAGTTCAGTGAAGGTCACTGGTGATTCTTCAGTTAGTTACAGCTCTTCTCTGGAAAAATTTCCATTTATCCAAGCATTGTTCTCATGGCACTGGACCACTGGTTTGTTCTTTGCTGGTCTGTAAATCCCAGCCTCTGGCAGATGTGCTGCATCTCTTTTGAAGAACTCATTAAACTATGGGTTGCAAGTCCTGTGCTGCTTGTAGGTCAACAGCAAGTGCTGTTCATGGTGCTGGGGTACAGTGTAGGTTATCAGTCATGAGCTGGAATTTAGAACTGCAACCTAATATGACTTGCTAGTGTCATTGAAAGCTTGAGCTAAAGAGCTGTGAGGATAATGGCTTGAATTATTTTTTAAAAAAATTAATTTCCCTTTTCTTCACATCTAAGTCCTGCCAGATGTGCATGTGTCTATGATAACTGGTGACCCCTCTGCCTAAGTTACAGGAGAGTTGCTGAGGAGTGAGTCTTGTGCCTTAACAGCCCCTGGGTTTGGCTAGAGCTTTAGGCAGGCTCCAGGTGTGCACCATCCAAGGCTGTAAGAGGGCTGAGTGATTGTATAAAATGGGGATCTCTAGGAAAACTTGGGATGTTGCATTGTTGCCTGTGGAGTCACCTGTGGGCTGCTGATACCTTTGGGGCTCATAATGCACTGTTAATTTTTGGAGTATGAGCTGAAAGACAGGTCTCTGTGACTTGCTTTCTAGGTTGCTGCGTTTTACATATGGACCTTCATTTCCTCCGTTCAAAATTCCCGATGAAGATGCTGGTCTGATTCCTCTTGAAATGGATAATGAGTGCGTTGCACAAACTTGGTTTCGCTTTTTACATATGCTGAGGTATTGTAATTACAGCCATCCATTGTTCCTGTTCTTGCATCAGCTCTATACATTTGCATGACAAATGAAACATTTCTCTGGAGATTGCAAGGATTAAGCATCTAAATAGAATAAAATGAGAGACTTGTTGTGCCAGTGCTATGCAGCAGCTGAGGGCAGGCCATGAGTGGTGTTGTTCAACTTTGAACTCTGACTCTTTCAAAATGTAAACTGGTTCAGTTAATTAAAAACTATTTTAGCTATTTGGTGTTTTGGAGGATCTGAAAAACAAGAGTTCAATAGAATTTTGTTTCTCTGAGATAACAAACAGGAAGGGCTGAACAATTGTTCTGGGAGATACATACAACTTCCATTTATTCTCCAGGTTAAATTTAACCTACAATTTATTTATAAAATTATTGTTTATATATTTATATTTATGAAGAAATCTATACAGTTAATTTTACCATACATGTTAATCTTTCGTAAATGCACAGGTGAACCAAATGCTGTGTTTTGTTTTAAAGACTCTTGGATGTGGCATTACATTAATGCTCTCAATGGCCAGAATATTAAACAATTGATACAGAATACTATTTAATAGTTAAAGCTAGAATTTAAAATTTTAATGTTTAAAATTTACTTCTTGACTAAAAACCCCTCTTTCTTCATTTGTAGTACTAATGTCACAAGTATTGTAATCTAAATTTGGAGTTGACAAATTTGCTATTTCAGGATTTGAGTCAGTCAAGAAAAATTGCTCAAACTTTTACAATCTACTCCCCTTCTTGTCACTATTTGACAATATTTAATTTGTTGCTTACCTATCTAGAATAACTGGGTTCAAAACACCTCATAAGTTATTAATATTACTGCAGTAATTAGTCTAGCAAATGTGTGCTCTGGTTTGTTTTATTTTGCTAAAATTGTTCAATGTGTTTGTGTAATGTTTGAAATGAAGACAGTTAAATACTGCCAACCCAGGAAGTAAAAATTGCCTTCCTGTGATGGAGTAACAGCTAAAATGTATTCATATTATATGCTGGTTTGTGGTATTATTTAAATGCCTTAAACTATTGCATCTTCAAGTCTTTTTAAAATCTTAACAACTGTTCTTAAACTGACTAACATATATTTTGCTCTTTTTCTGTGCAGTAATCCTGTGGATTTGAGTAACCCAGCCATTATTAGCTCTACCCCCAAATTTCAGGAGCAGTTTCTGAATGTGAGTGGGATGACTCAAGAACTGAATCAGTACCCCTGCCTTAAACATCTGCCTCAAATATTCTTTCGTGCCATGCGTGGAATCAGCTGTTTAGTGGATGCATTCCTAGGTAATGCTTTTGACTTACCCATGGATAGCTAGGAATATTAACTTAATCATTATTTTATTCTCTTTAGATTTGTTTTCTACATAAATACAACAATAACAATTTATCATTGGCAAGTATATCCTGGAACTGATGAGGAGGAGACTTCAGATCACTTCTAAAAAAATTTGTATACACAACAGTAACATTTGAATGCATGAAGTTGTAGATGGCCTTAGTTTCAAATGCAAAACAAATCAGAAGTATAGAATAAAACCAAACTAGGGATCTCTTTCCCAGAGAAAGAGATCTTTCTTTTCTCTTTCCATCTAATCACCAGTGCGAGTGCTATGCTTTAGCATGTTGTGAGCACTCACCTCCATGTTTCTAATCTTTGTGGCAACTGCTGTGTGACTGTTTTATAAGGTCTTGAATTTGGGCTGTCATCTTCAGATCTTTGTGAGAGTTCCCCTTGGTGTATGATTGGGTTACTACTAGTGCTGAGTAGAAAAGTTGTGTTTCTTTGTGTCTGCTGGTAACTGAGTAGCTCTGACTGGTCAGTTTTAAGTAACAGTATGGAGTATGTGAAATTTAAAGCATTCTATTTAGTATGCCTCAGACGTACTGAAAATTCTTCAGGGAATACATACTATTGTAAACTCGGAAGAGCTGCCCGTCTCCATGAGGTGATGTGAGATTGCAGAGTCTCCAGCAGATACATAAACAGTATTAGAAAAAAACCTGCCAGTGGAATGAGACCATCAGCCTGGAGAAGAGCAAGCTCTAGGGGCACAGAGGGGCACGGTTAGACTGGATATTGGGAAGAAATTCTTCCCCATGAGGGTTGGTGAGGCCCTGGCACAAATTACCCAGAGAAGCTGTGGCTTCCCCTGAATCCCTGGAAGTGTCCAAGATCAGGTTGGACTGGACTTGGAAGAACATGGTCTAGTGGAAGATGTCCCTGCCAATAGCTGAGAATGGAATGGAGGGTCTTCAAGGTGTCTTTGAACTCAAACTGTTCTGTGGTTTTATGGCTCAGACACTTTTAGACTTCTGAAGATCTCGTAGCAAGATAAAGCACCCAGAGTGATAATGGCCTACCTGGAGTGCAGAGATGGAGACTGCAATGCATTGAGGCACAGGAGATTTCTTAGTGAAATTAAATTCAGGCTGTAGGTATGGAATGGGAGAGTGTGCTCAGGCAGACTTGAGAGCTGCATAAAGCTCTTCAGCGAAGGCTGATGGGAGAGCTCATTACCTTCTGTCACAAGTGCTAAAACATTGGGTTTTATCTTGTTCTCTCTGGTCTCACATATCACATGATGTGTTTGGCAAAATAGTGCATCCTCTTTTCCAGCCAAATGTACCAAAACAATAGGTTTCACTCTGTGTGGGGTGTAACACTGATTTAGCAGGAGCAAATTGTTCTGTAATGTGTTACGAAAAATACTTGGGTGCTTTAATCAACATGATCAAAAAAAACCCAAAAACTGTGTCAAATTCTCAAGCATTTCAGTTCCCCACTTCATTTTTCAGATGGGGCGCAAAGGTGTTGGAATTCATTAAAATGGGCAGAAATGGTGTTTGTCGCTTAAAGTTTTGCAGAAGTTGAGTTAATTCTGATTCTAATGGGGAGGAGCTCTGTACACCATGAATTTCCTTGAAGCTGGCTAAAAACTGGTCTAATGTTCTGCTGCCGCCAGAAAATTGTAGCTTGCTCTGCTTTCTTACTCTATCTTGTTTACTGCCTTAGTATTTGACTGTTCAGCAGCTGATTCAGCTCAAACCGAGCAGAAAGCTGGGTGGTGGATGGGTTTCATCTTAATTTAGTGAGCTAAGGTAGCTTTAAGGGCCAGACATCTTAGAGATGTCTCAGAAAAAGGTTGTGGGAGTTATGATTGGGAAGGAAAGGCAAAGATAAGATTCATCTGAATTTTGGCAGAAGTGAGCTGTGAAATTGTCTTTGGCAAGTGAATCTTGCTCCTTTCCCTCTGCCTGCTTCTAGACTGGTTCTTCCCATCTGCCATTTCCCCCAGCCTTAAGGTGTGGGGTCCTCTGGTGTTTTTAATCAATTGCTTATCTTATGCAGTTACTGTTTTCATTTGCTTATTTCTGCTAATAGCAAAATAGGGAGAGGTGTTTTTGTCGCTACTGCTGTTTTGAGGAACAGGGGGAGGCATGGCTATTGACCAAAAGCCTCTTGGTTTACTGATAGCCTGTTCTGTAAGCCCGTGGAATTCTTGCTGAAAGCCTGCTTTATTCCTGGCCTTACAGGCATTTCCCGACCCCGATCAGACAGCGCACCCCCCACGCCAGTGAACAGGCTGAGCATGCCCCAGAACACTGCTACCAACACCACTCCACCCCACAACCGGAGGCATCGGGCAGTGACTGTGAACAAAGTGACGATGAAAACCAGCACTGTAAGATTTCATACTCTGAGTAGCTGACCCTTTGGATCATTTTCTCAGTTAGATGAAGTAATTTCCTTGGTTCTAGGAGCTGATTTGTTCTTCTGTTCAAACAGGTAACTACTGCACATGCTTCAAAAGTGCAGCACCAACCCTCCTCTACTTCTCCGCTCTCTAGCCCAAACCAGACAAGCTCTGAGCCTCGGCCGCTTCCAGCTCCTCGCAGGCCAAAGGTTAACAGCATCTTGAACCTCTTTGGATCATGGTTATTTGATGCAGCATTTGTTCACTGTAAACTTCATAATGGAATAAACAGAGACAGCAGCATGACTGGTAAATATTACAAAAAATAATTGCACACTTCTTTCCTTGTTTTATGGACATTTCCTACCTGCAAGATTAACACATGCATAATCCAAAAAAAGTAAAATCTGAAGTGCTCTGTAGTTAATCCCTTGAGCTGAGCCAGCATTTGCTATCAGCTAAGCAACTGTTTTGGTATTTCAAAGTTTCAAAAAAGCCCACTTTCTACTATTAAATGCTCCCTTGCTCTAACAAGCATGGCACTTCCAATTACGATACTAGGGAAAATGCTTTTAAGTGAAGGAAATCATATGGTAGGAGTCCACTTCTTAGTTTGAAATCTGCATGAGTATCTGTGATTAATAGGAACTATTTATATTGACATTTTAATATTTCAAAAATTGTCTTACATTGCTCCACATAGTGCACAAAGTGATACTTCTTGGTTTTGTAGTTATGAAAACAAGACTCCTTAAAATAGTTAGTGAAGTTTGTTGCCTATCAGTTATGGTGTGTTTCCCTTACTGAGTTGATATCTTCATGTCTTCAACCCTTAACTGCCAAACTTATTTTGTCTCCTGTGCTTTGCTCAGCTGCAGAGGTTAGATGTTTTGAGATATCATAGCAGAATTCGTGCTCTGCTCAGAGAGGCTTTTAACTCTCATCTTACTTTTGATGATAATATTTAGAAAATAATAATCTTTCTCATTCCTTGCATTTTTTCCTGTCCCTTGTGTATTTTGAATGTCTGCTAACTTTTCCATGAGATCTATCAATCAATCTGTCATTACTCACTGGCCTAAGAAAAATAGGGGAAAGACACTTGTAGCAAGTCGGATGTATAGTGGGACTTGACAGCAGCGGTTAAACTGGTGATCTTCCTTGTTTTTTGTGTCAAATTCCTGTGTGAAAGCTTAGGATTTGGGATCTTCTAAAGGTGTTTTCAGGTATGTAGCACATTGTTTTTGAAAGCGTTCTTTGTGGGTTTCTTTGGTAGGAGTTTAGAATCTGTTGTAAAAATCCTACGACTCATGACTAGGGAAGCAGCTGAGTTTAGGAAGTGTCTTGGTTTTGAAAGACAGGTATCTGCCAGCCAAAGTCTGGAAGTTCCCTTTGGATAGAGACTGTAAACCCCCTCCCTCAGATTACCATAATTTTTTTGTAATTAGGGGCTTTCAGGCAAAGCTTTGGGAATAGGAATAACAGTCCTTTACTAGGAATATTAAAAATACAAATGTGATGGTACAGAAAAACAGGCAAGTAAAATGAACGAAAACCCTGACAGAGTCAGGGATGTGACCTGCTACCCTGTTGGTCAGGGTGTTAGAAGCAGTCCAGATGAATGCTCCTGGAATAACAGATGCAGTGGTACTGTAGAAAGTCCAGTGGTGGCAAGATGGGTCCAGTCTTCCTCCGGGAATCCAGTGGAAAAACAGGATGATCTGGTGTGCCCACCTCCACTTTTATCTAGGTAGGAATGCTTGGAGCACCCCTCACTGGGTAGAGCATCTCCCAATGGGATGATGTAATGTCTCATGTCATTGGTGAGCCTTAATGGCCCATTATCAGAAAACTCATGCTTGGCCACCTCTTTGTTTTGGCTAAGAACCCAGCAATTAGTTTCCTATCAATCCAAGGGAAAAAATTCCACTAAACAAAGGAAACAAGATCCAACCCCCAACAGGAAGAAGCAAGGCATCCTTTTGGGGTGTGTTCGGTTGGATATGCATTTAATGTACTTTTAGTGCTTTTCAGGTTGATTAGATCATTTTAAATTTGACATAACCTGTTCCTGAGTGATTTGAATTAAATGCTTAACCGGTAAAGGAAGGATGTCAGCTGAGATGGTGTTTATGCATCAGCTGTAAACAGAGGTGTCGTTATGCTGGCAGATGTACAGTCATCCAAAATCAAAAGGTTTAACTTCCTTAAAGGGGTTCCAGGGCTTTCTGTTCATATATGCAATGTCTTAAATCACCTGACAGCATTCAGAAAATTGTTGTTTTACTAGCCTTACAGGGTTGTTTACTGGCTTTCTGAAAACTAGAGACAGCTGTTCAGAATTGAGTTAAATGTGTTCCTCCTCTGTACTCTTCTGACCTGTCTATAGCAAGACCAGTCTTTGCACATTGCATGATCTGCTGTGTATTAGCAGCAGTGGTTCTGAGACAGTGATGTTGGCGGACTCTCAGGAGCCTGTTTGTGTCATGTCCCGCTTTTTTACAGATTTGGAAGAACAGAATTAACCTACAGGAATTTAGTCAAGTGTTTGCTGCCCTTGAGGGTGTTGTTACTGCTGTGTAAGGTCTCTGGCCACAATGTGCCAAGGTGGGCTGGCTGAAGGAGAGAGAACTGAGTATGGACCCCTACTTCTGAAATGCTGTAGATTGGCCCCAAACTCCGATTGCCTGGTTAATCTTTTTGCTCAGCCTCTGCTTAAGGTGGGAAAATGAGCAAGAACGTGTAAAGGGCACCAGGCCCCTGGAGTTTCTGCTGATTTGAAGCATCAGTGTCTTTTGAATGAGCTTTAAATCCAAATCAAAAGTTTTTATTCTGGGAATCTGACCTGTGATGTCTCCAAGTGGTCTTTTCCTCCTTGAAGAGCATAAGGCAGGAGGTGCTATGCTGGCTGATGAGGTGGGCCAGGAGGGCTCTCTATTAGGGCCCCCCCATTGCAGAAGTGGGGCCCATCAGTAACAATCAGATCTGCTGATCAAGGCTGATGTGAGTGACTACTCCTCTACCCTTCCTTTTTTCATTGTCCTGGGATCTCACGTTTTACACTGGAACTCTTTAACCTCCAAAAAGGAAGTAACAAAAAATGATGGGTGGAAAAAATGTCAAGCTTTTTGTGAGTCTTGAGAAGAAGAAACTGTCTAAATGGATAGAAGGGTAGCTGAACTTGCTCTACTTGACCCCTGCTTTGCAGGGGAGGGCTAACTGTCTCTACAGGCCCCTTCAGCCTCAACTCTCCTGATTCTGTCAGGTTAACTGCTGCCTCACAGATTTTTCAGTTTTCTGTCATCTCATGGGTGAACTTCTTGTACCAACACTTGATTGGAAAACTGTAGGTATTCCACATTTGTGGTTATTCTGGTTTTGTCTGTCTTTGGGAAGAGAGAATTGCTCTCCCTCAAGGTTAGCTGGAAGTCATCTGTATACAGTTGGCTACTGGTGGAGGTTATCACCTGGAAAGCAGTTGTCTTCTTTACTCTGAGCCCTGTCCTGCAAGGTGGTCTTGTGTCATTGTTTGGATTCTGAAGCACAGCAATGATCTTCCGTGGTGCTTTTTGGCCTTGAGTGTCCTTATCAGGTTTTAGCTTCTGCACACAGACTTTAGTGGTGAAGCTTTTTGGGCAGCTGATAAATATCATTGTGTTGTGGTGAGAGAGTAAAAATGGTCTGTTGGAAGATGCATAGGTGATTTGAAAGCAGCTGGATCCTGCTGGCATAGTTGTTAGAATTAGATGGGTGTGTGGCATTTATGTAGCTGGTAGTGTGGGATAAATAGATCCCTATGATAGATAACACCTTTGTAAGAAATTGGCTACAGAGCCTGTATGAGGTTTACCCAAGGATGACAGCTTAGAGCATGTGTATCTGTGCCAGGGCAGGTTCAGTGGCCGGACGTGTTTCAGACAAGCTTGGCTGTATGGTGCATGCTACTGCTACCTACTGTCCCCAGCCTCTGAGAGAGGGAGAGGTTCACCAGCACCTTGTGCCAGCATTTCAGCAACTGAATCTTCCAATCTGATGGGCTCATTCTCAATCCTTGTATCTTTGTAAAGGATGCTGGCTGTGCAGCTTATAGTTGCTGAAGGAGACACCTCAGGGGCTTGCTGTTATCACCCAGAGGCTGTTGGCAATGGGGGAGCCTTGAGGTACATCATTACCCTCACCTCTTCTGGCCCTACTGTTGTTAATGTCTCATAGAATGTTTCTGGGAATCTAGAAGCAAATTCCAAGTAGTCCTGTCTGGGGTGATAGTGAGTGCTGCTGGGAGGCTTGGTTACGGATGTGACCCTGCCTGTTTAAAGAAGTAGCTCTCTCTGGCTGGTGGCTGCTGGAGTTCTTACTCTGTTCTTTCTCTGGATATTTTCTGAGATGTTAATGTTTCTGTGAGTGTTCTGTCTTTCGTTTCTGCTTTGGAAGATGGTTAATGAAGCTGGTGGTTAGGGGAAGCATGCTCAGGTATTCTGGTTGTTAGCAATTTGGCTTAGGGAAATGGGAGCTGTAATACCATTGGGAACTGCTGGTTTGGAAGTAAGAGTACTGCTGTGAGGTGATTGCAGGTAAGTAACTTTCCCCCTGCAAGACGTACCCCAGTTCAGAGGAGCCTTAAGGATGGCCTGGTGTATAGTCCATGTGCAATGTAACATGGGGACAGGTCTACTAGTGAGAAGGGTTAATACATGTTAAAGAACTGGAGTATGTTGATATGAACAGCTCTAAATTTTAGTCGTATTTTGTAACTTTTTGTTCATTGTTTTGCATGGTACTTTCAAAACCATAATTTTGGACCTGTATGCCAATTTCCTATGTGTTTAATGAGCTTGCTGTATCATAAAGCTTTTAATCTATTTTTTAAAAAGCTAAAAGCTTCTTAACTTATATTACAATTTCACCATCTTAAAAGTATTTTATAACTACTGCTGTCCTTTGATTTGTTTCCATTTTATTTCTATTATCTTGCAGCATCTTTTATCCAAATTCTTCTTTCTTATAAATCTTGTAAGTAGGAACCAGTAGCTTTTCCTTAATTGCGGTCATGCTTTTCTTTTTCCATAATCCCATATTTTATTTGTAAATTCATTCTCATTGTCTCTTGTTGCTTTTGCACTTTTACTTGAAAAAGACGAGTAATTTTTTGTGTGTGTTTTTGAATGGGGAGGATTGTTGGCAAAAGCAAATTAATCTGCCTGAATCAGTCCCATCTTTTCTGTACTTTAGTCTGTGATCATGTCATGAATTTCAGGACTTTGCACTAACCATTTTTTTTTTAATTAAAGCTTATTTTACAGACCTAGTGTTTGATTTGTATGCATTGTGCATGTAGTGTTTTTTACCTACTACAGTATATTGCTGGATAGCTTATTTAGGACAAAAAATGGCTCATGGGAAGATGCATAAAGATTTGTACTTATTTGCTACTTAACGTCAGTGAAAATTTATGAGGTAAATGTAGGTTAAATGATAAATTTGAGAACAAAAAATTAGGAGTAGGCACTTGTCATTAAGACATTTCCTTTAAAACAAAACAAAAAAGCACCCTATCTGTAAATTATCAGGTGTTCCAACTGCTAAAGTGTTAACATGCCTTTGTTTGCAAGGCTGACTGTGAACCTGCTGTTACCCAGTGTCCCAGAGCGGAGACAGAAAAAGTTCTCTTTTGCTGATAGAAACACATAGGTGTGATTATGTCAGGAGCACACATCTATTTGCTTTTGTAGTTTATAAAAATTTTGGAAATCTGTCTAGTCTTAGCTAAAAACAAGAACATACTCTTTAAGGTGTTAGTAATCCTAGAGCAAAGGTATCAAAAGAAGAGGGGAAGAAAAAGAAAAAAAAAAAAATCCACATCGAGTGCAGTATATATTTTATTTTGGTAGCTGTCCTGGAAGAAAGGATGGAGCCCACAGAGCGAGTGGTCTCATATCCACACAATGCTGATGTGTGAAAGGGAGACCAGAAATTTCTCCAGGAAGACATGGATTGGAGCAGTGTGGACTGGCAGAGCTGGCCTGTGGGGAGGGAGCACAGAACTGGGCAGAACCAGGTTGGGACCCTCTAAGAGGATCGTGGGGCTTCTTGTAGGATAGGGAACAGGAGACAGCCAGCCCACTGTAGCTGCTGTCTGGAGGCTCTCATTTATTTGGCAGTTCTAGTGATCATGTGAAGAGATGAGGGACCAAATTAGGAGAATAGGATTCCACAACCTTCCCTTTCTCATATGGGGCCTTAAATTTTTTTGATTATTTTTAATAAGTACGTTTGTACAACAAAACTGGATCAAAGTCGCTTGGTGTTCAGGGCAGCATGAGATGAGTTGGCCAGCTGGAAGTTAAGCACATCTTTGGAGGTCAATAGGAATGACACCATTGAAATTGTTTGTTTCTTAATGGAGCAAGAGAAGGTGGCATTTCATTTTTGTGGGGACAAGAACCAGGTGAGGCAGATTCTTGCCCTTTCAGAAAGGTTAGGAAGCTAGTATTGGATATAAGTGCTCTCTTCCCAGCAAAAAGTTGGGGCAATCTCTAGGATATGAAGGTCTGAAGGTCAGTTGTTGTTACCCTTATGAAGAAAATAAGTTAGGTACACCCACAACTACTTCCTAAACAGAGGCACTGGCTCAAATACAGTGAACTAATAGCTTCATGTTAACTACTAAATTGGACTTGATCTTTGTGTCCAGGATCCCATGAGCCTATTCTGTATGTTATCACGCACAGTGAAATGCTGTTTTTTGTCTTCCCAGCTATAGCGACACAGGCTAGTGTGGAGTTCCGCCGGAAAGGATCCCAAATGTCCACAGACACTATGGCTTCCAACCCCATGTTTGATGCAAGTGAATTCCCAGACAACTATGAAGCAGGAAGGGCAGAGGCATGCGGGACACTGTGTAGGATATTTTGTAGCAAGAAGACTGGGGAGGAAATATTACCAGCTTACCTATCCCGGTACTAACCTATCTTACAGTTGCTGTATTGGTGTAACTTTATGATGCAGACTAATTCCCAGTGGACAGCATTCACGTGCTGTCTGAATCCTGTGTTGCCAGTTTAAAAACACCTAGCTGGCCTTCAGAGGCTGGAGGTGGGATTCCTACCTACACCCAGCACTGTTTTCTTCTCACGTTTCCATGATGCTGCTTTTCACTGGGTTTTTTTCAAGTTTCAGTTGAAGGAGAGTACCTTAAAGTGCCTCCAGCTGCAAGGAACATCACCTTTGGTGCTTTCTTGCCTCCTGTATTCTTATTTTTGTTTAGTTTGTCACTGAATATTGTTCAGATGGAGAAAATAAGTGTGCCAGGCATAAGACTTTGTACACTTTATTAGACTACAAATGTTCTTGTGTTGTCAAATGCTACATCATTTGGTTTGCTTATTTATAGTTGCTTTCTTTTCACCCTCTGAATATTGAAATGCAGTAATATCCCATTATTTGAAACAGTTGTGTTTGAACTACCTCTGTGTTCAGTTTGATTTCTGAGAAAATGAAGCAGTTTTGCTTGTCCTAGTATACCTTTTTCACAAATTTCTGTTAAGTAAAGCAGCAAATACTAGAGGCAGAGAATCAGTTTTAAATCATGATTCTCTCAAACTGTTCAGGTACATTTGTCCCAGATGGCATTAAAACTTGCCAGAAGACTGAACAATTTTATTTCTTGAATGTTGTATTTTTTGTATAGATAGTTCATATTTCTCTTCACCATTCAGTTGTAGTCTCCTGTGTCTGCAGGACTTTTGAAACAATTAAGAGGGCATGCATGTTCTCTAACAAGAAGCTGCAAAAGAAGCTAACTGCTCTAGGTTGATGGGCAGCTGGGTTTCTGCCCTTGATTTTGCATTTGAAGTGGCTATGATGGTTATGATTGGTCTCGTTTTCCGAATTGCTGATCAGTGTGTCTTGTCCTGACATCCTGCCCATTGTCCGGTCCACTGCCTCCCCTGAGACTTCACAGTATTTTTCTCGTATTGGGGAGTTAATATCAAGGTCTTGCTCCCACCCTTATATGGGAAGGGAGTAGTGGAGAGCAGGTGATCTGCTGTTAGTAACCAGCTGGTTGTGCTTACTCAGCTCCCAGGTGTTGCAACAAGTCAAAGATGTCAGTAAAACTGTATTACACTGGCTTTTCATATGAAATACCTCTCATTTGTGAGGGTTTATTAAGCTGGTCAGGTGTGCTTGTCCGTGCTCAAGTAATGTAGGGAAAGACTTATGTCAACATTTCCGAGCTCTGTTTTTGAAACTTGCTCTGTTTTGTATAGACAAGATCAAATAGTGGCTGCAGGATCATGTGGGGTTCTGATGATTTTATGTGCAAATAATAAAATCTTATCTTTCTTTGTCAGATTTTACATGCTTTTAATTCAGGGTTTGCAGATAGCAGATTTCGTTTGCCACCCGGTTCTTGCCAGTGTTATTCTAAACTCCTCTCCTCTGTTCTGCTGTGACCTGAAAGGCATTGATGTTGTGGTTCCCTACTTCATTTCAGCTCTGGAAACTATTTTACCTGACAGGTAAATTGCCATTTCCATATAAACATCATCAGAGATGTTGGAAGATGTTTGTCTTTTGTCATTCCTGTGTAATTTCACCAATGAAATTCTGCGATGTGGGGCCCACAAGTGTATGTGTGTTTGATGGTGGTAATAGCAACAGTGTGTAAGCTCAAATTTTCAGTTCTATTTAATGCAATTTTCTTTAAAGCAATAATAGTGCTTATTTTAAATGAAATATGTGAGTTGTTAGCTGCATACTCATTGATGCAAAGCAGTGCCTTTAAGATTAGGAAAATATATTGAAATGTGTCAAAAATATATTGAAAGCCTTTCACAAGATACTCATTAGTGGCTGTTGTTGCAGTGTATTCCATAAGTAAGTCACCTTATGCATCATTAAATGGAAATGTTGATAATTTAGACTGATTAAATTGGAGTAGGTTCTTATAGAGCTTTATAGATTTCTGAATGTTTTGCTAAGTTAGGCACTTAATAGTAGTCTCTGCATGCCTTCTTCAATGTATGTGTTATGTCTTGGTATCACATTTCATTTTGATGTTAGGCATTTAGACAAAAAGCATTATTTATCTCCTGGGCTTAAATCTGAGCTTAAATCTGAGCCACTGCTTCTTTTGGATAGGTTTTAGAAAGAAACAGCTACATTGCATACTTCAAATTACTTAAGACCATTGGGTGGGTGTATATTTAATATTAATTTATTTACATTCACCTCCAAATTCTTGTGAAAAGCTCATTAACTGTCTGATGCTTTGATTTGCAGGGAACTCTCAAAGTTTAAAATCTATGTAAACCCCACAGAGCTAAGAAGAGCTTCCATTAACATCTTGCTATCTCTGTTGCCTCTCCCTCATCATTTTGGAACAATAAAGTCTGAGGTAGTACATATATCACTATGTCTTGCATTCCACTTTTCTTTTCCTGGGAGTGGGATTAGGATGGGTTGTGGGTTTTATTGGGTGTTTTCTGTATCACTGGAACTCTTCCAGTGAATGTGAAACAGTAAAACCATATTACAAGGTGTCAGTAACAATGTGTGCTGTGAACATTGACTTTTGAAACCCTGCTGACATGATCTTTAATTAATATTGAAATAAGTGTATTTTTCTTCAGGTTGTCCTGGAAGGGAAATTCAGCAATGATGACAGCTCAGCATATGATAAGCCAGTAACATTCCTGTCCTTGAAGCTGCGGCTTGTGAACATCCTTATAGGAGCTTTGCAGACAGAAACCGATCCCAACAACACTCAAATGATATTAGGTTATTTCAGCTTTTTTATTTGTTAACTGCATTATAGAAGCGTCTGTCCTAATCTGTCCTTGGTTAGTATGGGTTATTAGTGATGTGTTGCTTCACCAGAAGAGGGTTTAAATTCCTGGCAGGTTGTCATATGTGTAATCTCGCTCATACTGTGCAAACATCTTTAAAAGCCTCAGATTTTTGTTAATCTCTCCCTTTTTATGTGGAGTAGTACTTGAAAAATAGAGGCGAAAGTTAAGCACATTCTAGCACAGAAAGTCAGTCATAACTAGAAATGGAAGTAGGTAAAAATGTCATAATGTTAGGAAGGATTCCTGACAAATGGATTTCAGAGGAAAACCTTAGTTTTCAATACAGTTAAACCTAAGTAACATATTGACATACTGGTGACTGGTGGTCCAGGAGTGGCAAAATACAGATGACATTTGTTTAGCAGTATATAAATCCCCAGACAAAAGTTTTAGAGTGTGGAGCTGCACTATGCACAGTTTGGCAAAATGTTCTTGGTGGTAGTGAGTGGATTAACATTATAGTGAGTACTCAGGAAGTATAAAACTTGGATAGTGCACAATCTGTCAAGTTAAGTATGTTTTCAGCTAAGTACAAATGTACATGCCTATTATTCTTACTTGTCCCCCCCCTTATTCTCCTCTCTTTAGAAGTGGTTTTTTCAACATGATTGTGTTCTTGCCCTTACCACTTTCCTTTTGTGTGTTTAAAAAGGCAGCAGTCTTGTGGTGTGGGAGAGGTGTCTGCTTTGTTCTGGGAGGCAGACTGTTTACCTGGATAACAGGGGAAGGCAAGAAAATGATTCATAGTTAAGGGAAGGGAAACAAATCCAAGTCTGCAAAGACTTTTGGAAGGTTACCTTGCTATAGTTTAAGCAGTTTATTTTCTCACGAAAGATTAGAGGGGAATAATTTGCAAGACTAATTTGCACCCAGTGCTGGTAAAGGGGTGAGGATATCTGTGGTTTCCAAGTGAGACTTCAGAGCATTGGTGCACCTGAGGTTGTCCCACCTCTAGTACTATGTCTGACACCTCAGGGTGATGCTTTGTTAAATCCCACCCCTGTGGTGGGATTCCCCTCCACACCAAGTTGGTCTGCAGCCAACTAGGTACGTGCTCTACCATGAATGGCTTTTCTACTGGGAAAAATTCCTGTGCTAGTCCCTGCCAGTTCACCTGCCCTTGTATTCCTCCTCTTAAGCTCCTGTTTCCATATGTGAAGTTATTTCCTGCTGGCTTTAGCTGGAGGAGATTCATTAATCTCCAGTTTAGCCAGAAATTCTCACATGTGCTAATGAATGTTTTGCAGCGAGTGGTACATTTCATAGAATCACAGAGTGGTTTGGGTTGGAAGAGACCTTAAAGCTCATGTCATTCCATCTTGCTATTCCACCATGCATTCCACCCCCATTCCCTGGGCAGGGACACCTTCCACTAGCCCAAGGTTTGCTCCAAGCCCTGTCCAGTCTAGCCTTAGTCCCTTCCAGGGATGGGGCAGCCCCAGCTTCTCTGGGCAACCTGTGTCAGGGCCTTCCCTCCCTCACAGGGAAGAATTTCTTCCCACTGTCGCACCTTACCTTGCCCTCTCTATGTGAAAACATCCCCCCTTGTCCTGTCATTTCCCCTCATAGAGTAAGTTGTGTTTTCCTAAATGTTCATTGATGGATGAGGCAGGAGAAGGAGTCAGAAAATTAAAACTGAAGCCACCAAATGTGCCAGTAACAGCCAGTTTCAGGCCCATGTTCTTACTGCTGCTTCGTCATCTGGGAGTGATGCTGCCAAGCAAATACAGGCTGTTCATCCTGGTTTAGCTAAGACACATCACCAGTTTTGATTTAAGTGAAGTAAAACCTTCCTGAGGTTGACAAGAGAATTCTGTCCCAGTTAGCTTGGATACAATGGGGTTGGTGACCCCTGCAGTTAAGAGCTTCAACTTTTTGAATACAGTATATTGGTCACTGATGGAAATTAGAGCATGTAAATTGAGAGGCTGGGGAGAACTTCCAGGCAGAGGGAATTTCAGTGTGTCCCACCTCAGATTATGAGCTCACCTTCTGATGAATATCCTTAAATGTAACCTGAGTTTTTAAATAAGCAGAGTCTGGTGTGAGACAAGAAACCACTCCAGCCCTTCTGTGAAGCCAAAATCCTTCCAAACTGAGGAATTGATAGACCTATCACAGAATAGTTGGGGCGGGAGGAGACCTCTGGATATGATTCAGTCTAACTCCTCGCCAAGGCAGAGTCACCAGGAACAGGTGACACAGGAACCTGTCCAGGTGGGGTTTGAATGTCCTCAGAGAGGGAGACTCCATGACCTCCCTGGGCAGCCTGTTTTCCAGTCTCTGCCACACTCCATGGAAGGAAGATTTTCCTCATGTTGAGATAGAACTTTTTGTTACTTTAGTTTGTGCATTACTCCCTATCCTGTTGCTGGGTACTACTAAACAGAGTATGGCACCATCCTCTGGACACCCACCCTTGAGATACTGGTATGTAATGATGAGAACCCCTCTCAGTCTTTTCTAGACTATGTTCAAAGCATTTTTAGCGTAGCTGAAAGCACTCTCTGTCTCAACTTTCATCTGCTTCAAATGGCTAAGCTCAATGCAGGTCCTGTGTTTTAATAAGAGATTCTGTAAAACAGGACTGCAAACCTCTATGTTAGATCTTCTGGTGCTGCTTGGTAATTTTTAGTAGTGAATTCTACTGTAGTCCATAGTTACCTTCTTCTATCTGATTCTGCAGGTGCAATGCTAAATATTGTTCAGGATTCAGCACTTCTAGAAGCCATTGGCTGTCAGATGGAAACGGTGAGTATTTTTTGTTTATGAAGTTACTTCTTCAGAAAGAATGCATTCCTCACTTTATCTGCTACTGAAAGGGGCTCAGGTAGTATCTTGAGGTTTGATATTCTTTATCTGAGAGCATGGGGGACTCAGAAATTTTCTCATCTCTCTAAACTGCCTTTCACTTTGCAGAATGGTGGTGAAAACAACCTCTTCAAAAGCCACAGTCGCACTAATAGTGGCATTAGCACTGCAAGCGGTGGGAGCACAGAGCCCACAACACCTGACAGTGAGCGGCCAGCACAGGCCCTCCTGAGGGACTATGGTAAGGAGAGCTCTTTGGAAAATCCTGTCATGGTATGCCAGGTTGATGTTTTCTGGCTTTTCTGTTCTAGTTCTGGCTAAAGCATTAATGTGCCCAGGTGTTTGAAGCCAGGGGGATAGCCCAGCTGTGTGCTGCAAGTCTGCACTCACATGTGCCCTTCCAGTAGTTGTCTTAACCCTACTAAAGGACTCTTAACATTTTCAAAATCAATGTAAACGCTTTTGAAAAAGGTGTTGGCAAACTTTACTTTAACTTATGTTTTCAAGACACTTAGTTTCTGTTAACAAGAATGGGATATATGTGCACCAAGTGTAAATTAATCACTTCATTCATTTTGATAGCATTCCAAATGCTCGCCTGACCTCTGCAGCACCTTTTCTTAAACCACTTTTAAAGAACATTTCAGGGACTCAGGCTTTTATAGAGCAAGTAAGCAGAATGCTTGTGATATGTCACGTAACAATAGAATTTATTCATTAACTTTAGTTTGCTATGTTTTGTACTGTCCTTTTTTGACTCTTTGTAGTAAAATCCATGTTCTAAATCTGTGTGTGGTAAGCTGTCTGACTGCCAAGATCCTGCAATTTCATTTGCTCCATTGGTCTTCAGTTTATCTGATGTTGGCCAATTAAATATGAGAACAAATAACCTTTATTCTATTGTAGCCTAGACTGACAATTCTATCGTCACCAACCAAAAATGTTTGGTAGTGGTTTTTTTTATATAGTTCTCTAAATAGCAAGAGGAGGGAGATTATCAGGATATTCTTCAGGATATTCTAGGGATTCATATAGGCGTGTTGGTGCTTTCCCTACAGGATTTGCTTGTTTGAAATTTGCAAAGTGCTAGTTCTCTGCACACCATTTGAATTGTGTGTTTAATTTATGTGGGTTTTCATTGACAAGTGCTTGTAAAAATATTCATTTGTAAGATTTAAAAAAAATCTTCTAAATATTTGAATTAGAGCCTTCATACCATGGCATAACTTGAAATATATTTTTCTAGTTATATTCATTTTGTTGGATTTTTCTAATTTCCTGTGCACAGAAGGTAAGGTTGTAAGGAGCTTATGAAAAGAATTTGTGTTTCCACTGGATGCTTCAAACAAGAGAAAATTGAAAACAAGATGGGCTATTGTTACTGTTTAGGCATAGTAGACTCTTGAATCTGCTCATGGTGTGACATTGGACATAATTCTTAATTTAAATAAGGTAATTTAAATTTTGGGAAGGATATGCCTTATCTGTCATAGTTCTTATGTCTCTTTATAACTAGTCATTGAGCAGTTTTTTATTTCTGACATTAATTTGCATACTTTAATTTTAACAAGTACAGATAGAATTTATGTTTTTGTAGTATTTTGGTGTGAGAACAACAATACTTAAAATGTTTTCTATTTTTAATTTGGAGTTAAAGGTTCAAGGAAACAGAAGGTTAAAAATATTTGTTTCTCTAGCACTGATTCTTTCATTATCTATGTCTATTGAACTAGTGCAGCTTTTGATAAACATTAGGTGTGGAAAGTGGTTAACTTCTGACACAGATATCTGAAATTACTTGTGCTCCTTAGTTCCTCAGTACAGCTACTAACATTTAATACACATTACCAATGCTTATATTTTCCAGAGGCTAAAAGATGTAACATGACAGACAATTTAGGTACAATAGCAAAACCTGAAGCTGGCTGTTCTGCTGCTCAAATGCTGCAGAGCTCTGGGATTATTCAAAATGTCTTAAAAAAATTAAATTGAACTAACTGGTCTGAATGGGTTTGTATAATGCCTGGAGAGTATGTGAGGGAGTTAGCCTGTGCAAAAGGCATCAATGCAGTTTTGAGATGATTAGAGTTTATTTTATCTCTGTATTGTGGCTGCTTTGCCTTGTGCCTGTGCTTTGCTTTTTGTCACTAATGCTTAGTTGTTTTCCCTCCCTGTGGTGTGTGGTTTTGGGGTTATATCCTAGCTCTTCATACAGATACAGCTGCTGGATTGCTGATCCGCAGCATTCACCTGGTAACCCAAAGGCTCAACTCCCAGTGGAGGCAGGACATGAGTATCTCACTGGCTGCCCTGGAGCTGCTCTCTGGACTGGCAAAGGTGAGACATGCAGCTTGGTGTGCTTTGGCCCTTCTCACAGGGTGGTTGTAGTCCTGCCTGGGTGAAAGTCATGCCACAGAACAGATTTCTGTGGGTGAGTTTGTCAGCAACTATTCTGTTTGGAAATGAAAAAGAAACAGCACTGCTGTTGTAGGTAATTTTCTCCCAGTGTAAATGCACTGTGGCTCAAAGGACATGTGGCCTGGGAGTGCCTTTTAGCTGAAACTTCTGTTGTACCATTTTCCCCTTTATTCGCATCTTGGAAATAGTTTTTAGAACTTGACAAAACGTAGTGTATTGCTAATATGAAGCGTTGCCTTCTTCAGAGCTTTATCTGCACACAGTTCTTCATTCAACACAGATAACAACTAAAGCTGCTAGGTGGGCGAGGAGAGTTGAGATGCACCATGCCCCTGTCTGCCTGAGAGCTCTTGTGTGCAGGCTGTACTTCTTGGCCTTTGTTGAATCCCATGTACTTAGAGCAGCCGTGATAACGAGGTGTGACAATTCAGCATTTCCGGTCATAATCCCTCAGGAACTCAATGGATCCCATTTAATGTGTGTCTCAGGCAGTTTTTAGAGCATTAGGTCAGCACTAAGCCATATTGGACTGGGTGTTTGTTCACTATTGCAGTAGCATGAACTGAAGAATGTATTTGAAAGTGTTCTGAAATAAATTAATGTGTAATATTGGATCTTACAGAGCACCATGCAGAACCAGGGCTTTTTGCAGCTTGTGTGGTTAAGCCAGGGTCTTCTTGGCTTGGTTTGGTTTTTTTTTCTTGCAGAGTTATGGGAATGTGGAAATGTATTATCTCTACTAATATATCCCCAGGTTAATGCTAAATATTGTAGTCTTTGTTTAACTCTCATGCAACTAAAGTAATTTTTGCCCTGGAATATCTTTCCCCTTTACAACAAAGCGGGATAAAAGAGATCACTTCTTCCTGCACAACTACTGTGGGGACTTGTTTTGCTTGTGTCTTTGGAGGTGACATGTCCAAAGCGTTTCTCAGGTAGGGGCTGCCCTGTCTTTTTTCTGTTCAGCACCAGGTTATTAGTGGGACTTAGAAAAGTCAAAAGTCTTGTTTCCTGCAGGAGTGCTGGTTCACAAACCTGCCTTTCATAAGCTCATCTTGAGGGGACTCTGCTGTAGATACTGAGCTTCTGAAGAATTTCTAGCTAAATCCTGGGGCTCTAAATTGTCACTCCCATTTGTGGAGTACAGCTGCTGGACTTCAATGTTGGCACAAGCAGGTCCATCTACCTTCCTGCTTGGATAAGCATGGTCAGATGCTACAGAGAAGAAAAATCCATCTGTTCCTGTGCTGAGTCACAAGCTGTGAATAAGAGAGAAGAAAAAGAGAAATTCAGTTCTTTAGCCTTACAGTGTAGATCCCCATAGCTCATTGTGCTGTTTCCTGACCTTCGCATCTGGAGCCTTGCTCTCTGCAACCCTGAGCTGGGAAAGAAGCAGAGGGAGGTGTTTGCAGTATGTTTTGGGGAAGAGGTTATTTTTTTTTTTTTCAGTCTGCTTGTCCAAGGATGGCTTTTTTGTTCCTCTTCCTAGTGGTGAAAGTTACTGTGCTGAGAATATGTCTAGGGGAAATTACTTGAGCAGAATGAAGCCCTATGGAAGAGAGTGGCAGAGTGTGGGTTCTTGGAGATACCAAGAAATGGGTTGCTAGAGCTGAAGAAGAGGCATTTGTGGAAAAATAAATTTAGTACTGCACATTCAGCTTACATTTCTTACCAAGCCACACTGATACTACTCCTGCTCTTTGAAACCAAGCCATGCAATGTGGTCACGCCTCACTGCAGATGTCTTTACTTTTTGTTTCAATATCCATCACTGTTAAATAAAACTACCTGCAGTTTTAAGCTATAATCAAAAAAGAGCTCAGCTGTTTATTCCTGTTTCTCAAAACTGTATTTAGAATATTTTCAAAACTATTTTTTTTCTCAAAGATTTTTGTGGCAGAATTCTCACCCTGTTGCCCTTGTTGATGCAGGTGAAGGTGGTGGTGGATCCCTCGGATCGGAAGCGCGCGATCAGCTCCGTGTGCAGCTACATCGTCTACCAGTGCAGTCGCCCGGCCCCGCTGCACTCCCGGGACCTGCACTCCATGATCGTGGCAGCTTTCCAGTGCCTCTGTGTCTGGCTCACAGAGCACCCCGACATGCTGGATGAGAAGGTCAGAGTCTGTGGCGGATAGATTTGGAGGGCTGCATCTGAAATGCCTTTTGTGCCCAGCCTGTCTGTTCTCAATACTTTGAAATAGTGTGGTTTGCTTTCTTAAGAATTTCTAAAATGGTTTCTGTGCAAAATACTTCTGAACTTTAATTTCAGATCTTTATTCACCAATACAGTTCTTGGCTATAAAATTACCTTTAGAGTTATGGGAATGTCTCAGTCTTCTTTCTTTGTGAAACTGGAAGAAGAGAGAAGAAAAAGAACCAAAAGAGAAATATAGAAATGAATGGGGTAACCCATAGCTACCTGCAGCAGGTAGCCATGACGCTCCTCATTTCTCAGCTCTTACCTGACTAAAGCATTTTCTGGGCTTAACAGAATTCCTTCGATGCTAATATTTTGATAATCAAGAGTTTGTTTCACCAATTTTTCTAGAAACTGAGCAAAGCGTAGCTCAATATAAGATGGAATTTACTTGAGAACCTTGAGAGGAGCAGGAAATGAGATGTCTTCAATTGCCTTCTGCCCTGCTGATTAAGAAAAAAATGAAAAAATTTGAATGCATATTTTCATTGTTGATCTCTTTCAGAGCCAACTTAGTGATCTTTCTGTTTTTATAGATAATAGATAGATCTCTTTCAGAGCCAACTTAGTGATCTTTCTGTTTTTATAAATAATAGATATGTATGTATTATGTATTATTTTGTTATCTTTTTAGATAGAACATTACATATCTTTATATTTTGTTTATTCTATAACACATAAAAATACATACTTTAAATAAGAAGATTGAAAACGCACAAGCAGAACTTTAAATAAAGATGCTTTCTGCATGTGCCTTGGAGTACTGACATGGCAATAGGTGACTGTGATAGGATAAGTTCCCTGGATGTGGCCCAGGTTGTGTTGTCAGTTGCATAATGCTTTATTCCATTTCATTATGGTCTTTTTTATTTCAATTACCACTCTAAGTAGATAGTGTTACATACTGTGTACGTTATGTACTGGACACTAAGTAGCTCATTCCTGAGTCACGATAGCCAGATGAGAACCTTTCCCTGCATTTGCAAGTATTAAAAATGGAGCTTTCCAAGTACCTTCTCTTGCAATAGCTTTAGATTTCACCTGCTGTATTGCTGCTATGTAAATTCCTGCTGCAGTTCTTTGTGGGCAGTCTTTTCAGCTCAATGCTGGTTAATTTTGGTCTATTAGAAAACTTTGATTTTTCTCTTCGCCTTTTATTCTGTATCAACAATGAATATAAGGAAGGACAAAGGCCAAGACACAGAACCCTGGTTTCTGGTGGTACAACCTGACCAGTCATGTTCAATTTTAGTCACTTATTTATTCAGAAGTCTTTCTTTGTTTTTCTGTAGCTCAAGCCATTAAATCAGAACTTCTGTTGTAGCAATCTGAATTTTCAGCAGGTGATTTTTTTCTGCACAACACTGCTGTGTCATATCTGTGGTTCTACTGAGTGTTGGCCTCTCCTGTAATAGGTAATAGATTTATTGAAGCTTTTACAGTGTACTTTTAGAATGTTCTTATTTTTCTCTTGGTGAATTAGATACCATGATGTATTTTACTAATGAAAGATGTTGGCAATTGAAAAATTTGGAAAAGGATTTCTTGCAGTTTTCCAGATGAGTTAGTTCTTAATGTGCTTAGAACTTAAAACTTCTGCAGAGTCCCAGAAATGCATTTATCTCTTTAAGTATGTTTACATTTTTCAGTTGCATTCATAATAGCCCTCTTGGCAATTTGATATGTGTGCAATGAAATATATTGTGTGTATTTATTCATTCAGAGCACTTATTACCATTAGAATATAAGTAGATAATATAAGTACATATCTATAAACAGAAGAAATACCAGATCTATAGCAAATGTGATCTTATTTTATCAGTGTTGGAGTAATCTTCTGCCTTTAAATAAAGAGCTCATATTACCAACAGTGGGTTTTCTTTTTACTTAATGATATATCACTGTTACCCTGAGGTTTTGGATATGTTTATCCAAGTACTGCTGCTTCAAGGTGGTTCTTGTGTTTTAGGATTGTTTAAAAGAGGTACTGGAGATTGTGGAGCTGGGCATTTCAGGGAGTAAATCCAAAAACAGTGAACAGGAGGTCAAGTATAAAGGAGATAAGGAGCCAAACCCTGCATCCATGCGAGTGAAGGATGCTGCTGAAGCTACACTAACATGGTATGTAATTTGTCAGAGCACCTTTAATACTCAGTATTGCCTTGTCTGAGAGTGTTTAATAGGGATTTTGCAGCTGGTTCTGATGTAATAAGAGTGTTTAAGAAGTTAGGCAGAAGTTCCCTCTCTTTGCCCTTTGGGCAGGACTGTGCTCTGCCTTAGATCTCTCCCCCTCCCCTTGCAGGAATTAAAACAGATCCCTCTCCCTTGTGCTTCCTCTCTTCCTTGTACAGCTAAACCCAGACTCTCCTCCAGCCCTGGTGTTCTGTTCTGGGCCAGGCCTCTCTGCAGACAGCAATTCCCTCTCTTTCACTTACCCCAGTGATCCCTTCTTCCTATTTCCTCTTCTACTCAGCCTGACAACATATGCTGTCCCCACTCTGGTTAGAAAACTGATAAGCACTGTGTGACAGCAGGGAATGGCACAGGTAGCACATGCTGAAGCAGGATGGTATGGCTTTCTGCCCACAATGCTGGGCTATATTAATATATTTGAGAGATTCTGCTGGAAATTCAGTAACAGATAATGTGTGGGTTGGGGAAGGGAAGCACAGAGAGGAAAATTGTGATTTGCTCCAGAGAAGCTGGAAAGCACTGTGTTACGGGCTGAACAGCATGGTGGCAGACAGGACAGATTGACGATGGAGAGGATAAATACGTTTTGCAAAAGGCAATAGCTGCTTTCTGTTTTGCTCTGCTTTGGAATCCAACTGTTATAAATGTTACTGTTAGTAAAAACAACTGTGTAATTTCCAAGAAAAAGCAACTACTCATTGGAACTTGTGGACAAATCCATACTGTTGCCTGAAAGTGTTTCTTTCAATTTACAGAGATGAAACTGTTTTCACAGTAAAGTGGAAAATTATGTGGGGAGGGCAATCAATTGAATTAATTTTGCTGTGGATGTTGGTGTTAGGGGTAAAAGTCCTGACTTAGATCATGTGATCTTCAGTCTGACACAGGACAGCTCTCATTACTAGTTCCTGCCATAGAAAATTTCAATTTCTAATAGTGTTAGTAAGATCCTGTACACTTCAAATGATTTAAAACTGCTTCTAGGGGCTGCCTAAGGCTGTGGCTCCAAGGAGGTAGGCACTGTTGGACCCCACCTGGAGGCCTTCTTCCAGGGAAGATTACCATCTGTGATAATTGTGCTTGTGTGATCCTGAACCTTTTAGGGTCCCAACCCCTTAAGGGATTTTAAGATACTGTAATCTGGATTTGAAGAAAGCAAAGGCAATTGTAACTACTGCACTGCCATGTCTGTCCTGCTTGTTGATATGAAAGGACTAAAGTATGGATGACTGGAGATATAATGTTTTAAAAATGCATGGAGCTATGGAAGGGTACAGACTTTCATGCTTTAAAGCATGTCTTAATGTCTTTATAACCCAGATTATAATGAAGCTTGTTCTATGGGCAGAGTATTTTTCTTTGTATGTTTTCATGCATGTTTTTCTGAAGGTGCTGGTTATCTTAAAACAACCTGATGGGTGAGGGCAGATGTGCCCTGATAATGTAACTGTTAGGTCAAGATACAGGTGAAGAATATGAGTGAAAGTTTGTGCTTGGGTGGAACAGTTCACTTAATCTGTAATAACTCAACTTTTTTCTCACTTGCAGCATTATGCAGTTACTTGGAGCATTTCCTTCTCCTAGTGGTCCTGCTTCTCCTTGCAGCTTGGTGAATGAAACCACGTTAATTAAATATTCCCGTCTCCCTACCATAAACAAGCACAGCTTCCGTTATTTTGTTTTGGATAACAGTGTCATTCTGGCTATGTTGGAGCAGCCTCTAGGGAATGAACAGAGTAAGTTCAGATTTCGCAGTTCCTCCTTTCTCAGGCTAAATTTTTCTGTATGGAGCTGCAAAACACAGGTACTTCATCGAGTGTCTCTTTCACATTTCAGGGACTTTCCTGTCTGTGGGTGGGCACACAGAGCAGCCTTGCTCTGGGATGAAGTGGTTGGAATAACTTTAATGCCACTGATAATCAAACGTGCATAAGCCTACCCAAGTTGTTTATGCAGTTGTCCAAATCTTTCAACCAGTTAGATCATATACTTGCTGCTGACTGCCATTGAAATAATGGGTGATAGACAAAAGCAATAACATTACATTTTGAAATATCCTTGTTCATACAAGAATAAAAATTAGATTAGAGGAGACTTGATAGGAATAAGTGCTTAGCACATGGTTAGTATGTCTCCTTTATGCTTGCACCATTGCTGCTGCTTGCTTTTACTACATATTTCTGTGGGTGTGTTCAGCTTAGATGGTTTTAGTTGCTTAGGAGCTGTTACAACTTTACCATGTCTGATCCTGTTCTGACAATGACACCTCCTGCAATGGAGATTTGTCACAGGGCGTTGGGTTTCATAGCTGACTCGGCCTCATAGACTTTGACCATCAGGAAGTTATTATAAAAATCTGGTATTAAATGATGCTCTGAACAGAATAACTGATCTCGTGTAAGTCTTCACACGTCATGGTGTTACCTAATAGAACAGATGAAAATTCCTTAACATGCGACCTCAGTTAAAGACTAACTTATGTTAGAGCTGATGTGCTGTCCCCAGTATATTTTCCTCATCTGTAGCTAGGATGGAGCCTAAAAACTAGTCTTGAAAGCAGAGATTGCACAGAACTGCATGAACTGATGCCGAGAAGCTGAGTTGTAGTTCAGAGTGCTCTGACCATGTTGAGAATCACTGAATAGGTCTTGCAGGAAGTGGTAATGCTGGGAGCCATTGCCACATGTCCAACCCCAATCTGTGTTGGAGCAAGTGTGTTCCTGACTGGAGTGGATTAGAGTCAGCTAGAATGGCTAAGCAATCCTCATCCTCACTCTGCCTCTGCTAAATGTGGTTATTGTGGAATCTACAAAGCTGTTGGAATCACAAATTAGATTATCTTTTCTTGCTGTGTATAACTTGGTTACAAATCCCCTTTGAATTACGAGATTAATTGCAATAATGCATAAGTACATCAGGCCAGTTGCGAGGCAGATAACGGAGGTGAGGGACTGGGGAGCTGGTTTGGGTTCTTTGTCTGTGTGTGCCTATGTACAGGTTGTGCATAGGCTGTGCTGCACCCTGAACTTCCCAGGGAATACTGGGGAAGGAATATTGAATTCTGCTAGTTACCTGATGGTGTCAGTGTGTGGTTTATGTGCACTAAAAATAAATGAAAATACCTTTAAGAAGAAAAGCTTGTGATGAAGTATGATGATTTCATCTAAGGTGACTAATATTGGTGGCCTTTTAAATCTTGAAGGAAGACTGAAATCCCTGCAATGTTAAAATCATCATTGTGCCAGTAGAGAAATACCTCAGGACTCTATAGTCTGACCTGCTGCTGTAGACAAGTCCAGCACTGGATTTGTATCAGCATAACACAACCTGGTGTTGCCCTAGTGGGTCTTGCAAAGTGGGACAACTTCTCTGTGTCCCTATTCCTTTTGGGGAAAAATTTTCCATGATGCGGAGTCAGAATCTTCTGAGTCTTTCTTTGATCATTATCTTTTGTCCTTCCACTGTTCTTACTGCTGCTATTTGTGAGGCCTTTTGCAGAAGGTCATAGAAGCATCATGGAATTGGTATCTCCATATGGTCCTTGTCTCACCTAAGTAGGCAGTGACTGGACAATCTTCTTTGATTTCTTTGGAGGTATTTTAAAGAGAAATGGTGATCTGCATGGATTTGGGTGAAAGTTGCTTTTAATGATGAAATTGAGCTGGCAAGTATTGAACTGACAAAGTAGACTAGCACTTTGCTGCTGCAGAGAGATTGGCTTGCCTCTCACCAGGAGTTCTCTTTAGGGTCAGGGAGGAGTTAATCATGAAAGAAAAACTGTTGTCATGCCTGTTTTATTCTTGTTGAATGATTACACAGTGAACTGTTTGCAGTATATGATGATGTCTTATTCTCTTAACCCATGTGCTTTGCAGATGACTCTTTCCCCTCTGTCACGGTTTTGATCCGTGGGACATCTGGAAGATTTGCGTGGGCCCAGCAACTCTGTCTTTTACCAAGAGGAGCTAAAGCAAATCAAAAGGTCTCTATCAAAGCCCATTAAAAAAATCTTTAACTTAAAGATGTTTCAGCAGAAATTCTACTAATGTGAGACAGCCCCCCAGAGCTGGTGATTAAACATCAGCCATATGGGGCCTTTAGCTGTAGGTAATGTGCTGTATCTCTGGTGACTCTTTACCACTTGTGATTAATATTAACTACAGGCTGTGAAAGTGCTGTTGCTTTTTCTACTTGCAGACTTGCTTAAGGGAGGGGGCATTCTCTTTTCTTTTTTTCTGAGAGCATCTTCTGAAGTGATGGGGTAAGGCTACAGTGAATTTAGTGTGTAGGCAGGAATGTTGGTGCTAGTTTTCAGGTGTCAGGCAAAGTCCTTGCAGCAGAGGCAGTGAAGTCTGGAGGTCTAGAATGTGATGCTGAAGAGAGAACACATCTTCAAGCTACAAAGACTGATACTGCAAAGATGGCTGTAAACTGCTGTGAAAAAAATTACCTAGATGAACTCTGGAACAGCTCTGGAGAGGAATGGCAGAGGAGAAATACCTCAGTTTTATTTTACTGTAAAATTTCTTACTGCAGTTGTCTAATGGAGCATGTACTCTTGTCATGAAAATTTCTGTCTGTGAACTTCTCCAATTCTTTAAACTCTTCCTTGACCCTCTGTAAAAAAAGGGGAGTAATGTAGCTGAAATGAGGGCTTGTCAGTCCTCTGCCATGTTCACATTTAGATGAATGTGGTCTCTGTGAAACAGCCTTTGGGAAGATCATCCAGGATGTGTTTGGAGCTCTGCTATCTCTGGAGCTGAGATCCTTGGCTAAATAATCTCATCCCAGGTGTGCTACCTCCTACACTAAAGGGCAAGCCATGATCTGACTGCTGACCTCGCCAGTTTTAAGGGAACTTTTCCAACTTGAAGGCATTCTACAACATAATTATTAATGGTTTTGCTCTAATGAAATGTAATCAGTAGTAAACTTAGTAATTAGTAGTAAACTTAGAAAACAATACTGAAGATGCAATGAAAGGTCTTGCTTGCTTGGAGCTGATGCACTTCTAAACCTGCACCTAGATCATTTGTTGCTTTCCTTGGTAACTTGAAGTTTAGAATTAGATAATGACAGTACAGAACATGATGAAGTAGCAGTGTCAGAACTGCATCATGGTCCATGATGCAAGTCCTTTGGCTATTCTGGCAGCACATCTCCTGCTCTGTTTGAGTCCTTGGCTTGTTGTGATCATCACAGTCAGGAGGATTGAAATGGAGCTTCTTAAATACTTGCCAGCTTTCTCTGAATATATTGGTAGAATGGGTTGAAGATAAGATGTTGCCGTGTAAGCTTGCCAGTTTTGGGGGGTTTGCAATTGCTTACAGCGTAGATGCTTAGCAGGGTTCATAGACTTCAAAAGGGACAGTTGTCTTTTTAAAATTTACAGTCACATTTTTAATACAAGTCTATTAAAGTATTGAATATTTTTAATGATGCTGCTCACTAATAGGTTAGTGTAGTTCTGGTGAGGAGTGGAGAGGAAATGTTTTTCATAGCTTACAATACTCTCTAGTGATGCAATATCTTGAATGTAAAAGCAACCTTTTTTGTCAGACATTTGTACCAGAACCTCGACCAGCTCCTAAAAATGATGTTGGGTTGAAATACAGTGTGAAACACCGCCCTTTTCCTGAAGAAGTGGACAAGATTCCATTTGTAAAAGCTGACTTGAGCATTCCTGATTTACATGAAATTGTGAATCAAGAAGTAAGTAACTGTCTCTGACTTGATTTTGTTCTTGGGGTTTTTGTCTGTTCATCATGCATTTATGTCTTACTGTTAAGTTTTACTCTTTGGCTTGTCCAATTTCATATTAATGGAATCATAACCTCTGCAAATTAGTTAAATCTATGCACTTCTCTAGGAAGATGCCAATACTTTGGATGTTATTTGGGAGACGCTGCTCAACATTTTTTATTACTGATCCTACTATCCTGTAGGAAGCAATGACTTGCACTTTGTTGCTTCTTCTGGGGAAATGGAAGGGTATCTTTTGGGTATCTTTTGGGTATCTTATCTATCTCCTGGGGGAAGAAGAGAGCGCATGTCTCATACTTTAAAGTTTCGCAAGATCTAATTTGTTTTAGAATCTGTTCTGTTGGGGAGAAGGGGAAGCCATAGCTGATACTGGATATTCACAGAGCTCTCCTATGCCAGTTGGGTGTTTAGGTGCTCATTTTGCAATGTTGCAAGGTCTTTTTGAAAGTGTTTTAGTAACCATTCTGATGGTGGACTGCAGCTGCTACTGTAGAGCTTTCCTAAGTGATGGAACTGTTTTCCTAGTGATCTTTGTGATTTTGGTGGTATCAGCGGTTCACACAATGTTTTCCAGCTTGAAGAGCGCCATGAGAAGCTGAGGAATGGCATGGCTCAGCAGATTGTCTTTGAGACTTCCATAGATCAGAGAAGTGAAGAGGAGTGGCGGAAGAAGAGCTTCCCTGATCCCATCACAGAGTGTAAGCCCCCGCCACCAGCACAGGAGTTCCAGACAGCACGTTTGTTCCTCTCTCACTTCGGGTTCCTCTCGTTAGAGGCATTGAAGGTGATCTGATACCTCTTGGTGTTGTCCAGTTCCTCCTGTTCCCGTTATGTCTGGCTTGACAAAAGGGGAAAAATAAGTTTTGTTAATGAAAGATCATCTGTGTAGTTCCAACTACTGTTCAGCTGCAGTCTAATCAAATCAAGATTCCAGTATTCCAGGACTAAGACCAGGGTTGTGAAAGGCTGGGCCTCAGGTTGAACATGCTCTGAATAGGTGTCTGTGTCTTTGTTTTCAGTGGATGCATATCAGATGTTCACACTTAAAATCATTCCATAACTTGAGTTAGGTTTTGGAGTGGTACTTGAAGACTCTCTGAAATAAAACTGCCGTAGAAGTTTTGCTTCGGAGGTGGTTGTGCTGAGATGGTTTAATCATACATAAAGACTTGGTACATAATAGATGTAAAGGTTTCTTTTTAAAATGAAAATAATTATTTTTAGAGGTGATTCATATTCTTAACTTGAAGTTCTGCCTCTTACCTGTGGATTCTCCCATGTATTTGTTGCTTTTCCTTCCAGAAAGCTGTCAGGAAAAGTAGACTTTAGAGCATTTGTGAAAATTATGTCTGAAAGTGCTCAGTATATTACATATTACTGGTGTTTAAGTTAATCTGAAACTGCACATGCAACTGTGTTCATAGCTGTGATATTCTGAAAGCATCTGCTGTTTTTGTGTGCTCTTCTTGAGCAAAATATTATGTCTCTCACTGGCCAAATACCACTTTTGTTTATGAAAGTGGAATGCAACAAATCGTCAACCTGTTACACTTGCTGTTACTCATTTACAGTGACAAGATTGTATCCCATCAGAAATCCCTTTATTCTCTTAGAGAAGGGAAATAGTCTTTATATTTTAATGGATTGCCATTGAAGCCATAAATACCTTTTTTATTAAGAAAGATAGGTTTTTAAACTGTTGAACTCTGTCTGTTGGACAGGAACCTACTAACAGTCGTCTACCTCCTCACCTGATTGCACTTGACTCTGCTCTTCCTGGGTTTTTTGATGACCTTGGCTACTTGGATTTGTTACCTTGTCGTCCTTTTGATACTGTTTTCATTTTCTACATGAAGGCAGGCCAGAAAACTAGCCAGGAGGTAAGTGAAAATGTAGAGTGCCAACTCGTCTATATTGTCTTGTTTCTAGTAATTTCCAAGTAATTAAAGCATCACTGCTGGTGACTAAAGTGGAGTGTAAGAACCAATGCAAACTGCAGGTCACTGCATACTCCCTTCATCTGTAGGTTGAAGTACGTTGCTCACATTTAGGATTATTGTAACAAATATAATGTATTTTTAAATATAGATAAGATATATATTAAAATATTAATAGTATTTTTATTATCTGTTCTGTCCTTATTGTCCTTATTTGTAGAGTTCAAAGATTCAGATCAGAAAGGCATTTCAGCTTTGTTGGCTCAGCTTGCAGGGAAGGTTGCAGTTTGTTCCAGCAATGAGCAATGTCAAGGTAGTTCGGTTTCATTCTAATGTTAAACACGTGTTAAAAGAATGAAAAACTTTTCTGCAAGTAAGGAAGTATTATTGCATTGTCTTTATGCTATAATATTTAGATTCAAAGACAATTGGACTAATCAGGCTAATTTGTGCAAATCTAACTCGTGTCTTCTTTGTGACCTAGAAACTCACTAAGAGGGTTAATGGGCTCATTAGGAAAGGATGTTTCTAGCACCTTCTCATTTCATTCATAACTCGCGTAGCAAGGAGCAGAAGTGTGGCTTCATAATAAATCATTGTGCCAACTCCTTGTGTCACTGTGAATACACAGTTGACAGAACACCACACCACCTACTTTGATGTGGGACACAACTCTTGAAACCAAGATTGTCTGTGAGTGTTACAAATTCATTTAGAGTAGCCAGTGCAGAGTCTTTTCATCTGCAAAGTCAGCTATGAAACAAGATATGCTAGGTTTGCCTTTGAGCTGAGATGTGCACTTGCTGAGCTAGCAGAATGTTTATATGCTCTTATGGAGCTCTTATGTCTTCCAGCCCGCCCTTACCCTGACTTGTTCTGAACCACAGCTATGATTTCAGTGTTCTCAGTAATGAGGATTAATAATGATATTTCAATGCAGTGTGTCTAGTCACTGCTGAACACTGTACGAGGTATTAGGATGGAGTGGCAGGACTGTGTGGGTACACAAAGCCTCCACCCTGGAAGCTTTCCTTCCAGCACCCATCCCTGCAATTTCTGCTTTGTTGGGGCCTGTGTCCTTGTGTCCTGCCCCTTCACAAGCCAAAATGATTGATGCCTCTGCCACAAAACAAATTCCTGCATGGCCCAAAAGGGATGAATGGATTGTTCCACCAACCCCAAATCACATGTGTCCTTGTGTGCTGTTGTGTGAAGGGCTCAACTCTCACTTGGTCATAATGAGGTAAAAATTGCCTCAACATGTGGAAACATCCCAGATCTCTGCCAGAAATAGAATTAAAGTTTAACGTGAGCAGTACAGGGTGATGTTTGATTAAAGTGCACATTCAATGCTGCTGAAAATTGTTTTGGAAAATCAGTTTCATAATTTAATGTGCTGTGAGGCTTGTTCTTTAAATCACCCTATGTCATGTACAGGTGAGTAGTGAGGAAAATACCTTTCTCCTCAAATTTTAACTCAGTCTAATAGTGAAAACTGTCTAGAAAACCCTTGTGTTACCATTGGTGCAAATGCAGGTTCTGCACTGAGTACTCAGTGGTTTTTCTGATGAGTGCTTGAGTCTCAAAATTGCCATTTCCAGCCCTTTAATTCACTTTTTTACAGACTTTGAAAATGCTGGCAGAAAGTCAAGTTGATTGAATAGGACAAGGCCAAGCAGGATAGGAGGATGCTGAGGAGCAGGGAGTAATGTCCATGTAGAAAGTCTGGGGTTCCAGACTTGTTCTGTAGCTATATTTGGACAAAACCATGTTGGTGACAAAAAAATTAATTTTAAAAGCTGGGGAAGAAGAAGCCTGTTTCTTGCTTCTTGTACCAACATGGTGCTGCTGTTGGTTTCAGATCCTGAAGAACATGGAGTCTTCCAAAATTGTTCAGCCCCACTTCCTGGAGTTCTTGCTGTCTCTTGGCTGGTCTGTTGATGTTGGGAAGCACCCTGGGTGGACTGGTCACATCTCAACCAGCTGGTCAATCAACAGCTGCAGTGAAGAAGAGGGACCTGAACAAGGTAAGACACGTAAGACATAGTAAATGTCTTGTAGTAAATTAAAATGTTTAGGCTCCTTTAGAAGACAGTTTTCTAGCTCCTGTGTACCTATCTGAACACTGGTCCTTTTTTTTTGTTTTGGATAAATGATATTTGCTGAAAGAAGTGTGTAAATATTAAAATAAGCTTCAAGTCAGAGTGAGAAAAACTAATGTCTATATGTTGTTGGGAGGAAGTAGCCTCAGCAAAAAAACAAAAAACCCCTTGGGCTATATTTTTAAAGATTTGATGAGTCTTTATTATTCCAAACCAGTATTCAGGTGAAATCAGTTTCAGATTATTCTGTGTATTGGCAAATAGGCTTGAAATACTGTGTGATTTTTTTTGTGTGTGTGTTCTGCAAGTAGATTAAAATGAAATATTGACTCCAAGCTGCTGTTTATAGGTCCTGGAGGTGTTGGAACTTGTACATGGCTCTGTCTTGCTTCATTGACTCTGCTTTTGTCCACTAGAGTAACTCGTCCCCTGAGCTTGTCATACACCACCCCCTTCCCATTCGGTCACCCAAAATGATCCTCAGGAGTATGAGCTGCTATCCCAGGATGGTAAACTGGGGGTTGGGTTAGCTTCTACCCTGAACAAGTTGATCAGAATCCCTTAGAATTTGTAGTGTCTGGGCTAGTTTCAGTGTCACTGCTCCAAGGCCCAGACCTGTTCTGGCAGTGGTAAGGCTGGTGCAGCTTGTTCACCATCCTTGACCTGATGTTGGCATCAGGTGTGACACCATTACAGCTGCAGGTGCTTAAGCAGCACTTGCTCTGCTGTCCTGTATTGGCAGCCAGCTGGAGGCTTCTCCCTTAAGTTATGGAATAAAAGTACAAACCACAGAAGGCTGAAAGCATTGGGGAGAGATTAGAGTAGAGGCATTGCTTTCTCTGAGCAAGTCAGGATGGATTACAAAATGCCCAGGTCTGGATTTAATTTTACTGTAAGGATAGGGTCAGGCTTGTGATTTCTCAGAGGCAGAGCCCTCTGACCTCCCTTTGGCTGTGTCAGAACAACTGCAGAAGGCAGGTCCCTGAATTAGCAAGGGACCTGGTTTTGTGTGGACTTTTCAACTTGAATTTTTTTAGATATTTGAATGAAAACACAGACCACTAAATAGCTGAATTAATTCAACCCGCTTGGGGAAGAAGGAAACGGAAGAAGCATTCAGAAATGGAAGGGAGGAATGGCAGGTTACTTGTAATCTGGTTCTGCTGGTGTAATGGGCTGGAACAGAAGTCTGATGAGGAGCAAGTCTGAGCTGAGAGAGCTGGGAGGGCTCAGCCTGGAGAAAAGGAAGCTCAGGAGTGACCTCGCTCTCTACAACTCCCTGAAAAGCATTGTAGCTAGGTCAGGGGCAATATCCCAGGTAATGAATGACAGGATGAGAGGTAACAGCCTCAGTGCTGGTTTAAGTTGGATATTAGGGAAAATTTCTTTATGGAAGGGGTGGTCAGGCATTAGCACAGCTTGCCCAGGACAGTGGTGGAGTCACCATACCTGGGCATTTTTAAAGGAAGGATTTAAAAGCTGTGCAGATGTGGGACTTGGGGACATGGGTTAATGGTGAGTTTGGCTGTGCTGAGTTAACAGTTGGACTCAATGATCTCCAACCTAAATGATTCTGTGAGTCTAAGGTAGCTTCCAGTGAGTTGTGGTTAAAATAATTTCATGGGAATGTTTCCCTGCAGCACCCCAAAATAAAAGAAATTCCTAAAGGGCTGGGTTCGAGTTGTGGTGCTGCTCCTTGGGAGCCTGTGCACTGGAGATGTGGGAACCTATTCCTGATGCTGAAGAACAGCTTGGAGTCTTCAACATGCCTCTGGCCACTTCTCTGTCAGTATGCTGAATTTCACTGCTCCAGTGGCTTTTCTGAGGCAGCTATCCCAGGAACCCTTCTGTAGACTGGATCAGAGAAATAATGCATTTAAAGTCCTTGTTAGTCTTTCTGGAGGTGACATGGGGAAGGAAAAGTGAGGAGGGAAGGGAGTTTTCTCTACTCTGAAGGTCTGCGTTGGCCAATTGTGATGATGGAATCAGTGGGGACTGAGAATGAGGAGCTTTCTTGAATTGATTGGGGACAGATCTTTTTCTAACTCTGCTTGACAAAGACCAAAGAGAGCCTGTAGAAACTGTCTTGAATTCTAGAATAGTATCAGACTGAAGTGATAAATGTTAGAATCCTTTGGAAATGGAATGACTGAATGATGTTGCTCGACAGAATGCTCAGAAATAGATAGTAGATGTCTTCTTGTAGCAGATATGCTTACTAGAGTACTAGGAAATAAACAATCCAGTACATTGGAAATGTATGCAAAATGAAGGCACTCCCAACCCAAAATGCCTTTTCCTTCAAGATAGTAAAAACATTTATCTGAGAAAGGTTGTTAGCCATGAGATTTGACTCCTTTCATTTTAAAATGAGATTTACATGATTTCTGCTCATTGATTGCACCTTGTATTTGAAAGTCATTTCTGATGCAGTGTGTAAAGAAGTAGAGCTTCCTTCTGGCTAAACTTTCATTTTCTGTCCATTTCAGATGATCTGATTATCTCAGAAGATGTTGGGGCAAGTATCTTCAATGGGCAGAAGAAGGTGCTGTATTATGCAGATGCCCTAACAGAAATTGCTTTTGTTGTCCCATCACCAGTGGAATCCCTGAGTAAGATTTCTCTGTACATGCTCTATACAAAAATGAAACAAACTTTTTTTTGTTTGAGAACTCTTTCAGAAGCAAAACCTAAATAAATTAACAAAGTAGTGTGTTCAGGAAGATCCTTGTCAGAAAGGTGTGGACGTTTAAATTCCAGCATTCTGATCCTTAAACTCCTTCCTGATGTGGCATCAATTCTGTGCCTATATCAGTCTGAGCCTCAGTAGATGTCCGGCATGCACGGCAGTTTTGCTGTTGCCAGGGTGCTTTAGGTTGAACGTGTGGTTCAGCATCAAGTGGTGATGCCTATGTTTTTTTCCTTTCCTGTCAATTACGTGCTCCTGCAGCACATGGAGGAGTGTTTGTACTGCTGCTAAGTAGAGAAGTAACAGCTTTCTGGGCATCTTTGGCATGCTTAAAGTTGCCTGGAATAGAATATGGTGTAGCCATAGGAAGGAGGAAACTCTATTCTATAGGAAATTGCTGGGATGCATATAAGGCCACAGGGAGTGCTTTATTGGCAGTCTGCTTCTGGAATAACTGGCAGTTGTCTCCTAACTCATCTTCTTACTTATGAGGACTATATTGACTTGACCATACATCTATTCATGTCTAGTTTCAAAAGCTTTACAACATTTTTTTTAGTATCAAAACCTTATATATGATGACAGTTCATGTTTTTTGCTGGAAGAAGAGACAAACACTTCCTTTTTTTTCTTATGGCTTACAGCTGATTCCCTGGAAAGCAGTGTCTCTGATCAAGAAAGTGACTCCAACATGGATCTGCTGCCAGGAATATTGAAGCAGCAGCCTCTGACACTTGAACTCTTCCCCAATCATACAGACAATCTTAATCCCTCCCAGCGGGTAAGGCAAAATTTGCATTGAAATAATGGTGCCACTTTTTTTTTTTTCTTTCAGGAGGCATGCTGGCAATGCTCAGGATTTTTGATTGTATATGATTTGGTTTCCTGGCGTGTAGAGCTACTTGTTCCTTGCCATTAATCTTTGATATTTGCTTTGCCTGCCAGAATTTTAATCTACAATAGGAGATAGCAAGATCACATTACTTAAATATAAAACTTACACATGCTAAGTGGTAATACTGTGCATCCTGAAACCTTGAAATGCGTGCAGGGGAAAGTATATGCAGTATTTACAGAGTAATTCAGCCTCAAATCCGTACGTGGAAATTGAGGATGGATAGACATGAACACTTTTCCTATCTATCCAGCTTAAAACAGTGTCATTTGTGTCTGAGGTACAAGAAGTTGCTTTTGTACACTAACAAAGCAGAAAACCGTGAACTCTAAGTTCAAGACTGTAAGTTCAAGACAAGAAAGACTTATTACTGCTGATTACTTGTTTAGAATTCACTTCCAAATGTATATTTAGTTACTAATTTAAGGTCTTCAAGAACATTAAGAAAAACTTAACTGATTCAAGGTTGAAAATATATATATTAGTTTATATAGAATACACGTAGGTTGGTGACCCAGATTGCAGTGAGTAGTTCCAGTACAGCTGCCCCTGCTCAGTAGCTGGCAGAGGTTGTACCTGGCTGAGGTATGAATCACTGAGGAGCAGCTGGGAAGTACTTGTTGGCTGCATTATTGGACTCATGATGTTTGCAAATGCTATTCTTCCCTTATGTTCAAAACAGCTCAGTCCTACTTCTAGATCCAAGAGGATGCCTCAGGGCCGAACCATTCCACCAATGGGACCTGAAACCAAAGTGTATGTGGTCTGGGTGGAGCGTTATGATGATATAGGTATGTACAACTCCTAACTGTTCACTAAAGTAGCAACAGGGCAGGAACCAGAGGAAAAACTGTTTGTTTTGTTTTTAATAAAATGCTAGCTCATGGAACCACAGACTGGTTTGAATTGAAGGGGACCTTAAAGCTCATCTAGTCCCAACCTCCTTCCATGTGCAGGGACACCTTCCACTAAATCAGGTTGCTCCAAGCCCCATCCAGCCTGAACACTTCCAGGGAAGGGGCAGCCACAGCTTCTCTGGGCAACCTGCGGCAGGGCCTTACCACCCTTACAATCAAAATAAGCTTTTATTAATGTCTGTAACAACCCTAAGATTCTGAATCAGTTCTTCAATAATTGAGTTGTGATCCATAAGGGTGTACATGAATCAGTGGCATAGGTAAGTCTGAAGTTTCCTTTAGCACTGTGCTGTAATGAAGCTTCTTAAACTCAGCACTCAAAGGTGGGTGTGTTCCTCTGCTTTTGAGTTCTCCTCAGCTATTGTCTCCTAGGAGTGGATCTGGTTTTCTTCCTTTAAAAAAAATGGCTTCTGACACCTGCTGCTTTTGTGCTAGAGAGATCATCATCTTCTTTGGTGTGATGACACCTTTGGAACTCCATGTTCTTTCTTCAGGGGAGGGCTCTGCACTCAGGGTGCCTGCTCCGTGCTCCCTTTCTGCTGTGTTGCTCAGGCAGGCTCCTGCTCCTCATACAACTTCGTTTCTTAGTTTGGTGTTTACTCTCGGCCTCAGGGTACTGCTGCTCTGGGCGAGACCCAGCTTTACTTATTCTGTTACACCCATGGCATGGCCATGGTGAACAGCATTGAGAAATTCCTTGTCCCCAGGAGCTTCTTGTGTGCTGGTTGCAAGCCATGGCCTGACATTAGTGCTATGAGAGTCTCTCTGCACTGGCCTAGCCCAGCAGTGTCTGCAAGACTAGCCAGGAACTGCTGCTTTATTCTTTGATTTCTAATCCTGGTTCCCAGTCTGGCAGTAAGGGTGGACCTTAATTAAGGCCTTAGCTCCTTCCAGAGTAAAGCAACCAAGGCAATGGGAGTAGCAATCAAGAGGAACTTTCCTGTTAAGTGTAGATATACATTCTCAGGAAGAGTGCCTTGTCCACAGCATGTCCCTCAGAGCCTTACTGAGATCAGGAGGCAAACAGCAAGTTCCACACCATCACTTCCTTGTCCAGACATTGGCCCAGGGTATGTTCCAAACTGGTGTCCCTGACCCCTTCACTGCAAGGGCAACAGCTGTGCTACACAGGTGTGCTTCTGCTTGACTGTTTCTTTCAACAGCTATAGGAATCTCCCAGAGTTCTGGGCCTGAAGCTGAAGAAATGAGTTTGTGAGCCTCAGTAAGCCTGGCAGTTGGATGGAGGGAGGGGCAGCTCTTGGAAATAACTCCAAGCCCAGAGGCTCTGCCATATGCTCCTTATGTTCTTGGCTTTTACCTTATGCTTCTGGTACATCTTTGAGTCTGGACACTGAAAAGCTGTCACTTTGTAGTCAAGGTTATCATCCCAATGCCAACTGCCTGCCCTCTGTCTTGTTCCATCTCAGAGTGCGTCCATGGCTTGCCATGCTCTCCCTCTGCTTGCTCCAGCTGTTATGTACCCTTAGCATCCCAGCTCTGGTGGCAACATCTGGGTTTGGGCTGTGGACTCCTGCTGGAAGCACTGTCCTGCTACCCGAACTGTACTTCTTTGAGAAACTCTAAACGTCTCTTAACCCCTGAACAAGGTTTTGAGAAGTGCCAAATCCCCTTAAGGTGTTCAAGCTCTTACTTTTTCCTCATTCATCTTCATTATCCAGTTTTTGTTACCAAGTGCATGGCAGCAGAGTTGTAGTTTATTGTGGAGATCCACAGAGCTTGGATTTGAGGAAAGATATCATGTTTGTGGGATCAGGACTCAAGGGAACATCAACTTGATGTTCCCTTGAACAGGTGTGAGTGGTTGACATTGTTCAATGCTCCTAGCAGTATTCTGGAGGCTGATCACTTGTGGATGGGTGAAGATGTAGTGCATAATAATTTGAAAGCTCTTTTTATGGTTGAAGTAGTTAATCTCCTTGTGGCTCTCATGGTTCCTCTAGAGATTTTGACCTTTGGGTTGAGAGAATGGAGGGTTTGGGACGTCATCTGCCGAGTGCAGATGGCTGAGGTGTGTGTACCCTCCATGAATGCTGAAACTGGAAGTCAAAGACACTAGCTGTGCAAGAACACTGGTGGTATAAATGCTTGAGGACTGCATGTTTTTGACTGATAAATAATTTTTTCTTGTATACAAGAAAAACAAATCCAAAACTATATTAGATAAACTTTATTTGGTGCATTCTGTTCTTACAGAAAACTTCCCCCTCCCTGATCTGGTATCTGAGACTAGCACTGGTGTGGAAACCACAGCCAATAGTAGCACTTCCCTGAGGTAAGACCACTCTTATTTTCATTATTTTTGTTGGTTTCTCAGTGGACTGTTCTTTGGTTGAAAAAGTGAAAGAGCTTTTCTTATCACTGCATATAAAATACAAATCGAAGAACAGAAAATGTGCAGTTTTATCTAAGTCTATGATAAGTATCCCTCCTGATTGGCTCCCTTGTGAGGTGGTTAATGCTGCATACATGCTGTACCCTGGCTGCAGGGCTCTCCAGTCCTGTAGGGACAGACATCATAGGCACAGCACGACTGACAGGGCCCTTCTGAGAGCATGCCCCAGGATCCTGCTGCCTTAGCTATGAGGCATTTTAAAATTTTCTTTTAACACCTAAAGGGGTCACTTTCCATCTGTAGATTAATTGAAACAGTGCTTTAAAACTGATTCAACGGTTGTGTTTTTCCCTTAAGATCTACCATTCCTGAGAAGGAAGTTCCTGTGATCTTCATCCATCCTTTAAACACTGGTTTATTCAGGATAAAGCTACAAGGAGCAACTGGGAAATTCAACATGGTCATCCCACTGGTGGATGGAATGATAGTCAGTAGGAGAGCTCTTGGTAAGCTAAAAGGTTTTAGGAATGCTCATGTTTGTGTTTTACTTTAAAAAAAAAAAAAAAAGTAACATATCTGCAAACTACATGGCCTGGAAACTTTTTTTGGAAAAAGTGTTAGGCAATGCTGAACAAATGAAAGCCATGCTTTTTGCAGCAGCAGTGGGAGCAGGGACAGCAGAGGGAGCAAGTGGGCAGCACTTGGCTGCCAGGATAGCAGGAGGGAGGCTGGAACTAGGAACAGGGCCTGCTTAGAAAGGAGAGCAAAATGTGACCCTGGTGTTTAGCACGGAGAACCAAGGTGCACCAGAGGGTGCTATGGAGTTTGTTACTTCGCTGGACTTTGCTGGCATGCAGTGTTTTCCTTCTCGTTTAGAAGCCAGACAGGGATTAAAACCACAGCATTTTTGATTATGTGTTCAGTGCCATGCAGCTGTGTATTAACAGGTTCCATTGTGTGCCTTCTGCCTTTTCCTCTGTTCCTGGATGGATTCATGGACCTCTCCTCGTATGGTGCTATTTAGCTTCAGTAACTGGAAATTCCACCCAGTGAAAGCAGTACACAGAACAGAATAAAATGAAGTAATGAACATTAGGATACCACACATACTGTACATAACAATAAAGCTGCTGTTGTAGGTGACTTTCAGGTTCTGGGGCTTGTATGCTTAAATTCAATGATTGGCAATTCAATGATTGAAGCGAGACCTGGGCCCTTAAATAACATTTATGAATTCAGCTGACACAGTGCCTTTACTGAAAAAATATCAGGTGCGTTCTCCTAGAGATGGGCTTGTTTTTCTGCTGCATCAGGACTGTTAATGTAGTGAAATTTTTCTCACTCTTAAGTTCAGAAAGTGTAGTTTATGTGCAGGGAGGTCCTCTAAATATTTCTGTCTTTATGAAAGAGCTTGTGAAACAGCAAAGAGGGTCAGCAATACTTCCTTAGAGGCATAGAAATTTCCTTTCAGAATAAAATAAGATAAAGTTAGATGGCAGCTTTTGAGTGCTGCTACTTTCATTCCCCACCTCCTCCTCCATCTGCATCCAGCAGTGTGGGTTACAGAGGGGTGACAAAAGTGGCAAGGCAGTGAGGGGAAGAGAAATTTGTTTGCAGCCACAACCCATCAGGCCTTTTCTGATCTCCTCTCCAAGGGAAGGCTCTGCAATTCCTACAGGAAAAAGGTACTGACAGGTACTTTTTTCATTCTCAAGGCTCCCTTGGAATTACCTGGCATGACCTCAGGGCTCACCTGAGGTCCAGATGTGTGACATAGCTGGGGCTGTGGTTCTGTGACTCTAGTATTAGCTGCCCTGGCTTTGCCCTCTTGTCCTGAGGGTGCTGTTCCAGGCAGCTGCTTGGCTCTGGCAAAGCAGAGAATACTCCTCCTCCACCCAATTTAGGATACCACTGAGTGCGTCCCTCTCTTCATTCTTTACAGTGAAGGTCTGTACAAGCATGGGGAGCATGGCTGTCTGTTACCAACTGTTCATGAAGAAAAGTTCTTGAATTGGTGGGGCTGAACGTTTCCCCTGGGTTTAGATGGGACAGAACTCAAAATTGTCTTTGGCTGGGAAGCTAGCAAAGGGGTGCAGGACTGAATTTAAGTTTGATTCAAATGTTGTTTCTTTTTCAGGTTTTTTAGTGAGACAGACAGTAATAAATATTTGTCGGAGAAAGAGGCTGGAAAGTGATTCATACAACCCCCCGCACGTCCGCCGAAAACAGAAAATAGCAGATATTGTCAATAAATACCGCAACAGGCAGCTGGAGCCAGAGTTTTATACCTCGCTTTTCCAGGAGGTTGGGCTCAAGAACTGCAACCCCTAGGTCATTATCCTTCCAGGACAATTAGATCAGAGCTTGGTGGCTACACTAATGAAAACAGTTAAATAACAACAAATTTTCTCAGCCCTCCAGAATTCAGGAAATCATGTTCTAGCACAAGTCAGCAGATACCATGTGGGAGGAATGAGAAATGAATCCGAAACATTGCAGTTGGGATAGTGACTTGATTCACCTACCCTCAGAAGATTACTGAATTCCAGTCTTCCTGGATGCTAGCAAAATAATCTCTTCACCCAGTCATCCTTTCCAGACAAATTAGAAACTGTAGGTGTCTTGCTCTGAGGGGAAAACAATCAAAGTAAAGCCATCTCTGCATATGAGGATGGAAATAAGAATACAAACAAACCTGCCATTAGACACCTTGCTGCACCCACATGTCCAAGGGCAAGGGAACAGGATCTTTCCTTGGAGGAAGAGTCTGTTCCAGAGCATTAGCTTTCCCTGTAAGAACTTCAAAGACATTGTCAGTCCCTCTTCAGTGCTCAAGAGAAGATCCTTCACTGGGTGTAAGCCATCTGTGTACCAGAAACAAGAGAAGGAAGATTGCTTGGCAAGAGCAGGCCCTGAAATCCAAAGCCCTGATGCTGTATGTGGCCACTCCCTCCAGGGCTCCAAGTGAGTCCATCTGCATGTGAGACAGCCACCACCACCTGAAATTAACTGACTTTCCAGAAGGAGTTATTATTGGATAAGAGCTTTTGGTTATATAAAAGCAAGGTTATGACTTTCAGGTCTGTTGCAAAATGTCACATTTAATTTCAGCAGCTTGATTTTTATTTTTATTTTTTTTAATGCAACTACTTAATTTATTTTGAAGCCTCTATATCACCTACTCACCATTTCCATAAAAAGCATAAACATCACTTGCCTTCCTTCCATTGGATTGAAATCTGAGGTTTTGGGGGCTGCCTCCTCCCTGTTATTTATAGCATGAGCAGTTTTTGCAGTTTCTACAACACTTTTCAGAAGCTCCTGTTAAACAGACTGAACAACTCAAAAAGAAAATTCACAAATTCTTCTTTTCCCCATTAATTTCAATGCCGTGAAAACCCCGTTGGGGTTATAACATCACATTGTTTTGAATCTCATGTATGTTCTCACACTTGGCAGCAGCGCTTCCACCTAGGTCAGGAGTTTTCATTTTCAGGCTGTGGCTTTGATGTGTTCAGGACTCACAGGATGTGCTGGGAAAAGATGTTTACAGCTACAGGTGTGATACTGGGAACTCAGAGGTGTGGTGGGCGTGGGCAGCCCTTGGGGGTGCCTCTGACTCCTGGTGCATCCCAGCTGGTGTTGCAGCAGTGAATTGTGGCTGACACACCTGGGGAGATGCAGCCTGACAGCAGCAGGGAATCCTGATCCTTCCAGCACTGGATAATGGAAGAGGATGAGGTAATAGGAATTTGATTTCTGAAGTGGTTTTTTTATAAGCTTGCTATGCATTGCAGTCATAGCTGTCAGGCATTGAATTTTGATATTTCAGAGCTACTTTTTGCAACAGTTCTGACCTGAAGCAGTCTTAATTGTTTTATTACAACTTATCTGCCAGGGACAGATCTCACTCCTGTCTTTCCATGTGGCTTTTCATAAAGAGTTCATGGAAACACAGGCCCCTAAAAGTGCATGTGAAAGGACTTTAAGGTGGTCAACCAAGGTGATATGTGCTTATTGCAGGGAACAAGCGCATTGACTGCTCAATTCAGGAACTCTGGAATTTGATCCAGATGAATAAAAAGTGAAAAAATTAAACCACCCAGAGAAAACTCCTGTGGCAGGATGTGTGCTGCCCAGGTGGCACGTGGCAGGAGGATCTCCAGGGCAGCATTTGTGTGCGTTGGCCAAGCTGTGCTAGCTCTCACCTCAAGCTGTGCAAGGAACTTGGACAGCCTCATTCCTTTGCCAGACTCTTGCCAGGACCAATTTCATGCACGCACGCTAAATTTACCCACACTATGTATGTACCTATTGGATCTAATTAATGGCCAAAGAAACTTGAGCCCACTGGTTTAAAAGGCATGAGCAATGCATGTGTAACCAATAAACATCCTGAGCAATTCCTGTGTCTGCACACTGATAGTGTAACAGCAACCCCACCTATGGTGGCTGAGTGTTACACAGTCCTAGCAGATGGAGCACAGCTGCACCAGGTGCTGCTGTCAGGCAGTTGGGAGCAGTCACAAATGCAGAGATGGGCGTTGGGGCAAGCTCTGAGTGGACTGCCTTTTCTTTAAAAAGACCTGTGCTCGGCTGAAGGGTTGTCTTGGGTTTATTTCCATGTTCACCTAAAGGCACCCATGGGAGCAGTAACAGCTGTGAGAGCTGTATGATTTGGCAGGAGTCTGGAAAAAAGGGAACTCGGTCACATTGTGGCCACTCCCAATGCCAGGGGATGGATGTTTAGAACATGTGTCAGCTGAGTTGTAGAACCAGGTGGTGAGCAGCTTACAGGTGGCTTTAGCTAGTCCAGAGCACTGTCTCGAGAGTGTTTCCCTGAAGGGTCAGAGCAAGTGAGGTTTATTTCCATGGTGATTGCAAGAATTCAAAATTTTTTTTTTTTTTTAATACCACAAACTGCTGCATAAAATTTCTGACTTGCTGAGTCAAGTGGCTTGGACCAGTGTCCCTGTCCATCAGAGGGGGTGAGTGCTGACACCCCCCACCCCCATGCCTGCAAGTGATCCACAGTTCGTAAACTGGGACTCTTCATCAAACCTTTCCATTTGGGTTCATAATTCTGTTTTAACAGAGCAGGAGGTGACCACTGTCACATTGTTAAACAGTGTTGAAATTGTATTTTAGTACCTTAACAGACACTTTTAAAGAAAAGCCATTCTTTTAAAGGTACTTCTAGAAAGACCTTAGAACCTTACAGCAAGCAGGAGAGGGGGAGGACAGTGCCTGTGGAAATTGGTGCATCTATGGGTAGCAGTGTGCAAAGCCAGAGGGAGGAGCAGCCCTGACTGCCCCTGGGCTCTACTGGCTGGGTTCTCCATATGGTCACAGTGTTTCTTTTCACAAGGTTTTGCATGCCCAGGAAGAGGAGGGAACTAAATTTCAGCCTTGCAGACAAATTTGATGCATTTTCGTGATTGTGCAATTGAGTGATACCTTTGAAGGCAAACAGCCTTTTTCCCCCTGGACTTAGCAGGAGCAATTAGAAGTGAGAATGCCAGATATCATGTGCTTCAATCATAGACAATTTGTATGAATTCCTGTATGTTGCCAAGACATGAACATTCTGTTCTTATTGTATTTTTCTGTAAATATTCCTGGCGCTAAGTTGTAAAGTAAAGGTAAAATGTAAATATGAAGATGTGAACTATGTTCCGTTGTCTCTAGTACTTTATCTCTTATTTGTTTAGGGAAGGCACACAAAGGCTTGTTTGTATTTATGCCAATTCTTTGTCCAGGAGAAACACATCAAATATTGAATGTAACACAATTAGTCCAATAAATTTTAAAGATTCTTATCTAGTAAATTTGTACTGGTCCATTTTTAGTATTTTCTAAAACCTTGTTTGAAATTCTCCAATGGAGGTGTTTCCCAAGACAACAGCAGACAGAAGTAGCAGAATTGCACACCCTCTGCACCTCAGTAGGTCTAGGAAGAATGAGGCTCATAAGTAGGGAAAGCGTTGCATCTCAATAGTCTGGGGAGTAAAAACATGAAAGACTGGCTTTTGAAGGGACCCTGATGCTCCTGCAATGCCAGTGTTCTCCAGTCACTCTATGTGCTGCTTCCCCTCTTAGGTGTGGATCCCCTGTGGTACAGCCACTCCAGACACACATACAGGACAGGGGAAAGCTGTATGCTTCAGATGTGGAGTCCTGTGAGGATGAGGGCTCTGCTGTCTGGGCAGAGAGGGGAGAAAGGATAAGATGACTCAGCTTTGGATTTGGAGAGGAACTGGGCAGCAGTGGGGCCATGTCCCATGAGGTTGATGCACCCAGTGAGCCTGGGGAACTGGGCTGGGTTAGAGAGAGGGTTTGTCAGTGCCATCCAGCCAGATCCCCCTGGACCATCTCTGAGTTCCTTAAGGACAAGATGAGTTCCCAACACAGGACAGCCACAGGACTTCTGTCTGTGCTTGCTGCTGCGGTGTTTCTCTAGCAGGAGCCCTGTGCTGTCCCTGGGACTTCACCTTTGCAGCAGCTCTGGTGCTTTCCCCAAGCAGCCCCACCTGGGGGCTGGAACAAAAGCACTAAAGTGACTGGTTCAGAAACGTCAAGCTGGGATATGTGAACATCTCTTTTCCTGCTGGCTTCATCTTCAGTAACTTTAGCTGGTGCCATCCACCCAAGCTCCTCACCATAATCCTTAGGAAAGGTTAAGACTGGTCCCACAGTGATCTCTAAAGAATCACAAAAATGAGTGATAAACAGTTGAGTATCTTCATCTGCAGTCCCAAAGTCCAGGGGCAGGAAAGGCGTTCTGGGGCTGATTTGGAGCCTGATGCTTTCTTCTTTCCTATTGGGGAGGGATTGATACTCCCAGCTGTTTTGGGAGGCTGGAAATCACACCTAAGGTTTTGGATTGGAAGTGGGTCTCCATCAGCCAAATCTTGGACCGGGTGTTATTTGGCAGATGGAGCCTGTGTAGGTGCACAGTGGGGAACAACTTTGCTCTGTGAACCTAGGAACCCAAAGGCAACTCCAGTGGCCCTGTGGCATCCAGGTCCTCAGGGCAGGAGGGCCCAGCTGGGAGCAGCTCCTTGGTTTCTGTGAAAGGTTCCCCATTCCCCACAGGTGCTCCGTTCCGTGTGAGTTGAGTGACCTGGCACCACCAGGTGACTGCTGCAAGAACAGGAATAATAAGTCCTGGGATGAGGCAGGAGTGGCTGCAGTGTGAAGCAGTCAGAGCTGTGCCCTCTGCCACAGCCAGAAATGAGAATTAATTTCTAATTTGTTATTAATGAAAGGGAGCTGCTCCGTGGGGCACACATCAGCTGGCAGTACCCCCTGTCAAACAGAGGAGCTGGAGATAACTCCTCCCCAGTGCCCTCTATTTTCATCAGCTGTTCCTAGAAACTTCCTGAGGAGGCAGAAGCATGGCACACTGACACCCAAGATACAGTTCTCACTGTAGCATGGCTGGTTTTGACCACAAATTAAGCCAAACTGCAGTACAGATAATTTTACAGTGTGAGATGTAATTTAGTTACTGCTTTTAGTTACTGAGAAAATGTTTTGCTGTATGCAGTGAACAAATGTCTGTCAGGAAGGGGATAAGTGGCTGAAGGTGGAACATGGCTGCTGGCAGCCCCAGCCCACTTGCTGCAGTGATGAGTGCTGGCAGGGTGTGTCCAGGCCAGGCAGGTGCTGATGGTGTGTCCCTGGACCATGTCAGCGCCCCCAGTGTCCCTGGCCCAGCTCAGCGCTGCTGGGATGTCCCTGGTGACACTGGGCTGCCCAATGGCCACATTGACTGTGTACCCCAGGGCTCTGGGGGCCACTGGGCATCCCGGGATGCAGGTCAGGTCATCTCCATGACAACATCACAGCATTGTGCAGGAAGGCAGCATGTTGCTGTGGCAACCAGGAGCATCCCAGGGACCTCAGCCCTGGCTTTTGGCTTTTCATGCTGCTTTGGGGATCCCCCTCATATGTAGCAGGCATGCCCTCTGGAAGCTGTGCGCAGCACCCAGCGCATGGCAGTAGCCACTGGAGTTGAGTGGAGGCTGACCTGGGTGCAGTGAGGTTTAAACCTCTTTTTTCCTTCTTGCAAGAGCAATGAGATTTTCTTCTTTGGTATATTTATTTTTATAGATTATAATTAACATTAATGAACAATAGATTTATTATATTTCTGCTGTACCAAAAGCACCCACCCTATACACAGGGTCCAGCTGTGGCTGGGACCTCAGCAGAGTGTGAAGGGAAGGCGTTGACACACTGCAGCTCTGGGCTCACACCAGGGATCCTTAAAAAGGTGTTACTGGAAAGGCAGGGATGGGCCAAGACATCCATTGCTGGCTGTCCCCAGAGCTGGTCCCAGTGGGACAGGAAGATCCATGGACATTGGCATGCCCACCTTCACCAGCTGTGGGGAAACAGGCTGCTTTTACGTGGTAAAGACTCTTCTCACCAGAGCAGAGCCCAGGCAGAGCAGGGCTGTCCCAGGAGGGACAGGGGTGTGAGGCCAGCATGTGGGGCTGGTTGTCAGTGCCATAGTGGTCCTGGACTCCCATCGTATCTCAGTCCTGTCCCCCAGCTGGGGTTTGAATTCCCCAGCGCAGGCCACCCTTGCCACATGCCCAACTGCCCACATTCCTGAGGGATTCCCACCAGGAGCTGGTGTCTTCCAGCACATGCCCTTCTGCCAACCCAGGGTCTCACAGCCTCCCCCACCCACCCTCTAGACTCTGGTGAGCCCTGGGGGTCCCTGCCCAGCCCTGCCATCCAGTCCAGGGGGAGAGTGGTCTGCTGGGACTCCCCTGTCTGGGACCCTGGGGTGCTGCTGGCACAGCCTGAGGGCAGGGAGAGCCGGGAGGCCCAGGGCAGACCCTCCATGGTGTTCCAGCCCCATCCCAACAGAGGCAATCCCAAGCCAGCACTGGGCTACATGTTCCTCCAGGGCTGAGGGCCCAGTGCCCTCCTACTCCCACAGTAACCCCTAATGAAGTCCACTTGATGGCATTATTAAATGATTCAGTGCATTTTCTGCCTCCTAAAGTACTTAATATACGTGCCTATGTGATTCATTATTATTATTATTATCTAATAAAAGATTATCTGACTCATTTTAATGTTTCTTCCAATTACAAATTGAAATTGTTCCAAGCACTCTGACCTTGCAGCTGCTGGATTTTCTAAAATTAGCCATAATGATGCATTTTACTAAGATAATTAATTAGCTAAACTGAGAAAATTGAGAACTGTTTCACATGCTGCTAATTATCTTTTATTATGTCATCTTTACATGCAAATAAAGAAATATTGTGATTATTTTAAATACTGTTTTCATTAGCTAAATCACTCATTAGTGCAGTGACAGCTCTGTCTTCCCCAGCAGCAGGAGCCTCTAGGGACTTGCTGCTGATCGACTGCAGGACTTTGCCTTTCAGGTTGAGAAAATAGAGTTACAGTCCAAATTAGGTTTGTCAATTTATTTAATGGTGACTATGGGAGGTGAGCAGGAGGGGGTCAGGGATGGTGGGAGACCCAGGAGCACCAAGGACTCCTGCTGAAAGTTGGGGGGAGCTCAGGTAGGGGGGGAGTGTGATGTAGAGGAGCTGCCCCCCAGACTCCTCTTCCCCAGGGGCCTTCTTGTTCAGGATGTGTCCTGTGATCCCAAGCTCTGCTTCAGCTATCCAGAGCACCTGAAGCTGCTCCTGGAACCTTGTGGGAGACTTGGAGCAGTTGGGTGGGCACCATTCATGGTGCTGTGCAGAAACTCCTCCTGTCAGACATTGGCCATGAGGCCATGGGGGCTCTGGGGCAGCAGCACTGGTGCAGAGGGACCCCTGGAACCTCCCGGTTTTTCCATCAGCGATTTCCTGCTCCGAGAGCCAGGTGGTCAGCAGGAGACAGTGGGGGATGCTGAGAGACCCCCATTGCTCCCTGAGGGCTGCAAGTCGTGCTGAGCTGAGTGTTTGCCACAGGCAGGAGCTGCTGCATTTGGGGAGCCCAGGCCACACTCACACGCCTGCAAAGAGCTCCTGAAGCTACTTCCCAACTTCCCACTGGCTCCTGGGGGAGATGTTGGGGGTTTGGTGTTCCCACCTTGGCTCTGGCACCCAGGTCCCTTCCCTGACACAGGCACAATGAGCTGGGGATGGATTTTGCTCCCTCCAGCCTTTTGCTCAAAAATACCAGCTCTGTTTATTCCAATGGGGAATTTGGGGGTGTAAGGAAAGACCTGGAAGCTGGCTTTTCACAGCCCTGTAATACCCCAGAGGTCCCCAGGGATGAGGGCCAGCCACAGGGACACTTCTGGCTCATTGGTGCAGATGAGATTCCTGCTGGAGATGGAGTGAAGGTGGCATTTTCAAGGTGCCACTGGAGTCACCAGGTGTGTGGCCCCCACAGCACCTGGCCCAGGCACAGCCCACTCCTGCCTGGCTGAGCACCAGTGTGGTGTCACAGCCCTGCCACCGCACACACCTGCAGGGACTGGAGCGCTGGAGAGCACGGAGCCAGCACTGCCTGCTGCAGGATGGGACAAGAGGGGATAGGGCAAGAGGGGCCCTGGGGGCAGGAGATGGAGGAGCAGGGCTGGGATGCAGCAGTGCCTTGGTTTGGGAAGACAGGTGTCTCCCAGGGAAAGCTGGAGTTTCCCTTGGAATGGAGAATGTAAACCCCCTCCCTCCAAATTATTATAATTTTGCAATTGAGGGGGCTTTCACGCAAAGATTTGGGAATAAGAGTAACAGTTCTTTACTAGGAATATTAAAAATACAAATGTAGTAGTACAAAAAAACAAGCAAACAAAAAAAAAAATCCTAGAAATCCCGTCAGAGTCAGAAATACGACCTGACACAGGGTGTCAGGAGCAGTCCAAATAAATCCTCCTGGAGTAACAGACGTGGTTCTGTTGGAGTAGAGATGATCCTATAGAAAGGGTCCAGTGGTGGTGAGATGAGTCCGGTCCTCCTCTGGAATACAGTGGAAAACTGGCTGCCTTGGTATTCCTGAGTCTCATTTTTTATCTAGGTAGGAATGCTTGGCTCCTCTCACTGGGTGGAGCATTTCACAATGGGATGATGTAATGTTTTCAGTCATGTGGTGAGCCTTAATAGCCCATTAGCAGAAGATATCCCCCGGAGGGAGGACAGGTTGTGGAAGAGATAGGAAACACTGCCCCACCTGGTTTTAACAGCTGGGCCATTATCAGAAGGCACCCACCCCCTTCCCCCCTGGAGTTACGAGGAATGGGTTATATATGAGATTAAAAAAAAACAACTCCCCAACCAGTTTCAACAGATAGGAAATAGAATACACATTTTTGGTTACATATTGCAACCCAAGACAAGCAGGAACCAGTCACCTGGCACAGTTGCCATGTTTCGGACTGGAGCTCCTGGCAATGTGGGCACTGACTGGAGCCTCCTGGAGATTGGGGCCCTGGTGTGTGCCGGTTTGTGCCAGGGGAGAGGGAGTAGCCCAGGCCCGACACGGCTGCCTGCCCAGAGCACAGGAACCATGGAGTCCACTTAGCCCTCTTCTTGCAGCACAGCTACTCCAAAACCTCTAGGCCCAAGATATGTCTCCTTGAGGACACTCCTGCAGTGACACAGGCTCCATCCTGGGAGATGAGCAGCCCACTCCAACTGCACCAGTGACCTTGCTTTGGGCAAGAACTGGAATTGAGCACCTCTTGAGCCTCAAAGGACCTCATCATCCCATGACCCCATAATCCTGAATCCCTGAGCCCCCCTGAGTGCCATTGAAGCCTGGAACCTGCCCTGGAGGCCCAGCAGCTGTTGAAGATAGTGCTGGTCTATGATCAATGCGACAGCAGGAGAAGCTGGTGGTGACAACACTGTCCCTGGCAGCTACTCAGTCCCCTGTCCAGCATTTCTGGGGACAGATGTGCCCAAGAAAGAGGGAGATGTTGGCAGACCCACAGTGCATCCAGCCAGTGCCAAGCGCAGTGGGCACAAGACACTGCAGCCCCTGCTGCCCCCACCGTAGCTCTAGCCTCTGCTCTCACCTACCACTACCTTTGTTTCCATGCACAGTGTGAAAACTGTCCTGTTGGAACCTCCCATGGGCTTTGGGGGCCTCTTTCTGGCAGACTTCCCATGAGTTTCCCCTCTGCCTCCTGCAGCTGGCAGAGACCTGCCGGCTGCCTGCATCCTGTGGCACTGCCTGGGACAGCCAAAATAGTATCTCTAGGCTCCTGTTCACCATGGACATGTTTAAGAAAGCCATGACAACTCCATACCAAGGAAAGCTCCTCATTTTTTGGTGGCAACAGCTGGGAAGAGAGTAGGATGATGGCTGGGATGAGCATCGGGCACTTTTCCAGCTCTGTAGGAGCCTGGGCTGTGGAGTTCATGCATTGTTAGGCCTCAAACACTGATGACCAGCAAGTTGGAACAGGACATGCCTGGAAATGGGCCTTACAGAGGTAGGGAATAAGATTTCTGGAGCCAGTTTTCCTGTTCAGGTCCACAGTGACCACACAACACAGCACAAGTGCAGAAATAGGGTCAAGGGGTAGGCAAGATGCATAGAGGGGCATCAGTACCACCAAGGATCTAGGGATAGCCCCAGTAGCCCCAGACTCTTTTCAGGAACTCTCCAGCAGAAAGCTGCATGTGCTCAGTACTGTTATATCAGACATAAACAATCCCCTCCCTGGATATAGGCATTCCCATGCTAGCTTGGATGTACATAACCCGACTTTTGGTTTCACAACCCCCACTCAATGGATCTGAGACCATTACTCTGACCACAGACATTGGAATTGTAATGATCAAGTCGCTTCACTGGATCCACTGGTGGTGATATTTGTCCTCTCCACCATCAACTCTTGTCCTTTTCGTCTTTCTTTTGCTCATATATTTTCTTCATGTTATTTTTATACTTTTATAGGAAAACCAAAACCAGCCATCTACCGCCTTTCTGGTACAATTGCATTTTTTAAAATAACTCTGTACCAAATATACACTGGTCATTCAGTGTGATTTCACTCCAATTCACTCCAAGGGATTTATTAACAAGAATTTACCCTGCCTTAGAGATGGGTCATAACAAGCTCCTGGGTGCAGTTCCATGGCCTTTCCTAGACCCAGAGTTTCCTTACTGGGGCTGAGCGTGTCCAAACAGGGTCAGGCCAGTCCTACAGCCCCTCACATGCCCCTCCAGCTTAACCATGACCTCTTGATGACTGCGTTACCCTTATGGAGATGGACCCTGCCTGGTCCCCTGCAAGGGGAACCTCCCCTTGGTCAAAGAGCAAGAGGAATAAGCCAGAATAATGACAAGGGAGGTTTAACAAAAAAGGGGGAAAGGTAAGTGTCATGCTGGGAGGGGGAAATAAAGGATGTGGAGCAGTTATCTCATCACAGGTTGAAGGTGGCTGTCAGGAATATGAGGCTGCAGGTCCCAACCAGGACAGGACGGGTCTCAGTTTTTGGCTTCATGCTTCACAAGGGACAGGGAGGACACAGCCCTGCCCTGCACAGCCTTATTCAGCCCTACCCATGTACAGTGTTTATGGAAACACAGAATCACAGACAGGTTTTGGTGGGGACATTTAAAGGTTGTTTATTACAGGCCCCGTGCCCTGGGCAGGGACACCTTTCACTATTCCAGGCTGCTCCAAGCCTCATTCAACCTGGCCCAGTGATTCAGAGGCAGCCCCAGCTTCACTGGACAACCTGTGCCAGGACCTCACCACCTTCACAAGGAAGAATTTCTTTTCAGCATCCCATCTAACCCTGTCCTCTGGCAGTGGGAAGCCATTCCTCCTTGTCCTGGCATTCCAGACCCCTATCCAAAGTCCCTCTCCAGCTCTCTTGGACCCCTTTAGGCACTGGAATGAGCTCTAAGGTCTCCCTGGAGCCTTCTCTCCTCCAGGTGAGCACCTCCAGCTCTCACAGCCTGGCTCTCTCAGAGCAGAAGGGCTCCAGCCCTTGGAGCATCTCTGTGTTCTTATCTGGACTGTTCTGGTTTGAAAGACAGGTGTCTAACAAGGAAGGTGGGAACTTCCCTTGGAATGGAGAATATGATCCCCTTCCCTATGAATTATTGTAACTTTGAAAATATGGGGCTTGCAGGCAAAGATATGAGAAAAGGA
>WEIU01010102.1:9965-31576 GCA_013389925.1 Aegithalos caudatus
GGCCACGTAGGGAGAAGGTGGAAGGGGTCCCTGTTCCTGGTGGTGGGGTTGGAACTAAATGATCTTTAAGGTCCCTTCCAACCACTGCCATCCCATGGTTCTATGATAGTATGATTTCTATGACTCCATGATTCTGTAATTTATGAAGGTCTGATNTGAGTCTATGACCCAAACTGCAGCCCCTCAGCTCCAGCCTGAGTTCCCAAGGTTTTGACAGAGGTTTTAAATTCCAGGCAGTCTTACTTCAGGAGCCTAAGCTTCTGTTTGTCATTGAAAAATGGAGTAAATTAGCTTGCTCAAAGCTCAGTGGTATGGCAAGATGGATATAGGTACAAAAAATAGTTTATTGCAGCTGAGAAAATGCTTCCATCACCCAGTGTAGTTGTTTAGGGATCTCACCTTAAATTCAAATTAGGGAATTCACTCAAAGAGTGAAAAAGGAATGGATATTTGCATGTATGTGTGTAAGAGACTATTGAAATAGGTCACTGTTTGTCTGATAAACTTGTATCAGAGAAAGGCTGGAATATTCAGGCAAGTTAGGATTTTTTTAAAATAATTTTCTGAGCACTTACTATGAAATCAAAATGTTTCTTTAATTCAGCTTTTGACAGATTAGAAGTGGTTTCTTAGTGTGCTGGCATATACTTAGGTCAGCAGTAGTAAGCAACATTTAAGAATATTGATCAAGTTTTGTCTGTTCTTTAGATTCCATTTATATTACTTTGGGGCTTTAAAGTATTTCTCTATGTAGGAATTACAGGAAAAGCAGAGTCTCTGTGCTTCTCTCTGGACATCACATGTTCATATGAAAGAAATTATAATATTCTACACTCTTAGAATTAGTTAGAAATGGTCACACATTTGGCATAAGCAAAAATGTTCCCAAATTAGGAAATATTCATCTCTGAGTTTTTGTTTCAGCTTATTATAAAGCTGTGAGCTGGCTGTGAATGTCAGAAGTGAATCCAGATCTTTTACCAAACTCTGGGAATGTTCAGGATATGAGGGTTGTCTTCAAGTCCACATCTAGATTTATTAAATGTCTGATCTGATTTCCTAAGGATGTAGAACTTAACTGATCACATTACCTCTTAGTACCTGCCAAATAAACACTGAATGACATGGCCAATTTCAATCAATCTGGAAAGAGTGGTAGGCACCTCAGAAATGCAATATAATGCAATGCTACAAGCATTGTGAGTAATGGATGCTCCATAGAGCATTCCCAATACTCTTTGCATTAAATAGGTATTCTCCCTTGATTAAAGTGTAGGAGACCTAGACATACATTAACCAATTTAGAGTGTTCAAGGGTCTGGAAAATCTTTCTACCAAAACCCTACATGATTAGAAGTCTGAGCACAACTAGAATGAGGTGACATCATAAGAGGAGCTAAATGTAAGCTTTGAACTGAAGTTGCTCTTGAATACAAATCTAATGAACTTCAGTTAATATAGTCCAAATTTTTGCAGCTCAGAATTAGAAAATTAAAGAAACCAACAAGCAAACTACATATGTATATTAAGGGTCGAATAAAAGTCTTTGAAGAGACACAGGTATGAATTTAAATATACTAGATTTCCAGAAAGTTGTAAGGCTGTACAAGAAGTCAGAAATGTTATGAGATCATAACTTCTGCCTCTGAACAGCTTGTACCTTTGTAAGTATTGCAACTTACATGTTCCATGTACAAGTAGACTTTCTTCCGTTACACAATTATAACTATAATTATAACTATTACACTTGATAGCACAGTAACTTGTTCCAGGAAAACAGAACCTACAGAAATATTAATCTTGGAGAAATATAAGACAACTGGGAAAGGAGAAAATCCTATCAGTAGTAATATTTGTGGAAGAAGCTCCAGGAAGATAAGAGTGAGCAAGGGATGTTTGATGAAAAAGGTCTTCTTATCAAAATAATAAATGACTATGTTTTGAAACATTGTAGGATGTAGGAACACTTTAACATAATTTTTAGTAAATTTACCAGAGTTCCATTGTAATTTTCAAGATTTATAGCAAACATGCCTAACTTGTTCTTTGCAGACTAGTTCATGCCTGCCTGAAAAGTAAAATGAGCCTGGCATATAGTTTCTAGCCATTATTTCTCAGTTGTTCTTTATCCATATTCTGATTTTGTGTCTGGGTAGGTTCCCAAGAAAGACCAAATTAATTTCATAAATTATAGTGGTCATCTCAATCTTGGGTAATACAGGCCCTGGAAACATATTTTGGGAGAAATTATCTACCTGGGAAGAACAAATTCACCTGTGCTCAAAATCTTCCAATAGCTCTTGATTCCTGATGGATTTATGTTTTAATCCTGAACCAGTAGTAATATTGTGTTTCTAGACTTTTGTGCCCTGGAGCTCCCAGTTATTGGTGAATTAAATAGTTGAATAATTGTCTATAAGGATCCTCTACTACAGGCAATGAGAAACAGCACAAGTGTTTTCCAAAACATATCAGAACCATTCCCATTCATGATTTACCCAAGCCTTTAGTTGGAACCTTCTAAAGCCTAGAAAACCTCAGCATTGCTTTTTTCCCCTCCACTTTCTAAGGAGGCATGAGTGTCACTAAAAGCTGTTACATCACAGAAGTGTGTTTCTAATAGAGAATACTTACCAAATGACAGAAAAGCCTTCCAGCAGGCAAACATTGTGGGTGGACTAATACACCTGAGACACAAGAGATGTGATTCCTTTGCCAAAACATAGGTACATCATGCCATTTTTGACATTTAAGGGTGTCCAAGGCAGTTGCACAGAGCTAGATGACACAGGATACGAGAAAGATCACATGTTTCATCAGAAGCACTACCTTTGGGCAATTAAGCCTCACTCTATGTGCAGAGTACTGTAGGAAGGATTGCATGTAGGTAACCATGAATAGGTAAGGGTATATAGACAAACACACAGAAAAAATTCTTAATTAAAGATCTTAATCTAAATCTTGTGTGGGTCTATTGCAGATATCCTCTCTGCAGATATCTAGGGATCCTTCACTTAGCTCAAATGTTTGAGCTAAGTGTCCTTTCTGGAATTCTGTTTGGGCTCCAGCAGCTTCTTCAGAAAGGCACAAAATTCATCTAGGTCTTTTGTGATATTTGCATCCCCATATGGCTGCTTTGCATACTGTAATGCATTTCAGATGACACAGCCCCAATATTTGGTTGACTGAATTTACAGAAGACACCTAAATATGAGTATGCTGCTACTTTGTAATGAATTTTCTTTTGTGGTTGCTATGCTATTAATATTTCATATTTTCTGTGCCGAAGACAGCAATGATGCTTGTCTTCTATATACGTGATAACTCTATTTTTTTTTCTTCTAAAAACAATTAAAGAGGTGTTTTACATCAAGTCAATTAAAAAATCTTAATTGTATAAAAATGGAAATATATAAATGCTAATTTGATGTCTCTGATAAAACCTTTCACAATCAAATAAAATCTTTCAGATCCCCAGCTAATGAAATTTGGCTAAGAATAAGTTGAACCAGGTCAATTTATCAGCAGAATATTTCACCATATGATTTTAAACTAAGAGCAGCTTGGGCTTCTCAAATATATTGAACTTGAAAGGTAGTGAACTAGACCTGGAGCTGTTTAACCAGACTGAAGCAGTGAGCAGTGAACACAGTTTTGCAAAAGCTGGTGTCCTCCAGGATATCTGCATCTCCATCCAATTTTACAGTGTTCTGAGCATTGCCTAGATAAGTCTTCTGCTCATGGTGGCATGGGAACACAATCCTATTTTCCAGAGCCATTCATTCCAATTCCATATGACTTATTTAAGAGACAGTATTTCTGGTGATTAGGTGATTTGGCAAATGCAAACCTTCAAAATTTTCAACAGTTTATTTAACTAAGTGATAAATGACTGGTGATTTTTAGTACAACAGTAGTTCTTGACTGGTAGATATTGTAGAGGGCTATAGGGTCTACATTCAATAGGGTCCTATTGAATGTAGATTTTGAATCTACATTCCTATTGAATGTAGATTCAAAACTGAAAGTGTCTAATTATACTTTCCAACTGGTTAGTGTTTTATGAGGATTTATCAAGATGAATTATCATGATTGTAAAAAATTTGCCTTTGAATAATGTAAATCTAAAGTGACTTATTGAAATTCGCACTCTCTATTTATTAAATACAGGGGGTCAGTGCCAGTTTTTGTTTGTATATTTGCAGCATTCATCAGTCACGTTACTGACATGTAGCCAGTTCTCTGAAACACAACACAGCAAGTTCAGTTAAATTCAGACTGACAGCGTGAAAAGAAAGTTGGCAGAACACAGGGTCCCGTTGCTAAGCAATGCTTGGCAATACAACACACGCACATTATGGTGCTTGTGATGACACCACGAGGAGAGATGTTTTCAATTTAATCAAAATCCATCATTTCAGGGGAGATGGGGTGGAGCAGTAGCAAACACGATGAATGGATGGGAGACGTGTCCACAGGGAACCAATTTTTACTATTAGTTACGTTAGTGTGAATACACTAACTTAATCAATGGTGCTCTGGATTAACTGTGGCATGACTGCAAATATTTCTAAGCATTATACTGAAAATGTTCGTAATGTATCCCTAAAGCCTGTCCACATTCTTCACAGTGCTTCCAGCATACTTCTTTGTCACTTCAAATCAGTGTGAAAATTACAGATAGTTCCACCTGGCTGTGGACTCCAGAGTCGGAGTCATGCTCCATCAGGTTACTGCAGCCCTCAGCATGCCCAGTCCTTGAGCCCAACCCAAAATGATGACTCCGCACTTGGGCCTGAGGGGGAGCTGCCCACAGAGTTGAGCAAGCCCTGGGACTGATGGGATGGGCAGGAGGAGGTGGAGGGGAAATTTTTTACCCACTGAAGAGTTCCCACCACAGTTTGAGTCTGACAGATGTTTCTGTTGTCCACTCTCCACCTTCTGTCTCTTCTCTGTCCTTAGCTAGGCATCCTCCCTGTGCTTCCAGGTCCAGCCCTGCCACCACACGTCCTGCTATAACCCTGAACAGCTGTCTAACATTTTGAGATTCTGCCTGCTTCCCCTCTCTTCTCTATCCTACTAGTCCAGTTGGATATTTTCATTCAGGGTTTTATGTAATGCGTCATTTTCCCTCTGAGCTTACTGATTATTTCACATTTCATAACAGGAAAAAACAAATTTACTTCAGCTCAGCAATTTCAAAAGTTAACTAAAAGTTAACTATTTCATGCTTATTCACTTACAAATGAAACAAAGGGAATTCTCAACTGGTATTAAGTTAATGACAAAAAACATGTCGACTTGCTAAAAATTGGAAATCCAGGGTCCTTAATAGTTCTGGAGTCTCGTATGTCTTCTTGGAATATCCTGGCCAAAACGCCAACTGCATTATCCTCACTGTTCCTTTTGCATTGCTTTCACTGGGAGCAAAGCCAGACAGAAGAGTGAGGAGGGGCTTGTGATCTGGATAGCACAACACTGCTTAAGAGATGATGAATCTGAGTTTTCATCTACATCTTCCACAAATGAGAGGGAGAATATTTAGGAAGGAAAGATCAGAAAGCCATGAATTCTGTGTTTCCAAATGGTAGATGGTGTATCTATTTTCACATCTTTACTGGAGATATGTTCAAGTCAGTATGAAGATTTCAAAACTGGCTATTCTGTATTCTAACAGATGTAGGAGGAGCCACTTTTAAGTTCAGTCAAGATTGCTCTTCTAGGTGCTGAGAGCCCTGGTACAAATCAAACAAGTGTTGAAGAGTGCAGTTTAGGTACAAAAGAAAATGCAGTGAAGCCTAGGAATGAATGAGAGCACTTTGGCTAGATTTGATCAGCATGGCTAGTGTGCCACATGATAGAGCCAGATGTCTATATTTTAAAGTACTCCAAAATCTGTATTTCTATAAAAGAGGCATAACCATCTGCAGGGGAAGTTAGAAGGTATTAGAGAGACAGGACTTTAGGCAGTATTATTGGTTATTTTTACTTCATAGTTTGTTTTACAGATATTTTCCAAGCAATCTATTACGTCTCTGTACTACAACATATCTATTGAAATAGAATGTCCTTTCTGATACAGTATTTAAATATGTTTTTAATATGCATTTATTTCAATGAGAAAGCAGAGACTTGCAGGCTGTGGGTTGGCTGTGCAGGCTGTTAAATTGTGTGTGGAGTGAGTCTGTCCTCACAGAAGCAAGAATACCTGTGCAAAGATGCACCATCATCACTGTCCTGTGCCCTGCATCCCCCTCTGAAATTCACTCCCTTTCAACTCATGCCACTTTCTTACCTGCAACAGGTTAATCAAATGAGTTTGGGAGCTTAAAGATGTTCCTCCTGTATTGTTAGAGAGATAATAAAAGTCAGGGAGAATCATGGCAGAAGAATTCCTAGTGGAAAAAAATATTAAAACATGAGGATGACCATGTGGCTTCATGTTAAATAATTTGAAGAGCAGCTAAGTCTGAAATCTGACTTTTAATATGAGATTTCTTATGATATTTTCTTATTAAGTCATAGCAGTGATTTTCAAACCAAGCTAAGAAAACACTTTACTTTCTACATGATGTTGCATTTGAACTGATCATATAACATGTTCCCCACCTTTCTGAAGAACATATCTTAGAAATACATCTTCTATGCAATGTGATATTTAAATACATCAGCAATTATTTTTTCCTGTTATTTTGACAGCTAAGCAAAGAATAGAGTGAAATTAATCTGATATTAATGAAAATTTTATGCCTCTTTAGCTTGTAAAAAATATAGATATTTGATTCATTTATTTTATAATTAATCACTTGTGATTACTTGATTAATGAATTGTGATTACTATCTTTAAAGAGCGTCTCATAGAAATAAAACAAAGCTCTGTGTTCATACATTTTACAGTAATATCTCACCTGACAGAAAGTCACAGCTCAAGGGTAACAAATTCCAATCTGAATGATCAAATACAGCTGTAGGGTTCTGTTTTTCTTTCAGAGGCAAATGTGCTATTTTTTCCACTTCTAATCACTCTACCCTTATCTCTTTCAGCCTACTAACACCTTTCTGTGTCTTTTCTTTCACTAGACTCCTTTTTGTGTCTTCTACCTCCCCTCCCCCTGGCTCTGAAACACTTCACATACTCTACTGGTATCTTCTATTCATTCTTTTAAAACTTGATACACCCAGGAGTCAATAGTCAGCATATCATAGTTAAATTGAAACAGTAAAAAACCAGAGGAGAACGAGCGTCAACTGTGAATAAAAGGTGGAAAACCTTTGGAAATTATTTGTCCGTGTTAATTGTAAGCAAATGGAGGGATTTTTCATATCCTGGAGAGTGCTTTCTACATTGTTAGTGATGATCCAATGAATAATTGTTATTTTCCAGAAGGAAATGTGGGGGGTTTTCTTTCTGTTTCTTTTTTGTTTGTTTGGGGTTTTGTTTGTTTTGTTTTCTTTTGAGAATACTATTTTCAAAACTTCAAACTGAAAGTAAAGAAATACTAGTTTCTTTGGAGTCTTTCTGGTGGGAACCAGATCTGGAGGTACTTAGTTTAGCTGAACTGCCTAAGGAAAGTGTCAAAGTTCACAGTGCTGGTAGCAGACATACAAAGGTGTTCTTATTTAACTGATTAATTAAACCAAAATTCAAGGGTGAGAGCTAGTGAATGATATCTTCTAAAGTTAGATGCAAATTTCTCTTAGGTGAATAAGATACTCCTCTGGATGCAGCTCAATCCTATAATCATAGAATTACTTTGGTTGGAAAAGACCTCTAAGATCAAGTCCAACAGTTAACTCAGCACTGCCAAGTCCAGCCCTAAATCATGTCCTTTTCAATTACCTCTAGGCATAGTGAGTCCAGCACTTCCCTGATTAGCCATTCCTGATTATATTGTCTCAATGTTTGACATCCCTTTCAATTAAAAAAAATTCTAATATCCAATCTAAACCTCCCCTAATGTGAATTGAGGGCATTTCCTCTTGTGCTCTTCTTACCTGTGAGGAAAGGCTGACCCGCACCAGTTTCAACCTCCTTCAGGGAGTTGTAGAGTGATAGAGTCTCTCCTGAGCTTCCTTTTCTCCAGGCTGAACAACCACAGCTCCCTCAGCTGCTTCTGACAGGACTTGTGCTCCAGAGCCTTCACCAGCTTTGTGGTCCTTCTTTGGTCATCAGCACTGAGGTCAGGCTAACAAGGCCATGGTTCCCTGGATCTTCTTTCCTGCCATTCCTGTAGATGGGTGCTACATTTGCTGACTTCCAGTGGACTCCCCACTTGACCAGGACTGATGGGAAATGGTTGAAAGTGGTTTGGTGAGCTCTTCTGCCATCTCCCTCAGTACCTTTGGGTGGATCCCATCCATTCCCACTGACTTCTGTGGGTCTGAGTTATGGACCAGGTTGGTGACTATTTCCACTTGTATTATGGGGCTTCATCCTGCTCCCTGCTTCTCTCTTCCAGCTCAGGGGGGTGAGTATTGGAGCACAGTTTTTTTCACTATTAAAGACAGAGGCAAAGAAGGTATTAAGTACCTCAGCCCTTTCTTCCTCCACTGTTTCCCCTGCATCCAGTAACAGATGGAAATTCTCCTTAGCCTTTTGTTGCTCTTGTTGAAGGCACCTCCACTGAATTAAACTGACATATCCTGGTTGAGATACATATCATGAGGTGCTTAAAAAGTAAGAGTGAAGCATCCCAGTCAGGGGACTTGGATGTCCTTCTCTTTGCAGGACACAGTAATGCACCATTTCATGAAGAAGTGATAATTATGTTAATTTTTCATCTACATATCACACAATCACAGAATATATTGAGCTAGAAAGCTCACACAAGGATCACTGAGTCTAGCTCTTGGCTCTGCACACATCCTTCACTCCAGGCTTATGGGAGACAGTCAAAAAGGGTAAACAAAATAGAAAAGAAATGATCCACACTGCTGCTCACAGTCTGACCTATCTCATCCATGGAAAAATCCTATTTTCCCTAGAGACAACTTGTATCCTTCTCTACAGATAGAAAATGCATAAATGCATCCATTGTAAGTTAAGTACAAAAAACAGCACAACCAGAGAGATAGGTGTATATTGAATCAGTTGCAAGATTGCCTGAGAAAAACAATGATATTCTATGAAATTATTGCCCCCAAAAATGGACACCAGTTTTTGACAACAAAGAAAGCAACATACAGAGTCTGCTTATTCAGGGCTGGTTCAATTAAAAAAAAAAAAAAAAAAAAAAAAAAAAAAAAAAAAAAAAAAAAAGCATATCTCTTAAGCAACAAAGAAACCAGAAACAGCCACAGACGCTGAAGTGAAACAGTTCAGGATCAAGGTATCAAGGTTACCCATTCCACAGCTCTAAACCAGATAATTGTTTTGAGCCAAAAATGAGCCATGAGCAATCAAAAAAAGGGAGCGTACCCATAAAATCAAAGAGCTACACTCTGAAAATCAAAGAGATGTCATTCTCAGCACCCAATTGTACCTTTTTACACTTACACATAATTTATGGTAGCATCTAATTTCTAAGACAACATATAAAATAAGGCTTCATACTTCTCTAAGATTGCCATTGCAAGTAATTCTGGAAATTACCCATTGAGTAATAAAAATAAAGGTTCACTAGGTAGATGATTTTGGTGGTACATGAGTCTGACGTGAGGCATATATATATATTATGAACCAAGTCATGGTCTAAATAAAAAAGAACCCTTCCCACCTATTCTGCTCTTTCAGGCAGGAGGGTATGTAAATGTCATAGCTTTTGTAAGACTATTCAAGGCCAATTAAATTCTTTTAATATTAAAGTAAAAGTGAAAATAATAGGAAAGCGATCCAATAAACAGTTACTCTAAATACAAACACTTTGTCCTTTATCATGTTATATACCAAACCAAGGCACAGCTAAACTCAGTTTATGTATTTTGTCCCACTTAACAGAGGAAAATGCTAATAACGCTATCTAGGTCCATTCTTTAGCAGACTAATAATATTATACATAATCCAGATCCTTAAAAGGATTGAGTTTCCTTAACATGTTGAACTTTCCATGAGAACAAGGTATTCCTGCTGATGGAAAAAAAAAAAAAGAATTCCTCCTTATACAAAGACAAACATTTCTACCTAATGCTTCCTCCTTGAGTGAAGGTGGCAGGAATCATGCTCATTGAACATTTCTGACAGTGAGGAATGCACACTTCCTGGAACACATTAGGAGAAGGGCCAGAATTCAATACCACTAGTGAGAAAGTGCCTACACATCTCTTTAGGTCAATAAAACATGAAGAAGTAGGTGTAAGTCTCTCTTAGAGCACAAGATAAGACAGATAATGATAAAGAGAAAGAGATCTGACAAATTTCTGTAAATAGAACAATTGTCACCAAGTATTCCCATCTCTTCAATTAAATCAGCAGATCAGAAAACTGCAGGGATAAACTGTACCACCCAGACCCTTTCTGCACCTCTCTGGATACTGGTAGGGTCCTTCCATGTTATGACAGATTAGCAGGAGGACAGCCCTTGCTAAAGGACTTTATGGAAGTCTAATACATTATTTGTGTGATCCATCAAGAAGAGCTTGATCTCAGCAATAAGAACCAGATTTTTTTTTATCTGATGGCCTTAGTGTCTTGTACTTTTACCATTATTTGTGATGGGGGAGTGGGATACGTCTACGTAGTATAATAATAATAATTGTAATGCAGTGAAGCATCTGAATAACAGATGTCTCATCATCAAAAAGGATAGATGTAAGAGAGGTGTCAGGTAAGGTCAGGTGAAGAATCAAACCTCAATATAATTGTTTTTTATGTGAGATGAAGTGGAAAGCCACATGAAAGCAGTAACTGGTTCAGCTTGCAGCAACTTGCCTCCTAAAAGGATTAGATGGTAGACAGAACACCACACCAGAGCTCTGCCCCTTTCTCTGTCTCCTGCTGGTAGCTGAAAATTGGTTCAAGATGTTGGTTCTAAAACTTTAATGAATCCTTTCCTGTGCCCCTCAAGGCACCTGGGATTAATGGGGATGCTGCATCTGAGGGAGCCCCCAGGGGAAGCTCTGCTGCACACACATGGCACTGCACCCTCATCTGGGGCACTACTTAATCCCAGATCTGAAGGCACATTTGTAGTTTGCCAGCATTCAAGCAAAATGTTGGGTTCATTTCACTGTGCAAGGGCCTTGTAATAGCTGTGTTTGTTTACAGAGTGGCTTGGCACTATTTTGCCCAGAGGTAATCCAAGGCATAAACTGGCATAAACAAGTGAGGGAGTGGAAGGCACAGACTGGCTGAGTTTTTACATGTGGTGCTGCAAACCCATCTTGAAGAAACTTTTATGAATACCAACCTGAATTTAGATTAGCTATACAACCAAGCTTTGATTTAGAAGAGAAACATCCCAACTATTGCATACGTCTTAACAAAAAAAAATGGGCAATGCACAGTTTGAGTTCTCCTTGTGCTTTGGAGCTTGTCTGTATCAAGGGAGAAGGGAAACCTACCCTCCTTCAGTCTCTCTGACTTAATCTTCAACAGAGGCAAAATATTGTCTGTCCTGATCAGGTTGGCATAAATTGCAAAGACAATGTCCTTTCAAACTACAGGTGCAGACCAGAAATTCAAAGGATGGGATGAAATAAAAATATTTCTTTAATGTATTTCTCCAGCGTTATAATAAACCCCCTCACTGCCAGAAAGCAGGGATTTAAATTCTGTGTTAGTACGAGTGGAATGGAATTTGGAACAAATAAACAAAAATAAACCCGGGCACATTTCCAAGAGACTTCACAGGGAGAATGCCATAGGAATAAGTATCTGCCAAAAGACAAGGGTCTAAAAATGAATTGATTTGGCTTTTGGTGACAAGAACATTTGACTCCAGAGAAAAGTCTTCATCCTTCTGACTGAAATTCCAACTGTAGATTGTAAATAGTAATGAGTTTTAAAATTCCTCTTTCTGGTAATGACAGAAGTGAGAATACCTCTGCAACTAGCAGAACATTATCTATTTTAGGCTAGGTAAAAAGAAAAAAGAAGAGATTTTGAAGTGCCCAAAAGTAAAGCCCTGAGGCTAATCTCACTAGGTAAATGTCATAATAAAAAATTATAGCTAAAAAAAGGAAGCAGTCTAACACAGAGCCAAGGGGACCAGACATTATCAAGCTGGCCAAAAGCAGGAGGATGTCATTATGGATTAAGATTTTAATATTAACATTTTAATACTTTAAAATGAATAAGTGGGTGTACAACACAAAGGTAGGATGATCGTGTGCCTTTCCAGAATGATGGATTTTTGTAGAAATGAAAAAAAAAATTCCCAAAAGAAACATGTATTGTTAATATGTAACTCATTAGAGCTGAATAACAAAATAAACAAATACAATATGTGTTTTATTTTATTAGGGACTCAACAACTAGTGCAACAAATTATAAGGAGAGACAGATGTGGCAGCAATTAACAGATAAAAGCTTTCTACAAGAATACACAAAAGTGTGGATTGGGGTGTGATCCAATGGACTTGGATGAGGCCCCAAATATCGGCAGAAAAAAACATGAGAACTTTCCTTCAGCCCTGAAGGCATTGAAGGCTCAGAACAGCCTTCAGCAAAATGAGAGATATTAACACAATCAGTGAAATAGGATTGAATACAAGGAGGAGCCAGCTTTCCAGAAAGTCTCTGGAAAGGATGTAAGATACTGAGGATGCCTGATGTGGCCTTCAGTCCTAGTTGTCACACTCTGAAGAAATCATGGTCAAGATAACCAGCTCAGATCACTGCTAAATTTTGCTTTTTGTACAACTAAGTAAATAATTTGTACTCCTTAAAGTTAAAAAAAGATGAAAATAATTGCTTGTTTCAGTATGTGCATGTCCTGAGAAGAAAAAATCTAGAGAATTGCATAATTGTACAGGTGTTCCAGTGTGTTAGCAAAAGAGCTGATTTCAATTGTCATCTTTCTACATATTATGTTACATTTAGTCTTCTTGTATTTCCTTTCCCTATGTGTAAATCAGAGGGGTTTTTATACTACCACAACAGAGATTTTTTTTTTAGGATGATAATTAGAAACAATTATGAAGTACTTCAATTTCGTGGCAGTGGAAAATAGACAAGGTTCAAAGGACCTTGTAAAATAGGTCAGATTTTTGATAACTAAAATTCCAGAGACATAAAATATAAAGGTTTTACACTCATCATTACGGCAGTTGTAAATGACAGAAATGATGACAGTGGTGGATGAGAGTGCCCCTAAATTTGCCCTTCTGCCATCTCAAAAATAATATTGCAGGAAAATAATCTACTCTTTTATAATGTTGATATATAGAAGACATCAAAGTGATAAGAAGCAGAATGTAAGTACTTGTATAATCATAGAGAAAATGAATGCACAGATAATTCTTTAAATGAAACCTTTAGACATGTCTGGGCCTTGGCCATCTCTCCAAACTTAATGCAAGGGTTCAAGTCCCACTGAGTGCAGCATTGTTTCCTTCAACTTCTTCTTTTATCTTATGCCACTTAAAAACAAACATTCATAGATTAAAATCCAGAGGTCCTATTATGGTTCCTCAATTCCTATATCTCTTGCTGAGATGTTGATGGTATTTTTAAGCATAAATTTCATGACAAAGGACTGTAGAAATACAGAATGCTTCTGCATCATCCACAGTACATAAAGCAAAGATGATGAATGTCTTGTCATTGGATATCTAGTTTGCTACCTCTCACCATGTAGTATTTGGTTAAATCCACACTGGTGTATTAAGCCACAAAACTTCATGTCATGGGATGGCTTCAGGATTAAAGAATATGTTAACTGCAATCTATTCTTTTCACCTGTCCTCAAAACCATGTCAGTTTCAACCCCTTTTTGCTAGTGGGCAGAGCCTGGGGAAGATCTCTCATCCTTCGGTATTTGCAGCCACCCCCACTTGCAGCACCCACGTTTCTGCTTTTCCACCAGTGCTGTGTGGGCAGGCAATTAATATGTGGCTTGCCATCTCCATCTATGGAGTGGGTTTCTAAAGCTTCATGTGTCTCATCTACTTCATTCTGCAATCCACCCCAAACCTCCCACCAGCCAAAAATCAAACTGCTTTACCTTATGCTTTCCACACACCTCCTTCAGGCAGATTAATGATCTGGTGTTGCTTGTTTCTTGGTAGGAGGGTGCAGCTCCTCCAACACAGTAACCATCTGATTATATTGAGTAGTGCCTTTCACATCTCAAACCTTTCACAGCATTTTCTGCAACTCCCTGTGAACTGCTCTTCATCATTAGTAAACAAACCTGTCAATGTAAAAACTGAAAAAAAACCCACAAAGCCTGCATTTTCTCTATACCTGTTTATGTCAGGTCCCTCTTGATGAGAAGAGTATTTTGCTTTACAAAGAATCTTGGGGTTAAGAAATTTTTGTGTCTAAGCAGATAAGATACGTTAAAAGTGCCCTTCTGGGATTATAGGTGCCTTGTATATCAAGTCTGACCAAAATATGTTTTGAAATGTCCAGGACATTGCATTCTGTAAAAAGTGATTGTGAGTGGAAACTTTGAGCAACTTGTAATAATAATAGTACTGCTGAGTACCATTATGTACTCAGTATAACTTCAGAAACAATCCTTTATGTGTCTATTATTTTTATCACAGTTTCTTTGTTTTCTGTTTCAAGAACTTACAATTTCTGAAAGGACAGTATGAAACCAAGTGCAAGGAATTGTTTCCAAGGACAGACATTAATATTTTTATCCATGTTATGATTACTCCCTGGGTGAAACTGGGTGTTACCAAATCTAGCACATATGTGTGGAAAAAGGCCACTCCCTTGTGGAGGTCTAGCACAATGCCCAACCACCAGCTAAGCTGCCCTCTTACTGTCAGCATGTGCAGCTCCAAGTGCCTGCTTCGTACACAGACTCACACAGTCACAGCCATGGCAATGCTCAGCTGGATCATGAGAGGCTGTGGGAAGGGAAGCAGTGGAGGAGCATCTGAAAATGAGCCCAGCAGGGAGGACACCCACACTGAGAGTGGAGGAGGAAAGCATCTGAGCTGGCCATATTACAAACACAGCACTGGGCACAGACCTGACACAAAAACATTTCGTTATTGCTCTGCATATAGACACACACACATGCATGTGTAAAACAGTACTGTGTAGGCAGGAAGTTTCATAAATAATTGAATAGTTGAAATATTTACAGATGGAAAACATTTCCAGGTGCAGACAATACACATAAAAGTATATCAGGTTCACCCTGTATTTCATCCTTGGTCCTTACTCTGTTTCTTTCTTGCACATATTGGCAAGCAATATGCAGGTTTAAACAGGATCAGTCCATTCTGTTGCTGACTATTTAAATGTATGTATATATATATATATTTGTTTAATATATTTAAATATGTACTCAGTGGTATATTTTGCCCACAAGATTTGTGATAGTCATCCAGGAATGTAAAAAATGTAGGTGGTAGGAAATACTGAGGGTTTCTACTCTATTGTAGCATTTTAAGAAACTTATTTGGTGTCTTATGATTCATGAGAAAGACAGTTTCACAAAATAGATGATGACTGTACTTTAAGGGCAGTTGTGATTGACCCATCCATGGGCATTGCATACATGGGCACTAATATGTGTCTAGGCAGCTTAACAGGAAGGATTCCTTCCCCATACAAGAAATATAGATGTCAAAGGACCAGAGCGTGAAAATCCCACTCACACCCATAAACAATTTTTTGAAGAAGGTCATTGCTGCAGTCCAAATGTGGGTGTAGTAAATGATTATATAGTAATAGGATTACTAAGGTGAACAATTGCTCAATGATTACGGTAAAGAGTTCACTACTGGCCTGGAGGGACTGATTGGCACACTCTTCCTCTGGCTAAACAAAAGCTGGCGTCTTCTTCTGAGGCAAATTTGAATACATTCATTTACTTAATTTGTTCCATGGCACAGTCATGTCATTGGAGATTAACATGTTTTGTCTTCATTAAAAACAGTATTAGCTTATATTAACAAGTTTTTTGCTCCTAAAGAAATCTATTCTGCTGCGTGCCTTACTAAACATTCAGAATAGACTGGTGATAGTGGTGGTAGTTTGTACTAATAGAACGTGTGATAAAAACTGCTATTAGAAATATTGATAGTTGATGTAAAGCTGAGAACATTTTCGCATAGTCCACTCATACTTTTGCAGAAGTAGGATCTGTTAAGCATGGCAAAACTGTAGTTTGGAGCTGTTTACTTAGATTATTATATATTGCTACTTTAAATGCTCTCTGCAGTTATAACTAGACCTAATTTTCTACACTTTCTGGAATGAACTGCTGGAGTAAGTTCATGGGTGCTGTCTGCAGCTACTGGTTTTCATCTCTGAAGAAATAAATTTGAGTCTGGGACAAAAATTATATGAATGAACATATGGCCAAATTCCAAAGCTGTTTTGCAGCCTCCAATAGTACTTCCTTCTCAGACATAAATATAGAAAAGCTCATAGTTACATGCTGTCTTGTTCTGTATGGGCAGATTAAAATGCCCTCCTTTTTCCAAGAGTACACATAAAGCTCTACCTGATGGAACATGTCAACACAACAGGAAGCAAAGAGCTGAGGGAGGTGAGAATGAGTTGGTTCTCAAAGACTCTGGTAGAATCAGAACCACGGGGGAATGAGGTTCAGACCCTCAGGCAGCATCATTTCCTACCAAGGCAGCTGAAGAGTGCCACCCACTTGAGCCCAGCCCAGAGGAGTACCTGTGAAATGTTACTGCCCCAGTGGTGCAGTGGGCCCTGGGGTGGTGGTGGCCACATTTTGCTGGACATGCACTCACCCACCCTGTAGTCTGTGCCAGCTGATCACACTCTCTCCTAAGCATAGCAATGAAGCTATAGGAAGCATGAGACTACAAAAGTTAGAGGGACTGGGAGCGATCAGGCGGAGAAAAAGCCATACCCCAGTTTTGGTGCACATACTGAACCCATGATGGAAACAGACCTAAAAAAGTGTCCTGGAATCTGAGAGAGTTTTGAGTATGGATGGAAAAAAACCCAGCTGCAACAAATAAATCAGCAAATTCTGATTTAGTTCTGAGTGGATGCCTACTTGCAGAATTGGATCAAGAAATTGAAATGAAGGATTCTGTACCTTGATTCAGAATTGCCTTCTAATCAAGTTCTTAAGCCCACAGTTTTCTTCTCTAAAAAGGTATTTCCTAGTAGTCTGAGTTCGGGAAAAGAAACAAAGAATTATCTAATTCTAGTGCTGTTTTTGCCACAAGATGAGAGTGGGAAAGGATAATCAAAGGTATTGATTAGTAAAAATACAAAGGTTCATTCCAACTGAGTAACATTTTTAGTTGCTAGGCATAGTATTCGCATTTTGAAAGGAGCTAGTTAAATGAACCTTGAGACTCTCAGAAAAAATATCTTGGTATTTCTAGGAGTACAGAGAGCTCTTAGCTTCTCTTATCTTCAGGAGGAGTTTTGCTTGTTGAACACAACTGGAAATCAGTCAAGCATAAAGACATGGCTTCTTAATGTGAATAATGGAAACGTTGATAGCTAATTGTTATCTCAGTAAACAATAAATATGATCATATAATTTATACTAGATTAAGATGCCATGTACTTTTTTTCTCTTCTTTTTATTTGAAAACAGTCCAATACCAATAACAGTCCAATACCATAACAACAGTGGACAGAATTCATGACAAAGACAGGGCAAAGATAATTCTTCATCAGTCATCTGAAGACAAGCATGAGAATTGGTACATCTGCACTCTTCCTGGCATAAGAACAGGAACTTCAGGTTTATTACACAGACCGCTGTCATGTGCCTATTTTATATTTTACCCTAGGCACAAACTAAATTAATATTTTATTAGGCATGCATCAGATTGAAGAAAAGTACTGGTGGAAGTAAGGTGGTGGTACAGTAATTTACATTCCTATGAGATTCTTACAAGTAAACAAGTAAATTGCTCCAAGAAAAGAAAAAAAGGGGAGAGCGCCCAGGATACTACATCTACCAAAGCACATGCTATTGGTTGACTTTAATAGACGTAGCTTTTGGACAGCAGCTAGGCACTTTTTCATAGAACAGATAAACACACCTTTGGTCTGGTCATAAAATCTGTTAAAATTATAACCTCCAAATGTAGATGAAACAGATTATATAATTAGCAAAAAGAAGTGCATATTTTATTTGAAAAAAGAAAATACTCAATTTGTGAAAAAAACAAAAACCAAAAAACAAAAAACCCCTTTAAACAGCTATTTTCCTAGCATGATCTTTTTTTGTTTTAGATATTTTATGGAGTCTTCTGTGGCAGACTTCCACCCAGTTGTATTTTTCAATTAATTTCTTTAGCAAATAAAACTACATGGCCAGTGACCTGGTAAGAGACTTTAAGACTCAGAAATGAGATTTTTTTTTTCCCAGCCTAAGGGTTAGATCCTGATAAAATCACGCACACAGAGAATCACTACGTTGGAAGAGACCTCCAAGATCATCGAGTCCAACCTGGCCCTAAAACCTCAACTAAACCAAGTGCCACATCCAGTCTTTCTTTGAACACATCCAGGGATGGTGACTCCACCACCTCCCCTGGCAGACCATTCCAATACTTGATCATCTTTCTGTAAAAAACTTTGTCCTAATATCCAACCTATATTTTTTTGGCACAGCTGAAGACTGCACTGTAATTCCTTGTGCTGAAACGGACATAGCTTTGAACAACCTACTCTAATGAAAGACATGCCTACCATGGCAGGGTGACTGAAACAGATGATCTTCAAAAGTTGCTTCCAATACAAACCATTCTTGGATTCGGTGAAGTCAGGTGTGAAATACATTTGGCTTTCATTATGCCTATCTTAAATTCTCACCCATTACATGCATTCCATTACCTTCTGTTTGCACAACCTCATCTGAAGTTAGTGTGAATTTTATGGGAAACCTATTAGTCAGAAATAAATCCATGCAGTCATTGTATGACTCTTTAAAGGCAGCAGCTTTATGATACAAATTTTATCCCAGGAGGTTTTCTTAACCACAAAGCTTGAACAACAACACTTCCAAAATCAAATGCAGCAACAGAATGTCAGAGTGCTCTGACAAAAGTATAGGTGAATAATAGCAAAGAAACTGGTATTTGATGACACTGATGGGCTATGATATTAAATCTAACTGTAAGAGCCCAACTGCAAAAGGTAGTAAACATATTCCATTGTAGCATTTGGTGTGAAGATTGTATAGAATGTATAGGCTTTTAAAAGTGCTTTGAAGTTCCTGGTCAACTTAACAAGGAAGTGATAGTTTTATCCTAGGGCATCAATTAAGTACCCACTGTGCTTATGTAGTTTGAGATGAAAATGTTAGAAGAAGGAGGAAATAACTCTCTCTGTGATTTTTACTAATCAGCAGTTTTGAAGTTTCAATGATGGGCAACATTACCTTTGCAGATTTCCAACTGAAATATGGCTGTGTGGAAGTAAACTGGTCAACCTACCTGCAGCTCTGGGCCTCTTCATTATTTATATGAAAACACGTCTCCTCCACATCAGGCAGTGGGGCTTTATGATCTGACATGACAATAGGCCTGTCAGTGTCACTTCAGTGCCTGTAAGGTTATGGAGAAGATTATTCTGGGATGCATTGAAAAACACCAGAATGACCAGTCATTGGTCCCTTCATGAGTGGAAAGTCCTGTTTGTCAAACCTAATTTACTTTTATGAGAGGATACCCCACCTACTTGATCAAGGGAAGCCAGCTGATGTAACCTTTTGCATTTCAGTAAAGCTTTTGATACTGTCTCTCATAGTATCCTTCAGGAAAAACTGTCCAGCCCATAGCTGGATAAACAGATCATGGGAGCATGATAGGTGAGCAACGAGTTCATGGGTCAGGCACAAAGAGCCTTGACTTGGGTGTCATCAAACCAGTGACCTGCCACTACAAAGGTTCCAAGGGCTCCATCCAAGGCCTTGTGCTCTTCAACATCTTCACAAATTACTTGGACACAGGACTGCAAGGGATACTAAATAAGTTTTCAGATGATAGAACATTGGGAGAAGCTGTCTACTCCCTGGAGGGCAGAGAGACTCTGCAGAGAGACTTTGACAAATTAGAGGGCTGGGAAATCATCATGAAGTTTAACAAGGAAAGGGTCTGGATTTTGCACCTGGGATGAGACTACCCCGGATGCTTGTATAGACTGGGGAATGAGAGGCTGTGCCCTGGAAAGGGACCTGGGGGTCCTGGTCAATGCCAAGGTGAACATGAGCCAGCAGTGCCCTGGCAGCCAGGAGGGACAACCCTGTCCTGGGGGACGTCAGGCCCAGCATGGCCAGCTGGGCAAGGGAGGGGATTGTCCCCTCTGCTCTGGGCTGGGGCAGCCTCACCTCGAGTGCTGGGGCAGTTTGGGTGCCACAATATAGTGAAGACTATTAGAAAGAAAGCTATTAGAGACCATCCAGTGGAGGGCCATGAGGATGGTGAAGGGCCCTGAGGGGAGGCCATAGAAGGAATGGCTGAGGTCACTTGGTCTGTTCAGCCTGGAGAAGAGGAGACTGAGGGGAGACCTCATTGCACCCCCGGACTTACTCACAAGGGGAAGCTGAGGGGCAGGCACCAATGTCTTCCCCCTGGTGACCAGCAACACAACTTGAGAGAATGGGCTGAAGTGGTGTAAGAAGTATAGGTTGGATATTAAAGAAAGTTCTTCACCCAGAGAGTGATGGGGCACTGGAACAGGGTCCCCAGGGAAGTGGTCACAGCACCAAGCCTGACAGAAGGTGATAGAAGGTGCTCAAGAAGCATTTGGACAATGCTCTCAGGCACAGGGTATGACTCTTGAGCGTCATTTCCTACTCAATATATTCTATGATTCTGAGATTCTGTGACTAGGCCTCAACATGGAGTTCACAGAGAAGCTACATAGCAGAAGCATTGTGTTGATTCTTTCAGTTTCACCCTTTCTCCATAAGTCCTGTATGCTTTGAGGAAAGAAGGAATCATTTGATGCTATTTTTTGGAATGAAATTACTTTTCACCCACAAAATCTTGGTAAATGTTTCTGAACAAAGGGAGACTGGGATGATTCATGCACCATATATAAAAACATGAGCTCTCAAACATATATCAAATTTTCATGCTTAGTTTACAGATGACCTGTTGGAGGGTGAGAAGGGGAAAGAATAAATAAAACATCTTTCTATCTATTTAGATCTTTGGATCCTTGATCTCAGCTCTGAGTTACACTCTCCAAGACTGTCTGCCATCTTCTTTGCATGTCTGATTCAGTTTTCATTCAAGTCAGTGGAGAGACTCCCATTGAGTTTGATGGAATGTAGATGATGCTGTTATGGTACTGTACATCAAAAGTACAATGCTCATTTATTGTGATTGTGAATGCTATACCAAAAGGCTGTGTCAGCCAGCCTTCGAAAACCTAACATTTCATAATTTTAAAAAAAAATTATTTTATAAATTTGCCATAAAGCTTGACTGGAGACTAAAGCCTGTCAACAAATCATATGGCCCTCGTAAACAACTGAGTTTTAATTTTTCTTTTATTTTCTTTCTTTATCTTTTTTTTTTTTTTTTTCAAA
>WEIU01010102.1:39643-68590 GCA_013389925.1 Aegithalos caudatus
ACTCCTTTGTTTTAGTTAAGCACCCAGCAATTAGTTACCTAGCAACTTAATGGAAAAAAATTCAACTAACACAAAAGAAACAATACCCAACCTCCAACATAGGGATTTTAAAAAGTTTAGCTACCATTAGCTTTTGAAAGCTGAGTTTTTATTATGAAGTTCTATATTTATTGCAGCAAACTTGAAATACTGAAATTATTTGCAAAGTGCAAAGACAGCATTAACATTCTTTTCTTGCTTAATGAGGAAATGACAATAGAAGAGATAAAACGATTTGAGATAAAGAACTTTGTAATGTCAAATTCTCAAGATTACATGGAGATAATTTTAAGGTTCTGTGTAGACCAAATCTCACAGACTTAATAGAAATAAAGAAAATCTTGTAAGGCAGCTCTCTACCCCATTGAGAATGTCATGTCTAGTAAACATACTTGCAAGGAAGAAGTCTGACAAAAGCAAGAGCTGTAGAAGTCACTATCTCCTGTCTTCATCAGAAGGATGTCAATAAATTAAGACTTGGGAATCTCACGCTCTCAGGCTTCTTAGTAATATAAGTGGACTTTGTGTTTCTGCACAGCTACCTCTGAGTTGAAACATTAATGCAAGCCATGCACATTTCTCAGTGGAACACAGACTTACAAGGGTTACCTTTGTATAGGTACAATCAGAATTTACCAGAAGGTGCCAGAAGATTCCCCACTGATTATTGTCAGCTGTATTAATGCAATTACAATGGCTTGAACACTTTGGTACTTTCCAAGGACCTATTTATATAGCAGTCTATTACTAAACTCTGACAACAGCAGCCCAAATTATGATGCACTTACTCACCCTGGAGAGTACTTTGTACCATGAGCAGTCTCACTTTGAATAAAGCATTCACGATCTGGCCCATTACCCTTTAATTATAGATGTTTCAGAGAAGAGTGAGCATCAGGGTTTACTGCACTATTTATAAAACAAGCTACCAGCCAAATGTTGTAGGACTTCTACAGCTTTAAAACCCCCAACATTCTTTCCCTTTAGGAGCTCTTCCACTGTGCACTTGAAGCTCTTGAAATATTTGAATGTATCAAGAACTTCATTGTAGTAAAAGAGGCTCTACAGATGAGAAATAATCCCACTCTTGGAAAAATCCAGCCATTAATTCAAACAGCTGATTTATAATTTCTGTTTTGGAAATTAAATACGTGTTTATTAAATTAAATACAATGTGCTCATTAATGCTGACAATAAAGCATTCTGCACTCCTACCATGTCATCCTACTGTAAGGCATTTTAGGATGCACTGCTATCGTGTGAGCTGAATATCCTCTGAAATTCAATGAAATCTATCTTCATTGTCTCTTATACAAATAAGACTTCACCAAAACACTAATCTGCAGAAACCAAATTCTATCTGGCAAAAACTAGGAGGAAGCATCTCTTGGAATGAAGGCATCCCCATTTCTTCATTAACAGAGTGCTGCCATTTTGATTTGAAGTTGCTACCACTAAATATTGTTTGAAGTAGGACATGAGCCTGAAGCAGCAGTGCTTGGATTCAGCTGCAGAGGTGGGATTTTCTCAGTGTATAGGGAGAGACATATATGGTATTCCTGGGCACCAGGGGGAGGATATGTGATATGTTTCCATATGCCACATATAGATGAAACAAAGAAAATGTGCCAGAGATCTCCAACTTTTCTGACCTTACTCAGTGGCTCTTGCTTTCCTGCCACTATATCCTAATGTAAAATTTGCTAGTTTTCTTCACTGTACCCAGTTCAAGAATTCATGGAGAATGTGCCCTCCCTCTTAAACTTATTCTTTGTGGTTCAGAACTCATACTGTTTTTGCTAGTTTGTCAGAGATTTTTTTCATGTTATATAGAGACTGCAGGTTATATACAGTTATTAAAATATATGCATATCCAATGCAGCTTTGTCTCTATAAAAGTTATTTTCAGCTTTTACCAAATAAACATTCCTCTCTGTGGTAGTTACTGCTCCCTACATACTTATATGACCTTTTTTGCATGGTTTATGTGTGGGTCATTATCTGACACCTTTCCTTTATTGAGCCCTACCATAGCCTATCAGGGTGAAAATTTCTACCTTCCATCCAGAAGGAATGTCACAGCAGGCTTGTCTGTATTTCTTCAGATCTGAATGGCATATCTCCCCTAACCATTACCTTTGTCTCCCACTCCCAGAGGAAGTTCTTCACAGAGGCCAAAGGATTCTTCTGCAGGGGTAGGTTTAACACCCTCCTCCAAATGGGGGGCACTCTATCTTTGCTAGAGGAAGTTTTCCTGGTATAATTGCTTCTCTATAAGAGTATTTCACTAATAAATAGCTATGCCAGTGAAGCACAGCTCTGTCACTCTGTGTTTCAAACCAGAAAAGTTAAACTGGCAAAACTTTTAAGTGTACAAACAGCAAAGTCAGAGAAACTTGTGTGGATGTAAAGAAAAGGCATGAAAAAACAGAGAGCTGTTTCTTTGGGTACAAATGATATTTTCTTTGTGTTCTAAAGCAAAGCACTGGAACATCTGAGTTGTTGCTGTCAGCCTCTATCAGATGCCACTGACAGGAACTTGGGAGATGTGATAATTTTTTGAGAAATAGCTGGAGAACTCCACAGTGACAGGAAGGGGGAGAATTACACTTGTATTCAATATGTTCCCACTACCTCTAAGGACAGGTGTGTGAAAAAAATTGCTCTCACTTGTGCAGAAGTTTCATCTAAAAAGGAAGCAGTTCTTTGGCTCCAGGTGCTCTCTGAGAGCAGACTGCTCTACAAGCTCACAATATAGGGATCACAGACCCTGCAATAAATGGCAAATGGTAAATGGTAAATGGTAAACGGTAAATGGTAAATATCTCTTTACATGAAACATGATAGTCCCAGACCCAATGCTATGCTTTCTAGCCTCTGTATATGAAGACATTATACCATAATACGAAGTAGAATCAGAAAGCCTAAGTAGAGTGCTGAATAAGTATCAGCCTAGTGTCATTTAACAAAAAATGTTAGGCACAGGGGCTTAGAGGAATTTAGGTCATCTGACTCAGAGACTCAGTTCACTAAGTCCGTCATAAGTACTGCCTTTTAAATACCCTGTTTTGGAGAAGAGCTTCAAGTGTGTAACAGAAATGACTTGATTTCTAATAATAGTCAATTAGAAGTTCTCTATAATTGTATTTGGAAGTGCAATGTAAGTGCTTCTGCTGGAAAAATTTAATTTGTCTTAATTTTCCTATGATTTCTAAAAATAGATTAGAATTAAATGTCATGTACCTTTGGAACGTGTATGTTTGGTAACTAACAAACTCACTTTGTCACTGTTTATGATCTCAGAATTCTTTCCATGGAAACTATTAAAAGATCACTACTATCATCAAGCAGCAATGAATGCTGTTCATATTTTAGAGAGTCATTAGGGAAAGGACAACCCTAAGGCCTTAAAGTCCATTTGTGTCTTCAACAGAGGAGGAATGTGTAGTACCTTTTTTGTGTATATATGGTTTCATGTGTTCATAGCAGACATTTTTGGTTTGAAGATTCTAAGTCATGCATACTACCTCTTGTAGAATACTATTTGTCAGTCAGAAAGTGCTGGGTTCCTACATTTTCATAAATAGCAAATTTTTAAACCTGTAAGATATTATACAGTCTCAGTTTCCATTAGCACCTTTTAAGGGTATCCATAACCTCGCAGAACTGAGGTGTCCACTGAAAGCAAGATTCTGAATCGTCTCCTCTAGGAAAACAGAGGTCTTAAGGTGAATGTACAGTACTTCCACTAGAAGATGTCACTGCACTGCCAAGCTGGTGTAAAGGGCTATTCAAACAAACATTTGGTGCAGGACTCATACACTGATGTAAGCTGTCCCTGTGGAAAGGTCTGATATTTACTCAAAACCAAATAGAAAATAAATACACAAACCCACAATATTTTTTTCAATAGTTCTCTGTGTGAGGGCATTTTTCCTATTTCACTCACAGCATCTGTACTGCCAGAACAGGGGATTCCATGGCATAAGATTTCACTAGTATACTGGAAATGAGAATGGCTTTAAAAGATTTATTGTATATGCATGATTATATGTCTAATCCAGCTAATGAGCCTAATTTACACTGTTGCTGAAGAACTGCCATTGATATATAGGACAGCACAGGAAGTAAAGAAGAAAATGTTTTCAGTAGAGAACATATATGCATGCAGATACATATCATAGTCAGCAGAAGATAACTTTCATCATTCAAGGCATTTGTTCACACTTTTCTACTATTAATCTGCTATCAGGTTTTCAGATTAGCTGAAACTCTTCTCCAACATTTGAGGAGATTTAATTAGAATGAGGAAGCAAAATGAATTTCAAGATCGGTATTAAAGCAAAAAAGTATAAATACAGGCATGGATTTGAGATGACAAGGTGAACATGGAGGTTTAAAATTGTTTTACTCAGAGTTGAAACTGAGTAACAATGGATGAACAAAGGTGTCTAAACCCTTAATTTGTTAATCTCATAAAAATACAGATATTAATACTTGCAGCTGTTTGCTAATACGGACCCTAAATAATATCATTTGGCAAGTATGATAGCTTTATAAATAGGTATGACATAGCATTTACCTTAGGATTTCAGAGTGCCTCAGCTAGTTATAAAAAAAATGTGCATAATTTGTTCTTTTTTCCCACCTGTTGTTCTCTTTTTTCCCCCAAGTATTTATGTAGTCTTACCAGTCTTAAATATTGATAATGAATTTTCTGATGGGTTTGTTCTTTTTACACATTTTTACATATTTCTTTTTATATAAACCTTCAGAAGTGTTTGAATTTTCTGTATGTAGCATTTCAGGTTACAAATCTGAGTGTCCCTGAGGTATGACTAGTTTATTGAAGATCAACTTATCAATTTAACCTGTTTAATGTTTCTTACGTATGCCAACCTCTAAATGTTTCGTATTTTTTTGAGGAAAAAAACTTTACAATTTTTTAAAGCAAGTGACAATAAAAAGTTCCCCATTTCACACACACATGTATATACAAGAAAACTTAAGGGGAAAAAATTTTATAGATCCTAAATGATAGCCATGAAGTTCTATATAGTCTGATTCAGAAGTGTGTGGTGCTGCTTTGGAAAGCAAAGTGCCTATCTGAATTACCTTTGCTACACAGACAAAACTAGAAGAGGAGCACCTTATTTGCTTGTTGCAAACATACCTGCAGCAGTCCTAGGGCTCCACAAATTACTGGGTTTTCTGTGGTATACCATCATTGGATGGCACAGTTTTATCTACAGTGTATTGTCAACCTCATGAAAATATTTTTTTTCCTTTTCTTTGGTGCCGACCAGAACTTTGCAGTTATTTTTATTTTTTTGTCTTGCTATTTGTTTTCTTCCAGGCATCCAAACATCTTTGTGACAGCAGTACCTGTGTTCTTGAGAAAGTAATTTATATCTGTGGCATTTTTCAGATAGAGGTGGCCACACAGGTTTCCCAACTTTTCCAATAGTCTTACAGAGCCAGAAAGGGGCAGGACATCTTGGATTTTGGGGAATGATTGGAAACCAGGTGATAAAAATTGATGTGTTCTCTGTTAGGAGTCACTGTAATACTATTTAGTTACTGTAATACTATTTATACTATTATACTATATTAACTTTAGTATCCACTGGCTGGTTTTATCAGATCTGGCAGAGAGATTAAGATCTCAAAGAGAAATGTTTTTCTACAACTCTCATTAAAAAAAAAACCCTGAAACAATTTGAAGTGAGATACCCTAAATCTGAGTTTAACTTAATAATATACACTTTTCTTTAGGATCTTGCAACATATGTTGTGTTTTTCCACCAGTCACTGTCTCAGTCCACAGTCAATGACAACCTAAAGTGGTAGTCACCTGCCTAAATATAGATATCCTGTGCCACATGAGATGCCCTAATGCATTTCTCCTAGCCTTCAACTGCCACTTCAGAAGACCAGTGAGCCCTTATCTTACCACAAGGATGGTTCAAATACTTCGTGAATTTCAAGGAGCAGCTAGATCAAGCTCTGGATCTTCAATGACTCTTCAGTGCTAAGTCTGCCTGAATTTGTATTAAATCTCAGCCCAGATGGGTGGATACCATTGCCCACTGTCAATGATATTGTAAACACTGCCTACTTTCTTCTGCTCTAGACAGATGTAAGTCCTATAAATCCTGTCTGCTGGTTCTGTTCCATTTCATTTGGCTTCTTGACTAAAGGAAAGCTGCAGTGTAATTTCATAGGCTTTGAAATCCATAACTGGAAGAAGAGTTATAAATGTCCCAGCTCTGAAGAAAGTGCCAATAAAAGGTTTTAATCAAAAGTGAGGATCCCATGTAGAGGGTGCTGGGACTTGCAATCCCAGAGCTCATCAAGAAGCTTCTCTCATGAAAGGTGAGATTCTGAAGCCAGAGCAAAGCCACTGCAGAAACCCACAGTATCCTTCAAGTTACCTCTTTTTAGAAAAATAGGAGTAAAATAAAAAGGCAAAGAGTAAGTTGGTAGTTAGCCAGGATGAATAAATATTTCATTATAGTCTTGACCATCACCCTGTCTTCAGGATTAATTTATTTGAGCCTCAGTCTTTAATTTCCCCCCAAACTCACTGGCTAAAGTGCACATTCTGATAATTCAGTCAGAACAATCAACATGTGATGGAAATTACATTCTTCTGGGCTAGGACTTTTCATTTAAATTTGCCCTTCAAAGCAAGTCCCCAGCTATGGGGTTGCTCTTTTAGCAGATATTGAGAAGTAACTTCAGTAGCTCCAGGGATGTGCAGAGGGCTGGCTCTCTGCATTAAATTGAACTGGTCAGTAGCAAGTACAATCCTCTGCCTTTTGCTAGAGGTTTATGAAGACTTGCCTCTAGTGGGTACCAGCCCCCTCCTGCCTGCCTTGGCTTCAACCTTCCCATCCTCTCCAGGCCTGATTCTCCCCTTGGTTTTGAGCTGAAAGCCCTACTCCTGATCTGCCTCCTCACAGCCATTCCTTCAGATGTGGGTGCTATTTCTTGATAGAATACCCAGTGCAAGGGGAGGTACTGGGTGATTTATTTGCTTAATTGGCAATCAAACAGACTGTCTTACTGGCAGCTGCATTTTAATTTTGTAGGAACAGTCAATATGGACCTTGTTGAAATCTCTCTGGTGTGTCTCTCCAGAGCTGCCAGAGCTGTTGATTGAACTTTTTGTGACACTGGCGTTTCCCTTCAAGCTAATTTTCAATTGTTGCCAAGTGAAAGGAAATGATTTCAACGGTTTTGTGGGAAAAGCAAGTACTGGCATATGACCTTCTGCTTCTAGCCTGATTTCCCTTCATTAGTGTCTCCTAAGTGACAGGCACAGTGACAATTATGGGGACATTCATGCCTTGGGACAGACTGCTTTTTCAAGGTGTGTGTTCTGCTGTGACCAGAGCAGTCTGCATATGTGGGAAATGGGACAAATGAGGGAACTTTGAGTTTCTATATCCTGCCAAATAGTAGGAAAAAATATGCTCCTTGTGGCAATATTTGGACAGCCTTAGTTGTTCACATGTCCCCATGACCTTGTAAGTGTACATGTAGTCTTGAAAGTGCACCAGAGAGTGACCCCACACAGATGTCTTTATCTATAAGAAGTCAACTTAGACTTCCCTAAAAGTCAATGGAGTAAATGGATGGTTGCAGATGTGATTAATCTGACTTATATAAGATATACCTTTTAAAAATGAGAATAATGGGTCCTCAGAAATACCTATTTTTCTCTATTAGCTGTGAAGGGTGATTAACTCAGACATTGATGTCTCCATCACAGATGTCTTTGGCCAGATGAATGCTCCCTCCATTGGTTTACAAATGTAAATGAGTGTTTTCTGAGTGTCTTGGTAGCTACTAAAATATGAGACAGGACCTGAAGCAATGGGCTCCACCTAAAACTCAGGAGGTTCTTGCTGAATATTTGGAAACCCTTTTTCACTGTGAGGATGACCAAGCACTGGCACAGGTTGCCCAGGGAGATTGTGAAGTCCCTGTCCTTAGAAATATCCAAAAGTCATCTGGACATGGTTGTCAGAAATGGGGTCTTGGTGACCCTGCTTGAGCTCTGGGTTAGGAAGGGGAGTTCCAAAGGTGCCTTCCAACCTCATCCTGGGCCGTTCTGAGAACTGCCTGTTCAAGCATCGCAGCTGCCTTTGTAAATCTAGTAAGAATGGTTCTCAGTTCTACTGGTGAGAACTTGTGAAAGAAAATATTGTTTTGAATAAATCAGTAGCAAAAATCCATGTCATTGTGTAGCCAGCTTTTCCTTATTTCTTCTCAGAAGAAAAAGAAAGAAAAGCCAGAGCAGCTGAAAAGGTCAAGCCTTCTGATTTTGCCTATTTTAGTGAATTAGTACCCTTAAGTGACCTTGATTGACATTTTATGAACATTAAAAGCCCTGATAGTCTTTAATAATTGCCATGCTTCTCCACTCTGGGAATACAGCAGACCTATATCTTCCTTTATTAATTTATATATTTATTATAGTGGTTTTCCTTACACTATAATGTAGGGATAACATTCATCAAACTCTCAGGGGATCACATTTTGACAATCATTTTTCACACTGAGAAAAGACTGTTCTGTGACAGACACTGGATTTTCTGGCTTTGCTGAGAAAATATGGCAGGGAAGGTGGGCATGAGGAGGGAAGGGGTACCTTGCATTCATCTAAAAAAATAAAATGGCAAACCAACAACCTCTGAAGACATTTTATTTTAATCATTGTATATGAGTAAGGTTAGTTCAGTATGTAATAACAGGCTGTCTTGACAACAAAAGGCTGAATCAACACAGAACATGATTGGAATTATGCATGTCAATTACAATGAATCTCATTATGCAACACGAAAGCCTAATTCTATTGTAAAGGTCTGCAGTCTGCAGTTTTAAGTCTCATGTCAATGCTGAACAATAACTGCCCTCTCATCTACCTCATAGCCATAAAGAATAAATATAAACCTAGTTTCTGCAGATTTTTAATATGCCAACTTCTTTGGGCTAAAGGAAAAGAGAGATTTCTCTTTTTTTAATAAAAAGAGAAGACCGGCCTGGTCTTAGAGCAATCCATCATGTCCATGGCTTCTTTGGCTTTAACTTTTTGCTGTCTACAGGAAAAACTGGTGTTTGAAAGCTCTCTCTTTTTCTCAAACTATAAATCAAGAATGTCAATTTCTCATATTGTACCAATTCAGTAATTTGTTTATCAAAATAAAATAATTATACAGCTATTAGTGATTAGGGTTTAATTTCTAGCAAGTGGTTACAGTATTAAATATGTTTAGCAACACCTTTATGGAATTACTGGGTAGTAGGGGTGTTCTGGGTTTTGATGTAATTTTCTCTTTTTCCCATTTTTTATTGCATGTATTTTGACACTTGCAGTGGAAATATCTAGCTTTGGGAGTTTATTTTGTAGCAATAAATACATAGGTGGATTCTCCTCTAAGAACATGTGATTGGAACACTGCTTGAGCTCTTATATACTTTCCCATAATTCATTGTTAAATAGTGGATAGCCAGCTGGAAGCAGGTATGTTACAGGCATTTTTTATTTGCTGAAAGAAAACACTGTTGTGACACTACATGATTCCAGTGGAGTGGGAAATGTCAGCGAATAGTGGTCAGAATTCAACACTTAAGAGTCTTCAAATTGCCATACAGAGTGGTAAGGTGAGCTCATTACTGTGGGGAAGAGATCTCTGCATCCCTTCCACTGATGCTGGCCATCAAAGAACACTTTGCAGAATGCAGTAGAACTAGTCAGTTACCTTTGCTATTTTGTTATTTTCACTAGAGATTATGACAAAGGGGTGTATTTGACAGCAAAGCTAATAGGCATGGGTACCTCTGCTCCAGTAGATAAGACTTTTGAATGTAAAACAATCATCAGTTCTGGACTGCAGTTTGGTGTGAGAATTCATGGCTCCGGGATAGTTTACAGACTTGTAAAATATTCATTTGTAGATGTTGTAAACTGATTTTTTAAACTAATCATTTAAAGCAAAATTGAAATTAGACATTGATTTCAAAACAGTCAACCCAGTATTGCTTTGACCTCACATCTTACTTAGAGGTCATGGTTATTTATTTTTCCTTTTAAAAGAAAGAGGATACAGTTTCACAAAACTTGCAGAAACTTGCAGTTATTAGAGCTAAGACAGCTATTCAATTTGTACAACATGCTGAATTTTCCTTTTTTTAGAATTTCTAACAGCTTTCATTGGAAAAGTTTGATTCAGGTTTAGCAGCCTGAGAAAACTTCCTAAAGCTGGCTGTGAAATTAATCATACTTTCTGTCTTCTTTTGAAATCAACTTTACACTTGTTCCAGCAGAATCTTACTGTAACTGTGAACAGCATAAGAAATAGTAGACCTGACCAGAGAAAGGATTAACAACAACAACAACAACAACAACAAAAAAAACACCAAAAAACAAAAACTAAAAACACAACAACAAACAAACAAATAAAACCCCACCCCCCCAAAAAAAAAGCCCAAAAGAAGAATACACTTCATTTCATAAAGAAAAGGTAGGTTATTCTTGTTATTATTGTTCATATTGTTACCATCATCTTTATTTGTGCATTTTTCCTGAGCCAGTAGAAGGAAAAGAAAAAGAGGAGAAACCAGCATCCAGGACATTTCCTCAAAGACTGGGATTCCCTTTCAATTGCTGTCAAAGATCTGTGAGATCTTCATTTAACATGAACTTTTTTGAACATGCTGTTTTCTCCAGCAGCAGTGGGAGGATGGGGCAGGAAATTACCAAAAAAAAAAAAAAAAAAAAAAAAAAAAAANAAAAAAAAAAAAAAAAAAAAAAAAAAAGACTAGATGCTTTTCAGGCTTGGTGGAAGACCTCTTACTGGATAAAGAAAGGGAAGAGGGGGATTTTCTAGAGGTTTTCCAGAGGCACAAAATGAAAGCAGGAAGATGGAATTCATTGTATGCAGCTTCCAAATTAAAGTGAAGGTGGCTGAGTTTTCTGTGGAAACAGAATAAGGAAATAGGAAAAAAGGAAAAAAGGAAAAAAGGAAAAAAGGAAAAAAGGAAAAAAGGAAAAAAGGAAACGAGGAAATAAATAAGGAAATAAGGAAATGGGAGGGGTCTGGTATGCAGTGTTTATACACCACTATGGTGTGTGTAGAGTATTTCAAAACTCAGGTGGGTGATGTTCACACAGGAACTTGCACAACTGTTGTAGGAAACTATTCTTCACTACAAGGGTGACCAAGCACCCAGGCTGTCCTAAGATGTTGTGGAGTATCCATCCTTGGAGATAAAATCTTTTTGGACATGGTACTGGGCTCTAGGGTATCCTGTTTGGGCAGGGAGTTGTACCAGACAACATCCAGAGGTCCCTTCTACCCTCAACCCTTTTGTGATTCTCTCACCAAATCAGCCAAGAGCTCTTCCTAACTCAGCTACTTCAGCTGTTTTTATTTATGTCTATGGGGATCATGTTCAGCATCCTGCCACTGACTGTCTTCATGAAACTTGAGTTGAAAGAATCACTCCAAGTCTAGTTTTACTTGGGCATAGAAGTGGGTAACAGCACCTTTTATTTTCCTGATGCTATTATAAACTTTATATTTTTGAGGTGTCATAACAGTGAACATGCTATATTTTCTAAGCTTTATTTTTTCACTCTCTTCCCATGGGGAGCTGCTGAACTCAGTGCTGCCTGTCTGTCCTAAGTTGCACACTGCATCACTCTCTTTGAGTGCAGACATGGAAAAAATGAGCCACTCTGTTTACTGGGAATGTCATTAATAGACCTGTGGCACAGAATGGGTGAGGACTTTACCTCACAGTGTCTGATGCAGTCTGCTGCAGACCACATTGAGTTTGATGGAGCCAGCAGTTGGTGGGAGAGGCACAGCAGCAATCACTTCTTTATTTCTCATGTTTTGTCTCTCTGTGTAATAGAAAAACAGAAATATCAGAGACAGTCACTATGTCACAATTATAACTAATAGTCTGCAGGGCTAGAAAACTGATACGAGTTCAGCGTGCTTCTAGACGTGCTGCCAGAGACCTGCATTAGCCAACACTGAAATCATGACAGCTCCCAAAAGCAGGAGGAGCATGCAGAAATACTGGAAAAGGAAGTTCCTTCTGGCCCATGTGCCAGGTAGGTTCATGCTTAAAGGTGACTTAGTGCTGAGATTCCTGAGCTGGGGTGACCTGAACATTGCCTCAAGACCTGGTTGGATTTGCCACCAAAGACTGTCACTGTGTACTGGGTTTGCATGGCCAGCTTTGGTAACAGGGTGGGAGCTACAGGAGTGGCATCTGTGATATGCTGCCAGAAGCTTCTTCCGTATCCAGCAGAGCCAACCCCTGGCAGCACCAAAGACAGATGTGCTGCTGGCTGAGGCTGGGACAGTTAGAAATCATAGTAGCACTTCTGTGATAACAGATTTAAGAAGAAGGAAAATAACAAATTATTGCACAGATGTAATTGTGGCCAGAGAAAAGCAGGCTGAGAGGAAAAACTCTGAAGACACCAAGGTCAGTGGAGAAGAAGGGGGTGGAGGTGTTCCAGGTGCTGGAGCTGGGAATTCCCCACAGTTTGTGGGGAGACCACGGTGAGACAGGTGTGCCTGCAGCCCATGGAGGTCCAGAGGGATGCAGTGATCCCCCCGCAGCCCATGGAGGAGACCCACACCAAAGCAGGTAGATGCCTGAGAGGAGGCTGTGAACCCATCAGAGGTTCAAGGAGAGAGGAGCCCTTGCTGGAGCAGCCTGTCCTTGGAGGACTGCACCCCATGGAACAGTGACTCACACTGCAGCAGTTTGGGGAGGACTATTGCTCATGGAATGGACTCACGCTGGAGAAGTTTGCAGGGAGCTGTTGCTCATGCATTGGACTCACATTGGAGAAGTTCACAGAGATCTGTCTCCTGTGGGAGGGACCCTAGAGTGGAGAAGGGGAGGGACTCCTGTCCCTGAGCAGTGGGAGAACCACAGGTGATGAACTGCCCAAAACCCCCATTCCCAGTCTCCTTGTGCTGCTGAGGGAGGAGATAGAGCTGGCAAGAAGGGAGGGGAGGAGAGGTGGGAGGTGCTTTGAGTATTTTATTGTTATTATCCTGCTCTGATCTTGGTTGTAATAAATTCAATTAATGTCTCTAATTCTAGCCTGTTTAGCCTATGATGGTATTTGGTGAGTGATTTCTCCTGGTCTTTATCTCAACTTGTGAGCACTTACCTATATTTTCTCCTCCTTGTCCAGCTGCAGAGGGGACTTAGAGAGTGGTTTTGGTGGGTATTTGGCATCCAGCCATAGCAACCCACTCTACTGCATCACAGGTTTGGGCCCATGACCATCTTTGAAGTGCAAATAATGATCTAGGCAGAGCATGTGGAATGGACTGAAGTGTTAGACGAGCACACTTGGTTGTTTTTATTTTTTTTTTTTCCAGGAATTTCTCTGTATTGAAAAACAGCTAAAATAATGATGTCTGGAATTCTCAGGTATTATTATACTTCAATGTCTCACTTTGGAATCTGGAAAGCTATTGTTAACTCAATAGCGCCTAAGAATCTTTAAGGAACTGTAATAGGCACCTAGAAACATAAGTGTCCTCCTACAACAGGGTAGCTACTATCTCTAAAGGTCTTTATAATTTTCTGTCAAATGAAAAAGTAAATAGCCATATAAATTAATACTATCAACTAGTGAATTCTTGTGCTGTCAGCAGCAGATGTCAGATGCTGCACACTCAGATCAGTGGTTGTATTCCCAATGCTGCTTTTTCCCAGGCAGTATTTAATTTTTGCACACACATTGTTACACTAGAAATAAAATTAGACTGCAGGTTACTTTGCTCTTTGAAGCTTTTATTCTGATGCATAGACAAAGCAGTGCATAAGCCAGGTGAGTGACTGTAGACCAACCAGAGGATCCCTTGGGCATGGGCCCTCTCTCCCAGGTCAGGGTCCCAAGGCTCAGTTTCCTGTACACAGGTTGCAAAAACCAGTCAAAGGCATAGTGGCATCTGCAGTGAGAAGGAGTGAATAAAGGACAGACTGTAAGGAGGCACCACTTCAGACAATCCTCTTTGGTGCAAACAGTCATCAGACTTTTGGGTAAAATAAACTTACTATCCCTGTAGGAAGCAGGATACCCCAGTAGTTAGGGAGTCCCAAACTGTGGAGATCTATGTGCCCATACTTGTCCTGCCACACACCACCTCTATGACCTCTGGTGTGTCATTCAAGGCCAAAACCCTCCAAGTTTTTCATACACTTTACCTTCACTGACCTCCAGTTTTGGCTGCCCCATCAGGTAAACAGAGTTGATATTTTGGAAGCCTGGCAGTTTTGGCTCTAATAAAAGATCTTGGCCAGTCAATAGGAAAGCAGAGAGTGTCTTTAACAAAAGAGACTGCACTTTAGTGCAGAGCTAGGGGCAGTCCTGAGGAGGAGGGATACTGGGCATGATCTTTGGGCAGCTCCCCTGCTCCCCTCCCCTCAGACTGCAGACCTCAAGGTGGGTAGTGGTAACTAGGAAAAGAGGGGGAAGGGGTAGAATACATCTGCTGCCTTCTGCAGGAATGCCTACCTCAGTTTAATAGGATTTAAAATACTGTTCCTATGAGGATGAGAAATATATTTGCCTCCCTGCAGTTGTTCTCACTTTAGGGTGAACTAACTAGGTTTATCGGGCACATTGTCCTATCAAATGTGTGGTACCTTGTATTGCAATTGAGAAAAAAAAACCCTACTGCTTCTATTAAAAAATATACACATACATAGCAGTGAATTCTTCAATGTCCAGTGATAGTCTTCATTTTATTAAAGAACAACTCAAGAATTATCTGCCCTTTGCATTTTAATCTGTGAAATGCAGTTGGCAGAAGTGCTTAGCACGGGCTTTTATTTTTAGTTTTATGGATATTGGATTATCGGTAAATGAAGACCATGCAGTACATCAAGGATATATGTATGTTAATTATGGAGATGACAGATTTTAATTCAAGAAAATAGACTTTAGTAACAAAAAATTGCAGATTTAACATTCTGTTTAAGCTGAACTTCCACATGATGAAGCTTATGGTGTTCATCCTTTATAGATGAAGTGTAGGTGCCTAAGAAGAAAGTATGAAGATTCTGATCTGAGACATCTAGATCCAGCCCTGCAAGAAAGCTTAGGGTTTTGGGCATGCTGTCTATAACCTCTTATTAGTTCACTCAATGAGTTCCAGGCTTTTGTCTTTCAAAAGTTAGGGGACCCATTTTGACAATTTTAAGAAACAAGCTTCTTCTAAAACAAACTTGTTCTCACAAAGCTGGTCAAAATATAGCTGTAAAACTGCTGATGGGAATGTTCCTGGAGAAATGGAAGCATAGATAGGTAAAATGCCCTTCCATATAATAAAAAACAAATTAATTCATTCAATACATAAATAATTGCTACTACTGACAGCTGTGCTACACATAATATCTCAAAGGTACTTCTCAAATCAGCAATTATTTTAAAACAAAGTGTTTACTAATTCTGATGTGCCCTCACAATTGCTGTATTAGATTATGATTTGCAAGCAAATACTACAGTACAAAATATAAAAGTAAAATAAAAAAGAAATCCCCGAAGAACTGGTGTGTGAACACAAAGCTACTGAATGATGATTTATGCCTGGAATAATCACTGTCATGAGCCCCTCTGGAACATGCAGCTGGAATTAGAATTCCAGAGGAAGAATCCTAAGTGGAGGGCTGCATCAAGATCTGTTTATCTGATTTTTTTTTTTTTTTTTTTTTTTTTTTTTTTTTTTTTTCTCCTCATCAAAGAACAAAAAAGCCTTGTCTCTCCCTGTCTGGGCAGAATGGTATTGTCCCAGACAGAAAGGTCCCCATAGGCCAAGCTATTCATGTAGCACCGGGCTGCTGGGAGTACCAAGCCATGGCAGGGATGGGGAGCAAAGCCAGGGAAACTGCAGTGCCTGAGTAGCAATTAGTGTGATGTATATTGGCTTTGCTTGGCAGTCCTGTAGGAAAAGAGGAAGAAAGGGAGGAAGACAGAAAAGAGAGGAAATGAGAGAATCAAAATACAAATAAAGAAGAAAAGGAAAAAAGAAAGAATAAGGACCACACAAGGCAATATTTCAGGACACCAAAATGAATGATTAAAAATATCAGCAGCAAATCAGTCTTTTTCCCCAAGTTGTTTTATAAAATTATAAGTGTTGTTTATTTTTTAGACAATATTCATAATTCTGATAAATTAATGTGTGAATAATTCACTGAGTGTATGCAAGGTTCCCCGGCTGACTGTACCTGAGTGCCCTTCTTTTTTTTATGTCTTTTGTAACTGTCCTCCAAACAGGTTATGAAGACCAACATTGCACATGTGGTTCTTTGAACTAAAGGATTCATTTTACCAGATTGAAAAGTCCCTATAAACGAGGACAGCACTGACAAGAGCAGGATAAGTAAACCCACTGAATATACTTGTGCGTGAGTAATAAAACCAAATGTTTCAGGATAGCATAGCAGGGTGATGTATGGGACTTTATGCACATCCCTGCTAGTAACACCAGCAGGAATAATCAATGTAGATATCTGCATACTGAAGGGGACTAGGAATGGCTAGTAACCACCCTAGTATCATGTTCCTTCAAAAAGCACATCATTTTTTCAACAAGGGAAAGACAATTTTATTATCATGAAAAAATCATGTTCATGAGAAGACGCTCCTTAGTTCTAATTTGTATTATTTTAGTGGTATACTAGTCTGGGAAACAATCATAATTTTCCCATTTCTCCCCACCCCCTCATACTCTGCTATTCACAATTTTTCTGTCATGCAGAATTTGCAATTGTGTTCTCTCCTTCAGTATTTTATTTCACATTTTATAGGACACTGTATTTTTGCTTTTGGTTAATGAAAACAAAGAGATCAGCTTAAATTTCCTGTGATAACAGTAGTTTAAAACACCATTATGATGCTTTCTTAGTCTTTAAAATCTTTCATCTTCTATAATCTTTAAGCCTCACTAACCATTATTACCCTACATATGCAATCATAATAAAAGCTTTGCAGAAAGACGAGTATCAAAATGCTCGGCAAACCAAATGAACCTAACAAAATAATCCTACTAAATTATGTATATGATAAATACATGCAGACAAATTTATATGCATCTATATGTACATATATAGCAGTTTATGTACCCATTTACATGTAAATTTACATTTTTCGTGGTTGATATCTTAAAACACTGTTGGCTTCCCTGGATATCAAATGACACTTGGAAACTCCCTGATTTTGGCTTTTCATGATGTTTCGCATTGCAGCTCCTGCTTCATTTGGGCTCTTTGACCTGTGTGGAGTGAGTTGCTACAACTGATATCATTCTCTCAGTATTTACCCCAGTTAAGGGTTGGCCTTCATCACCTTCAGCAGGGAGGTAAGATGGAATGTCTTTTTGAAAAATCAGCCAGCTGTTGCTCAAAAGCCAAACGTCCGGGGCAGTGTAACACAGAGTTGTGCTGCATAAGGGCAGGTGCAGATGGTTAAGCTGACAGAAGTGACTGGCTCATTGACCCAGGAGTCTCCTCCTCCATTCCTGGATGTGTGCTGATGTTCCCCCATGCAGGATGCCTCTGCAGCTTGTCTGACCCAGCACTGACACGACTGCTGTCAGAAAAACCCACACAAGTACAGGCCTGGCTCAGAGGGTCACAACCAACGGGTTATGCTCTGCCTGGAGGATACAACAATTTAGGTACTGCAGGGGTCTATCCTTGGACCTGTGCTGCTTGACATCATTATGAATGACCTGAGGAAATGCCAAAGGATACCTTTGTTGAGTCTGCACAGGGCATGAAAGTGAGGGGACCAATGGTAGGACTGACAATCCAGAGGGACCTAGACAGACTGGAGGGCTGGATCACAGGAAGCTCGGGAAATTCAGCAAAGAGGCATTGTGCACCTGGGAAGGAAGGGCCTATTGAAAAGATAAAGGCTGGGGGAGAGACTACTCAAAGAACACTTCTGTGGAAAAGACCCCAAAAGGCCTGGAAGCTGGGCAGAAGCCTAGGAAACGCTCCATTACTCCACTAAACCTACATGTATTATTTTTCCTGCAGAGGGTCTGGGAATGATAACCAGATGCTTTCCTGGAGCTGGGATTGGGAATAGTGACCGGATGCTTCCCTAGAGTTCTTTCTAACTCTGTGAATGTAAGCACAAAGAAGGGTGACTATCTTAGCCCCTCTTGCTCTGTGGTGTTGGAGTGGTGTTGAAGTCCTCACTGTCTCCTTCTCATGCTGGTTTAGTCTGGGGTAGAGACATTTTCTTCACATCTTGTAAGAAACTAAGAAAATTAGAGTAGCACAGAGAGATGGGTTAGATGTTAAGCTTGTGGAGGAAATATTTTGATATGGTTCCTCTCTTCCAAATTACCTCTCGTCTTCCTCTTTTCTTTTCAAACTCCTCCAAGCAATATGATACACAATAGATGAAATAGGTGAGTAGGTTCTTTGTGACTCAGAACCTCCCTAAGAGAAAAGGGAGAATATCTGTTTTAATTTGCTGTAGGAATATACTGACTCAGCTCAATCCCATGCCACTTCTCACTTCTTTCCTGGTCTGTATTCCTCACCTAGGCACTCCCTGCTCCTTCCCTCCTGGAATGAGTTAGAAGCTGTTAGCATTGCATTTCCTAATTAGAGGTTTTGTGGCACAGCCTAAAGTTACAGAAATCAGCCGATATGTTGTAATTTGTATATGTAACATGTCAGCAAAAGAATCTGAGAAACAATTTGTCACAGCCAACCTGATTAAACATGGGCACTTTCAGGGAAGATTCATTCATCTTCCATAGCAACTTGATGCTCACACGCACGTTGACAACTGTGGGATACTATATATTAAAAAGAGGTTTCCATTGTAACCAAATCACACCCCGTTAAATGAAAACAATGATTTTGAAATATATAACTGCTAAAAGTCCACAGGTGTGTTTTCCTATGTAATATCTGGAAATACCTCCACTGGAAAATGGCAAAGGGTGTGCTAGATTCAGTATCTGACATGACATTTTCACTGATGATGAAGTTAAGTGTAAATAAAAATGAGTTTTAAAAATTTTTGGCAAAATATTATTTATGCATTTTACTGTCCAGCTCAGGACATTAGAGATGGATTTACCCATTAATTTATGTATAATCATACCACTGATTTCCAGAGCCACCACTGCCTACTAAGAAAACTTTAGAAAGGTAATTGTGGGTAATGTGACAAAGAGTAAACCCCTAGCAACTTGGATGCCTCCCCAAGGAAATAGCAATATAATACTATGGCAGACAATACTTTCCTTCTTTGAGTCTGAAGCAAGTTGATCTGAGACTGCTGTTCTGTGCCTGTTTAGTGAAATCCCTTGCTGTGGCAGTCTTAATCTATTCAGCATTTAAAACTTGCTCCATATTTGCACCTCAAATGATTATAGTATCACCAATCCCTTGAAAAATTGCTGCTTTGACTTACTTTGAAGACTCCTATCAGCACAGAAACAACCATAGCTTAATCACAATTTTATTTGAAAAAGAAGAACATGTATTTACTTTGATTAAATTTTTGACTTCCTGAAGGCCAGATCTTGTTCCCACTGGTGTCTGTGGCAAAACTCCCATTATCTTCAATGGCAACAAACCCAGCCACTTAGTTTGCATAATCTGCAGAAAGTAAATATTTTAACACTTGTTATCTGTGATATTTAAATAGCTAATAAAAATGTGCATGTAAAACTGGTTCATATTTATTTAAGCTTGTAAAAAAGTGACTTTCAAATAGGACAAAATATAGGACAAAAACATCCTGTAAATGAAGACTCAATAAATAAAGCAATTTTTTTCTCTCCCACGACACAGCACACACTCTTTATTAATGTTACAGAAATAAAACTGTAAACCCTGAAAAAATAAAATCTACTTATTATGGTCATAAAATGACATAAAATGACTTTGAGTCCAGAATTCTGCCACTATAACACATGCATATATATTTATATATATTTATTTTATATATATAGGTAAAATGACAAACTGTTCTACTTGAGCTTGTTTCTGCAAAAACCCATATCAGCCCAGTTGCTAATGTGCTATTTATCCATTAAAGAATGTTGCTATAGTTACAGTATCTATTGCAAAAATAGCATGGTAATGTGAGAGAGAAGATGAAGAATGCAGAAAAAACAAGCTTTCGTATTTCTAGTGCTTGTATTGTACATGAGAGATAAAAACTTTCCTGTTGGCTCTGTTTTGCATTAAAGTCTTAGAACCGTCCTTTGTACTCAGTGGACCTTTTTTTCCCTTCATCTGGAATTACAGGAACTAACACCCCTGATACAAAAAAACGCTCCAGTATAAGGATTTAACTAAAATTTTCACTGCACAATTATATGAGTGATTTTATAGGCAGATCAAAACATGAAGATTTGACTTAGTCATCCCATATTTCATTTGAAAAATCAGACGGTAGAAAAAGATTTTTTTTAGCAATAAACAAAGAGAAACAGGTAATTGCACAATTCCAGTCTTAGACTGTTATATTTCAGCCCAGAGCTAGACCTTGTCAGTGTTTCACATGAAAACATACTGTAACTTTTTGGTGTCCCCACCCAAAATTAGCTCTGGTGAAATCCCTTAACTGTACAGGAGAACACCACATCTCAAGTGCTTTTTCTTGAAGTAGTTTTGCATCAGAATTAAAATGTGCAGTCTAGTTACATCTAAGCAATGTGTAGGTGGAATCAGCAGTTTGTCAAATTCCTGATATGCTTAAAAAACATTTCCAGTCTGAAAAGATAAAAAAAAGTCCAGTGGTAATCATTCCTATCGAAAAAAAATATGTAATTGTACTAGGCATATTTTGTAACTTCTGAAATCTACACAGCAAACTTCAGTGTAAATTAAATTAGGATTAGACTCTTCTTCCAAATAAAACAATCATGATGTGAGAGCTATTGGATTTAACTCAGGATAGGATGAAGCCTTGGACAAATTAAAAAAAAAATTGGTTCATTACATCAGTCTTAAAACCAATTTTATATCAAAGACATCTTTCCTCCATGAAATTTTTGTAGTCCTTCTGTTTATCAGCCAAAAATCAGTGGACAAAACAATTTTTCTCTCCAAGTAATATTGAGTATTTTGACCCTTCCCAGCAGAAAAGAGAAGCTAGAAAATATGTAGGTAAAATATCACTTTTGGATAACCCAAAAAATTTAGTCCAGGAAAGCAGAATTGTTTTCCGTTGAAATGTCACCTATATATGTAAGCATTGAGGATACCTAATGCTCATGGACCTGCCATAGCAACAACAAAAAATATCCTAAAGTGAGATTGTTTATGTTATCAGATAATTTAGCTGCTCAGTTCATCCCCTGCTGCCTTATCATCACACTCATAAATGCCAGTCCCACTGTGTTCTCTCATTTGGAGAGATGCAGCTTGGTTCTCTCACAAATAAACCCTAGCCTGGGTTCATGTTTTCCTCCCTCCCACCACTGAGCATTAGAACAAGAGCACACAGGAGACAACCCAGGGCTAAACCAGGTAGGGAGAATGCAGCAGTCTATTCTACAAAAGGGCATGCTTGCACAAGTGGGAGTGCATGTCTCTTTGCAGCCCTTATTTTGGAGAGGTTATCATTTATTTGGGCAGATTCATTTATCAGTGGTAGATATTAGCTGTTGTTTAGTCAGAGTTAACTCTCTTGGGGCTAAGAGACTTCTGCAGGCTGCTACCTTAGCACTTGCTCTTTTTGACAGCTGTTGTGTCTGCAATTTGTTTGCTATGACTTTCCCAAAGTATTGGCTCAGCTGAATCTTTTCCCCAGAACTGGCCCAAGCCTGGCTGAAGTTCACAGTCCCCCACCTATATCACCAGAGAGGCCTAAATCATAGTACCTTTGCCATGTGAAATGTCTTTGGCAGGAAGAGCAGCAGCTGATCTCATCAGAAAGGTTAGCTGGTTGTGCCTCTTATAATTATGGCCAAAGGATTTGGACTGGAAGAAAGGAATTTTGTGACTTCATTTCCTTATGGACATGTCCTAACCACAAAGCAGTGAACGAGGCTGGGGTACACAAACACTCCACCACTCCTACTGAAAATGTGTTCCTGAGTAAAGGACAGAGCAAGTGGAGGAAGGAAGCATGGTTACATCTCAAGACATTCACTTGATAGAGCCTGACATAATATATACATTTTAGCAGAGGGCTGAAAATGCAAAATGCGTAAGCAGTCTGCAGGACAAGGTTTAGAGCAAGAATAAATAGCTTTGGAGGCATTTTGTCGAAGGAAATTTGTCTGCAGAAAGGGGAAGACAGTTTTTTCATCACTAGAAAGACACTGAAAGATTAGTATTGTGTAGGATGGGGAGCCATTAGCCAAAGATATTTAGTTATTAGTCCTGTGTTTGAACTGAAAAATCTTGTTTCTATTTTATCTGAGGAAGTCAGCATAGCCCATAAACCTCGAGTGAATCTGTTGAGTGGAGTTCCTTCAGCCATCACCAGTGGAACTGAGGGACAGTCTGCATAGCTAAAACACAGTATTCTGGCAATATATCTGCATAGCTTTTGGAAACTATGCAGATGTCTGTGGATGATAGTGTGACTGTCCTGCACTGATCAGTTTCTCCGTTCATAAAAAGAAAATTCCTTGGAAACATCGTAGGAATTTATGTGCCTGATAGGAGATAGAAATACTGGCTTTCACTCAAAGCCATGTATCACACCGCTGTGCACACTGCAGAAAGGACTGCAACCCAGTCTCTTGCATGAACTTCCTTCACAGACAGTTTGGGACAGACAAAATTTGATTGTTGGACCATGCACAGATTTTTGTTCCTTTCTTGCTACCATGTCTTGCAAGCAGCAGTGGGGCTGCTGTGCCAGGTAACCCCCGTTTCCCACCCCCAGGAGGAACACTGGCACCAGTGGCAGCAGTGGCAGCTGTCACTAACATTGCTGTGACCCAGCTCATCCCCAGTCCTCTCCTTCAGCCTTCATCATGTGTTGTGACAACACAGCTGAGGAGCTGGTGCTGTCTCCCTCGCTCAGCTATTTCCAGAACTCCAGTATTTGGAGCATGTGTTTTTTGGTCTCAGCACTACAATGGTTTTGGTGCACTGTTAATAGAGTTCAAAAACAGTCTCACATACTTCCCCTACCTTCAGTGTAAGAAGAGTTTAATTCTACTGTTCAACAAGCTTGAACAAAAATATTTAAGAACAGTCAGAGATATTAGGTTTATTTTATAGTAAACAGGAAGAAATAAAAACCTATTAATGCTTGAAAGATGCCTAGGATAAGGATAGACTATCTACGTACTTTACTTCCATTCCTTTAAAATATATGTAAAGAATTTTAAAAGCCTTACAGTCTATTAACAAGTAGTTTTCCATTCAGCTGTTGTCATTAGTTTCCTGTAGACCAAGAAAACCATTTACTTGCTTGCATGAGCTAAATAAAAATGTTATTCAACCCTTGGCATAGTCTAGGGTTTGACACTGTTCTTTCAGTAATCATATTAACACCTTCCCTGCTAGCCATTTAGCACCAAAAATACTTCCTCATGGACATATTATTTAAACATAGGGCAATTCATTCTTTAGTGGTTGGCTCCTTTAGGAACCTCTCCAGTGATTTTCATTAGATGGTATCTTCTTATTCCCATGTAACCATTCATTGCTGTAATTCATTTTGCATGAGTTCCCTGATACTAATTATCCCCTACAAGAGTCAAAGACTGCTGTAGAGGCATAAAGGTTTACTCCTACCCAGCAATGGTGAGTGACAGGGCTGTTTGCTGTCGTTTTGGAAATTGTAAAAGACTCACCATTTCTACCTTGACCTCATTGTGAATTATTTTTCAATTCTATCTAAAACAATTCATGATACAGCATTATCGCAAAGCTCTATATGTGGGTGTGGTAATCAAACTTCTACACCACACTGCAATTTGCTTTATAAGGATACTGAAAGGTGGAGAAAGCAGGTGATACTGGACTTCTGCTTTTTAATCAGATGAAAGGTTAAAGGAGATTTCCCTGTCCATCCTTTCTTGGCCACGGGGGCTACAGGTTTCTCTGAATTTTCTGAGAACAGTTTTTTAAGAGATTAAAATCACCATTGGTGTTTGAGTCATTGTGTTATGACAGCACTGCAGTTTAGCAGGACTCTGCTATCGCCATAAAAGTGTGGGAACATCAGGAAGATCAGAACACAGGCGGATTTAGAATAGACTGAGGATATAAAAATCTATTAAAGACCTTCTCTCTCCTTTTTCCTCAGAGTGAAAAATCAATAAAGTAGTATAAGCCAGATAGCACAAAATGTACAACTCCTAGACCTCCAATTTATGCACAAAGTGACCTTGACCTATTCTGCAATTTCCAGTCATTAATTTATTATGTACTTCTTCTAACAGTATCACTCCAAACCACAATGGAAAACAAGACTTAAGAGCTGGATGTGTTTCCTTTCTTTTAAAGAAGCAGATTTAGCAAGGAGTAAGTTATTATTTACAACAAAGGGTGAAATATTTTTTGCACAATTCACAATCTGACTAAATAATGATTTAGTATCTAGAAACTATGTGCAGAATACATTTAGAAATCATGTGACACTGAGCTTTCTGAAAATGTTGTTACTATCTGTACTCTTCTACCTTTAGCCTGACACTGCTTTCTGTGACATTTTCATGAGGATATGATCATACTGAAAATGAGGAAAAGGTAATGTGAAAACAGGTTTCCAACCATATTTAGCTCTTTTAAAGTAATTAAACTCATTGCACTTTCAGTCATAGATCTAGATTACCATACGGATTAAGGTTAAGGGTTTGGAAGAGACCTCAAACCCCACTGCCATAGGCAGGGACACTTCCCACCAGACCCAATTGCTCAAGGTCTTATCCAACTCAGCCTTAAAACTCATAGACTGGTTTATTATGTAAACTGAAATCAGAGGAAGATAATAACTGCCTCTTTCCTCAGGTAATACACAGAAGTTAACTATATCATTTAGGCCATACTGTGGGCAGTAAGTTTAGTAAGTTCTTAGTTGAAGAAGACCTCAGTGCCAGTTATAATAAGCAGAATGGTGGTCAGATTTATTATCCACTTTATCCTGAGGAGCCCTCCAAGTGACTGGAATTTACAGGAGGTACCACCTTTTGCACTTATTACTAGAGCACTGGATGAAAACCAAGAGGGCGCAATGATTTATGTCTATTCTTACTCAGAGCCTATTCCCCAGTCCCCGGGAAAAGGCCTTTCGTGTTTTTCCTTTACAGTTACATACCTGCCAAAAGAGTGGCTAAGCTTCAAGAGAGGAGATAAAAACAATATTCACACAGTAGTTCTTCATCAACAGAAGAGCCAAATGTTTAACTTCTGGCTGGACTAGACTCCTGAGCCCCATAAGCTGCCTGCACAGACAATACCAGGGACATGCCAAAGAGTGAGGCACTGGCACTCTCTCTATTGGTTTCCATGTCTCCATTTTGACAGACTGAAGAATTTAGGCAATTCTGTTCAGGCAAATTAGATGCCTCTTCACCTTCCCCTTCAACCTCCACCCTCTCCCAGGAGAAACTGCTTGAGATAAGGCAATGCCTAAATGAGGTTGCCTGGATTAACATCTTGGTCAGGCTACTCTGCCAAATACATTGTCTTGGTCTTACAACAGCTCCAGTTCAATCTGAATATCAAAAAGTCCCCACACTATGGTGACTGAGAGTGGCAAAATTTTCTGTTTTAAACACAAGCCCTAAAAGTAAGTGTTTTATTCTTTTACATTTCAAGTTCTTCACCAAACTGAACAAGCAGGTAGTGTAAAACACAAGGAAAAATATTTTTGTATCAAGAGCAGATACTTCCCAGAAGTTTTCAAATGCAGTTAAACACCACTAGTCAAGAGCATAAGCAAAAATAGTTGTCTGCTGTTGATGGTGTGTATTCTGCAGATGTGAGGCTGGCAGGAAAAGTGCCCCCCTACATGGGTATGTTGGGGTCTCAGATGCAAGGGCTCAGGGTCATGTGAACTACAGACAGCCTCAAAACTGTGCTGTGTGAATATCTGCTTCCTAAAATCCCAAAATCTGCTCAGAGGTTTGCCATCGATTTCAAATGAAGCAGTATCATGCTCTCTGAGAATTTTTAAGAGCTGCTCTGCACCTCCAGCACAAAGTGAGCACATTAACACAGGGAGCCCTGTCACTCCTATTCACTGCCCGATGCACTAAACCCCAGGGAAGTTGTTTCTGCGTCAGTGTCTTGAGCAGTTGTTACAAAGTCCCGATCAGGAGTACGGAGAGGACAGACTTGACAAAAGTTTTCTGATTCCCCTCCATCCACATGCTGGTTAAAATCCATAGGGGTTTTATCCTTCAACCCAGCATTCTGGTGCAGTATGGATTGGCCCCAGAATTTGGGGATCTATAAATCACGCATTTTTTCACTTTTCCTATTCAAATGTAAACAGCATATGAAAAAGACAGGTGTCTCTTTTTGTGTGACCCAAATGAAGCTTTGCAGGAAGAGCAGCATTAGGCCCACACTGTTTACATTCCTGCTGAAGGAACGTCAAAATCTAGTTTTCTTCAAAGTTAACCATATGTAAGAACTTCAGCTGGCTGGAAACAACAGGTATAAATAACCTCCTGTGTCCTACAAAGCAAGAGCCTGGAAAGGCTCCTTGGGTTGTTTTCTGCACATCAGCCTATGAGCTCGGGTTGTTTTAATGCTCTGTTGATGCCACAGGAGCCGATAGAAGCAGGGACAGATTACACTGAGAAGGAAGTAAACAAGTTGTTTACAACTCAGTGAGGCTGCAGTGTATCCTCCGTATATCGGCTGGGAGGCAATGAGAGCATTGGCCACTGGGCTGCTGATGGGAAGGGATCCCTGGAGCTGCCAAGCTCTGGATCCAGAAATGTCTGTGGGGCTTCAATAACAGGAAATCACGTGTGCTGTCATCATCAGCTGCTGAGTGAGACAGATGCACCCAGATCAATATTGGTATCCAATATCAAAGAGATGTTGTGACGATACACAGACTTTTGAACTAAGGCAAACAACAAAACTATTTTAAATTATAAGGACTGTCAAAAATCCCCTGACTTTCTCTTTTCTGCTTTGTTTCTGTTTTTCCTTTCTGAGGCAGTGGATTCATCACCATTAAAGGAACTGAAAACCCTCTCTGCCCAAAGTAACTTTGATCATTATTGGTCTAATTAAACTCTGCTTAAGGTTGCAGCTGGAAAAGGCTGCAAATCAGCAGTCTTCCCAGTCTCTTCCAATAGTAAGGGGCATTTGTTCACTCAGCTGGGGAACTGGCATATCCTTCAGCATAGCTGAAACTGGAGTAAGTTTCCCTTACTATTATTTTGTTATTATTTTGTTATATTATTATGCTATGTTTTATGCTGCCTAAAAATACAATTTTGGAACAAAGATAAATGTCTCCAGGGCTCTTGTTCCAAACAGGACTTGGGCACTGGGGAGGTTCTGCGCAGAGATAAGTGGTCTCCCTGCACTAGCATTAGAGCTGTGGGGGTCTTGGTCAGACTATCATTGCACGACAGTGGTGATTTCTGCATTAGGCTTTCTGTTCCTTGTCATTTGTGTTGTCAATACATTTGTAACCCGATAGGGATTTTATTATGTTTACATACATTTACACATTACAGACGTGTGTTTGTAAACAAGCAAGCAATTTTAGGTCTGTGCAAATCATACCCTAAGTGATGAACTCTGTTTTATAAGGAAGCATCTCTCTCCCGATACTTCAGCCCCATTTTTTCTTTAAAACACATGGTAAATTAGAATATGTGGAAGGGTCTTTTTCTCTTATGCCTATATAATCATTGCAGGCTGTAGCAGAGAATTCAGTTGTGCTCAGGCTGGATATGTTCGGAGGGAATTCAGAGGTAGAATCAGGGAGCATGTTTCACAGTCCAAAGAGATATTTTTGTTATGCAAGGGCAGCCCCTTCAGAAGGATTCCTAGGATACTTTGGCCCCTCTGATTTCAGATAGAGAAGAATCTGTGACACATGAGAAATGCATCGAGGTGGATCATGCACTTATTTCCATTGCTTCAGCTGGGTGACTGCTGTGCTATTGGTACTTCAGAAAAGAGCCAACAGCTAAAAGAGATATTTGCCTTCTGCCAGTTCTGTTGATGGCTCATCTGTTTGCATTACACACTCTAGCTTCTAATTGCATTGCTGTGTTTGCGTGTGTATGTAAACCGCTCGCATAATCTTGCATATCCTGATAGTAGCAGTGTGTAAGGATGAGATGGTGCAGTCTGCACGCTAGCCCATATATATATATATATTTCTGTTAAGTGTAAGTCAGGTGCTTAAAGGGAGATAAGCAGATTTACCACAGGAAAAGGTCCAGCCTTGATTTTATTCTGGTCTGAGGCACGGCATTGGGCTGAGGGAGACTTGCAGTTTTCACTCCCTTTGGCTTTGTACCAGCAGTCAATCAGAGCATGAAGGACTGTCTCTTTGCAAAGCCGGAGAGAGACTTGGGAATGGTGGCAGAGTCTGAAGCAAGGGCTTTTCTCATCCATCCACAGCTGAAGCACTCCTTCACTGTTTTTTAAGATTACGCCTATGGCAGTCACCCCCATTCACCTGCCTTGAAAGCAGTCCTGCCTGGTTTCCAGTGCTCCCTCTGCAGTAATTGAATGGGCGAGATGGGATAGAAGGGCTGCTGTTTCCTCTCTGGCCGAGAACTCCTGGGCAAGGAAGGAGTTAAAGCGCACGGCTCCCAGCGCTGCCCGCCGCGAAGCGCCTCTCCCCGCGGCCCCGGCCGGCTGCGGGCACCCGGCGGGGACAGCCTCGGCAGTACAAAGCTTGTCTCCCGTGATAAGATA
>WEIU01010102.1:69035-84777 GCA_013389925.1 Aegithalos caudatus
CCTTTTTTTTTTTTTTTTTTTTTTTTTTTTTTTTTTCTGTTTTTATGACATAAAATCTTGCTATCTGCAATGTAGAAATGTTCTGCAAGGTCACTTCACAAAATGTAATAAAGTAAGCTTATTGTTTCCCAGAAGAAGATTATGTTTGAATTTCTCTAGTCTCCTCTTTTTATTTAACCTGCTGTCTGGTTCACTTTGGCAGGGTTCAGCTGTGAAAGTCACACAAGCCCTGACTTCCTTCTCATAATCATATGTTGGGTTTCAGACTGTTTCAGTCAGTGAAGAGATATTCCAGGGCTTCTCTGAGCCACTTTAAATGTCGTAAAAGATGATGGTCATCAAGTGCCCCTGTTATTTCCTGGGTGCTTAGGGAGCCCCCAGAATGACTTCCAGTGTGTGTCCTGCTCTTCTGACTGTTTATTCTCTCAATTCTTCACCTGTGAGGATGGCAATCAGGAGGAAGCCAGCCAACCTGATCAAGCAGGAATCCTCTCTGTGGTGTAGCCCAGCTGGAACCCCTTGAACCAGTGGAAGAAAATTGGACGGAGAGATAGAAAATAACATCTGAAATCCTGGTATTGCCAAGATTTCCTGCACCTCAGCTGAGATGATTTCAAGGCTACAGTTATACCTGCATTCCCAGATCTGAGAGCATTTCCATCTTTCTGAGCCAGTGTATGTGCCCAGGCCATATCCTAGCTCCTACACCAGTGCCAGACCTGCACAGCAGCTTTCTCCAGCCTGCTCCTGTGTGTCAATGGAAATGAAACCCTGTGGATGAGGGCTGTCTGGGAATGGTGGTGTGCTCCTGATGGCAGTTGTCCACCCCCATAGAGCACAGGAGTGCTAAGTCAAGGTGTGAGTCTTTCCTTCTGTCCCTTCTGATCCAGTGGAAAGGCAAACAGATTAGCTTAAATAATTGACTCTTCTGAGCTCTTAGACTTCAAAACGGAACTGAGAAATAGTGCTTGCAGACTCAGGAGCAGGTAGGAGGTAGTTTAAGAAGCTACTTCTTATCAGCTCTTAGCTGATATTTGTTTCTGCCTCCCAGCTGAGATGGTGCCTGAATGTGCCCTAATTTTGATGTGATAAGGTTGGGCCAAATATGAAATCCAAGTGTGTAAGAGCCGTCAGGAGAAAAATCTTCAAAAGCTTTTGCTGTGCAAAGATTTGAAACCTGTATTATTGGCAGAGGAGGGAGTTTTGAGGAGAGACCAGGAATAGATTACAAACAGCACACCTCTGCCATTTGAGATAAGGTGAATACCCTTTGTTGTTTGCAACTCCAGGCTATAGTACCTATGACAGGCAGCAGAATGTTTCTGGTTTACTGTAATATAGCAATGGTAAACATACTATATAAGTAGCATGTTGGAGTGTTTATACATGTGGTTTTTCAATTCTAAAAAAAATATTTTTTTTCCTGAATCTAATCAGGTTTACAAATAAGATAACCATGTTGGGGGTAGGTTACTATGTAGGTGGATTATGAATTAAACATCTTTATAATTAGGAAAGGAACAATAGCCAACTGACTAAATTTAGATGATGGTTCATAGTATAAGCCCTATGGAATACCAAGAGAGGATAGAAGGGAAACAACATTTCAACTGATTTCTTCAGCTGGAGACTTCTTGTGATGCATAGTTATTATTGAGGGCAATGGTCCAGGTAGAGGACAAGGTGACCTTAACCCTGTTAGAAGGTGAAGAGCAGAAAACTGAGGCAGTAACTGTGAACAGCAAGGGGAAGTCAGGATATCAGGGCATGCACAGACACAAGAGAGGTAGAAAAGGAATTGAAGAGGGCAAAAGCAGTGACAGCAGCTCTATGGTGAACCTCTCAACGAGTAGCTGCTGATGGTCAGTGAGAGACAGAGCTAAGTATGAGAAGGCTGAAAAAGGCAAAGAAACTTGCAGAGACTGGGACAAAGCAATGGGGGATTAGAGACTACCATTGTAGATTGAATGATGAAACACTAATGGCAAGCCAGAAAGGGATGTGCAGAGACACTTATAGCAGAGGAAGCTATCTAGTGCTGAACTTTTCCCAGATGGTTTCAGTGGCTAGGCATTTGGCAGAAAAGGGAGTTGAATACTGCTGAAATTTATTATAGTTTCTTTTCTAGGGGTTATTTTAAAAAATAAAGGATAGAAATGCAAAGAATTGCATTTATGTCTTTTACAGCTATTTTGTCTATTAAATGTGTGACTTCAGCCCTTTAAATTTCTGTTTGTAGCAGCACTCCAATGACTCACAGGGTCCTTCTAAGCAGCTAGTCTGTAATAGCTCTTTCCAGGCATCTGCTCAAACTGTATCCAATTAGAAAAATAAATCTGGGAACAAACTGCTCCCAGTTTCAGACGACTGGTGGATATGGATTCTACTTTCATAAAAGGCTTATTCCTGTGCTCAGTTCTGTTTATGGCAGTTCAGGAAAACTATATCATGTAAATTTCAAGTCATATAGCCTTTAAATTTATTTAATGTTGTCATCTGCAAATAGCATTAGAACAGCATCAAGTCAGTAAAGAAAACAAGGCAAAACATCTCAGAAACCTAAACTGTGGTGACATAGCTCATTATCAAATACTGCCAAGAGTTCTTGTGAGATAAGTGCATCACATTTCATTGGTTTTGGGGATAAATCTTATCGATTTCTGTAAGGTTAACAGACTTCTTGTTTTCAGTAACCACAAAACAAAAACAAAATATTGGTGATGATACCTTCCACCCACCTCGTGAGATATGGGAAAAAGCTTGCAAGCCTCCCTTGCTTCAGACCCATTCAGCATGAGCACTATTAGTATCCCTGTAGAATGGAGCAAGGTGTGGAGCTCTAATAATGGCATAAAGGTAGAATTTTTGGCACATATATGTGCTAAGGCAAACTTTTACACTTGAACCTCTCCGCAATTTGCAAGAGCAAATGCTGCAGGCAGTGGAGCAGCAATAGTGGGGCAGGCAAGTGTTAGAATTCACACTTGTAAAATTTATAGGGACCAATTGGTTTTGCAGGTGTACTGCCTAGCACTTGCGTACACCCAGTTGCTGGAGCAGATAAAGTGTGAGCTGGGGGCTGGAATGCAGGACGGGAACCGGGGAGTCAATACCCACCCTGGGGCTACAGCAAGGGGCCTGCCTTGAGAGGCAGAGCCCTTGGCTCTGTCTGCAAAACAGACCCTTATATGGTGTCAGGTTTGGCACTCTGGAATGTACATATCTCTAAACACTGCATTTTCTTAAAAGGTTAGTTAGGAACTAATGCATATCTTTAGAAAATGTGTGCATTTAAGATAGAAGCCTGGTATAAGGTCTTTAGCTAATGTAACTCATAATGACGAGTCAGACACTTTTCTTTTAATTGTCAGACATAATCTCCAGCTCTGTATTTACTACCCATCTGCTCAGAGGGTTACACTTGCTAGCAGATTTACTGGGGGAGTGGAGCAGGGAAGAACAGGAGTGGGAGAGGTGTTGGAAGGAAACAGGAGCCCCTCCTGTGGCTGCTAGGACTGAAGAAGCCCTTGCCATTGTGCACAGCTCCTTTTCCTCTTCAGGCTGCAGATGCAGGGAAGTACAGCTTCTTTTGAAAATCACAAGACAAAACTTTAAAAAATTGATACTCTCTGGTCCCAAATCAATTATCCTTCATTTTTTAACATTCTCAGAAGCATAGGTTTGTAAATGGATAAATACATGAATTGATTATTTGCATTTTTAATGCTGACTGCTATTAAGCATGATACAAATTGATCACTGGTATAACAATATTTAGAAACAGTATTTCATTAGAGTTTGCTGGCTGCTGTTGTTGTTTCCATTTCCTCTGTGCTTTCCTAGCAATTTTTACTGGTCAGAATGAGGAAATCACTCACTAATTTCCCCTTCCTAGTGGATTTCATAAACATGGCTTCCTGTTAAAAATACATGATTATAAAATGCTTTACTGTTGATTCTTAAAGCTAATCACATTGTTTTACTCCATTTTTCAGTGCTAATTAAGCTTCATAGTACTAACAGCCTTTAGGTATCATAATTAAAGACTCTTTGGTAAGGTATAGATTATTTGATATGTTACCCTTTACTCTTTCAGATAAGCCATGTACAAAACTCTCTAACACTGAACATCTGAGGACACCAGCTATAACATACCATAACATTCTAATAATTCTGCATGAGAAAAAGCTACTTGAAGATTCTTTGCAACCAGATCTCATGCGAAATATAGCTGTGAATACACAGATCCAAATCCAGGATGTACAAACCCTGCTGCGGGGAATGCTTTGTCACTTGAACCTCCATATGCTGCAGATCTAGTTCAGGGGTGGGAGGGGGGAATATTCTATCTATTTGCTTTCTAAATAGACACTGAGCTGCTGAGAAACTAAGTGTAATAACTCATTTAGCAATCGGACAATTTTATGCAAACCCCATGCCACCCCTCTCACTGCCCATAGTGGTGAAGAGGGAGAGTAGGGCCTGGCTGAACCCTGGCCCCTGTGCTCCCAGCTCTCCCTCCATGTAAACACCACAGGGTTGGAATGCTGCTGGAATTTGGGGTTGGGAGCCAGCCTTTGAGGGGAGCGGGAAGGAGCAGCTGCTTTGTGCGACAGGCTGTCATACAGAGCTTACTTAGCTCATTTGAAGCCAGGGAACCTTCTAAGGCTGCAGAGAGGCTCCCCAGGAAGCTTGAAAGGCTCAGGAGTGAGGCTGGAGGGGAGCTGCCAGGCAGCTCCTCCTTGGTGCTGAGAGCAGCCGTGGATGCCACATGTTCACAAGCAATACGATGCCGAGACATCTCGCCCTTGCTGTTGTGTGGGGAAAAGCAGACTCAAAACACATATGGCCTCTGTTCCTCCTTCAGAATGCAGCAATTCACATGCAGAAATACCATGTGCTGCTGAACTTATGGTAATTTAACGTTTTTAAATCAATCTTAAAACTTTTCTAAGTGTGTGATGGTAACTCTAGTCCTGCTCTTTGTGTTTCTACTCAGTTTGACACAAGAATCCTATCTGGCTTTCTTTTAAACTTTCATAGCCAAGTCATGTTTTACTCAGGGCACGATAAAATACCTGCTGTTCCCATCTGTGTCCCATGGACAACTCTATGCTGATACTCACCAATAGATAAGAACTGAAAATAACTTTCTAGCTGAGTGCGCATGAGGACAAGTCAGAAAGACGGTCTATAAATCAAGTTAATACTTTCCTCTTCTATGCAGATTTATCTCATTTTAAGATATTGTGTATTGCAGAGACACTTCCTTAAATTGGTTGGCGAGAACATCATATTCCTTTGGGACAGGAGCAAGTGTCTCATTGTTCCTTCACTACCGGTCTGTGTCATTTTGTGAAAATGCAGTTTTGATTCTAAGTTTCCTGTAGCTCCATCACATAATGTTTGTTTCACATTCAAGCTAAAGCTCTGCACCTGCAAATTCTACTTAAAAGAGGGAAAATATAAGGAAGTCTATGTGACACACACACTCACCCGAGAGAAATAAATTTCACTAAATTGCACCAAAATGTCACTCTTTTGCTACCAAATACATTTTGTGCCTGAGAACAGACCTAATTGTCAGAACTCTTTGAGCACAATGAATAGCACTTTAAATAGCCACTGATCTTCATATCATTAGTTCTGTGTAAAAGAAACTGAAATGCCCTTTAATTATCCAGCTGTAGAAATATATAAGATGGTACTAAATTTTGCTTAAGTACAGACTATTGCCAAAAAGAAAGCCAAAATACAAAATTGCATTGGCATTAGCATTCTATAGTGTGATATCAAACTGCACAATGGCTGGAACATTCTGTGAAGGGCAATGCTGTCTGGGTAATGTAGCAGAAACACTTATCTAATAGCATGCCCTCCTGTGCCCTCTGTCAGGGCGCCAGCACATTAGTCCTATTATCAGCCTCCAAATACTGGAGGCTTCCACATCGTCTCTGCTGCCAAAAGAAACAGTCTTCCCTGTTACAGGAGCAAATGTCTGTGCACATAAATGAAACTGAAGAGTAATTAGATTACAGTGTTTCCAACTGACCCCCATGCAACAAAATATTCGGGCTTTCTAATTTACATTAATAAAGATTCCACTACATTTACAGCATGTTTGGTTTAGTTCACAGGTCAGGCGTTTTCCATAATACATTCTAAACAGACTATTTCAGTCAAGTAGAGAAGAAATGTCGAGGTGACTGCTCGTAATTATCTTTAAAAGCACTGTTTGTCTTTTCCTTCCCCTACATTATGGAGGTTTTTTCACATGGGGTTAGTATTTGATGGGCTCAGGGTTTGTTTATTCATTTTCCAATTTGAACTGCATGGGTAAAAAAATGAGAAACAGTAATGAATACCTGTGCAACCACCACCACCACCAAAAATCCATCAGGAAGTTATTTAATGTTATTTAACTCCCTCATTAGGAGCATAATACAACAATCTGTCATTGTGTGACAGGCATATTTCATATTTTCCATGAAACCATTCCACTTAGTACAAGAAAAAGGGAACCAGCTTTTTAAATGAGATCTAAACCCCACATAAACAACCCCCTCACCAGCCTCAAACAAAATGACGTCTTGTTCTCATTATTAAAAAAAAAAAAAAAAAAAAAAAAGCAAAAATGCACTTTTCATTAATAAATATATCCATATATTGATAAGCACTCTGATCAACATTGCAGAGTAAAAACATCTGTTCATCAGAGGATGTGTAGTTGAATTCATATGAGCTTGTATAAACAATCTATGTAATATTGAGCCCATCTTTTTTAACATAAATCAGTGATCAAAGAAGGCAAGTGCCAAGGGAGGCAAGGTTTATATTTTATAAGATTTCGTGGTTTTATAAGTTTTTATATTTTGTAAGTTTTGGTGTTTATAAAATTCCAAAATATTTTCGTGGAATCTGAAAAAATAATGATCCATTCATTATTTTTTCTCAATTTAAATGCTTCTCTATAATTTGAAAGATTTGTAAGTGAGGAGAAACATAACAAAGTCTTGCTATTTTACTATTTTAGATTAAGCATTGCCATTTTTGTGAGATTTTTCTGTCCTACACACTATTCCTGGAACTGCTCATGGGTAAAAAGGATTCTGATGCAAATAAAAGCTGTCAGGTGTCAATCTGTAAATTGCTGTCACTTGTCACAGATCCTAAGGAGCACTCCATTTAGGGCACGACAGCTTCTTGGGTTATTTGATAAGTTCATTATAAAAGAACCAAGGATTCAGCAACTAATTTATTTACAATGGTGAATTGTGTTTCTGCAATCTTCTGAAAATATGCACTAAAAAGTGTAATATGACATGACACCTTTTATACACATAGTTATGTTGTGACTTTTAAATAGTTCTTTTGTATGGTTCTGAGTGTGTCATTATTGACATTATTGACACAGGTTACCACTGTTACCTTGCATGCATGTGCCTTTAAACCTGCTCTTAAAATAACTGAGAAATTTATTTATCGCTATTTTGCCCTAGTACACTTTAATACTGTGAACCAGTTGTGAGTACTGGAGAATACCTTCTCCCTCCTTTAAAATAAACCTCATTTTTTCAGTCACAGGAAAGGCTAGTAAGATACCAGGAAAAAGTTAGTGAGAACTAGCAGGCCTTGCTATTATTCAGTGAGACAAGAAAAATACAGTGAATTATAGGTTAAGGGCAAAGCCTTTCTTATCTGAGCAACAATGACTTTGGAGACAAGAAAGAGAAAAGAAAAGGAGAAAAGAAAGAGAAAGAGAAAGAGAGAAAGAGAGAGAAAGAGAGGAAGAGAGAGAGAGAGAAATAGAGAGAGAAAAAGAAAGAGAAAGAAAGAAAGTCAACACTTTTATTTGCATTTAGAATGTGTATCATCAACTCTCCTTTGTAGAACCAATGCAAAAGCACTGTATCAGCACCCACAGTTAATCAATTCATTAGAAGAATATACAAGCACCTCACTTCCTAGCAAGTAATTCCATGTATACTGCAAGGGATGAAGCCTGGTTTCCAGTGATTCCTGCTTGTAGTTTTAGTTTCCCATACAAAGACTACACTATCAGCACAGTGTTTACTCCTCTTTTTTTGTTTTAGTTACCTCTGGCTGTTTCCATATCACCTCCTGCATTTAAATCTCAGCACCTCTTCCCTTCCTTGCAATACATAAAACTCTTGATATTTCCTATGCCCACTACAGTATCTGCATAGTTGTTCTTTCTGTGGCCTGAGACAATAACTGTGTCTGTACTGTTTTAAAACTTGGTCTTGTTAGGACAGCAAACTAAAAATGCACTTTAAAAATTTTCTTTGGCAGAATAAAGTGCCAGAGAGAATGCTAAGGAAGATGTCACCAGCAGTGAAAGTGGGAAAATTGTGTTTAATTCCTTGCTCTGCTCCAAATATTCCCAACATCCTTCAACAAGTTATTTGACAAAAGTTTTCTATATGAAACAGCAACATAACAGAGTAATTTTATGCCTGCCATACTGCCAGTGTTGCATGGCACAGCACAGTGACCACAGTGATGAGGGACAGATCAGTGAAAATGCACATAGGGAATGCCAGACAAGTAGAGAAAAAAACCCCACCAAACCTGATGATCCTATCTTCTAATGAGGAACTGGGTTAATATTTAGGGAAATCTATTTGCAAACAAGTATCTTCCATCCTGTTATGTGTAGATTAATGTTTTTCTTTGATAGTTTTTCATGCAATCAATTTCAATTCACCTGGAGGAGCACATCTATCATAACAGAGATGGAAATTCATGTGTGAAGACTATTTCTGACTAAACAATGCAAAGTCTCACTCAGGCTGTTCTCACCTAGATACTGTGAGCCACTTCTTTGCATGAGGTAAGGATGTGGATATTCTTAGATGAGAAGAAGAGCAAGTCAAACGCCAGTGGCTTTCAAGGAACCTCAGATACATCACCCCACTCAGGCAGGAGCGGCAACAGAAGGTGGTATAACACAAGGACAGTGATGCTGTAGTAGCAAACTCTCTGTCCCAGTGACACCTTTAGTGTATTTCAGCCTGAAAAGGCAGCATTATGTTCCTGTAATATGGTAAAACACCTAGGGAGAGGGACCAGCCTCTAAGAACAGCTGAAGGAGACATTGTGTGCTGAGGTCTGAAATGATCTTCACACTTCTGGGTCTCTGCCTGCAGGGTGAAACTGTGGCTAGCCCTGCATTATTAAAAGCCTCAAGGTTCTGAATTCATCTTGTTTAATTATGGGGCTATTGAGGGTACCTAAATTAGGAATGTAGCCACTTCACACTCTCTCTACAGACCTTTCTAACTATGAGGTATAGGGATTGTCAGGCAATTTGTCTATGTACTTTTCTTTGTTGTACATTGCGTATTGCTTTTGATGGACAGTCTCTTACCACGTCACCCTTGCCTATTCCACACTGAAGGTGGTAGCTTTCATTCTGTCTCTTTTTTGACCAGTTTAAGAATTATCTTTATGCTTTCTTGCACACTCCACAAATCATAGTGTTTTCTCTATGCTAGCCTAATTTTTATTCTTGAAAATTAGTGTGTAAAATCCTGTAACAGGCCCATGTTTGACATATTCACTTTAATTTACCTACAGAAATAACCCATCCAGTTGCACGCTGTTGTGTTTTTCCTCCGGTCTATTGTTTTGTCAAGCGCCACAGCTTAATTCCCATTGGAGACTCATTCATTTGCTCACTGAGGCAGGAATTACAGCATTTATGCATCTCACATCTTTGTTAAAAGAACTAATGATGTGACCAATCACGCAGTGAGATATGAGGGTGCTGCAACTGCTTGGTGAAGTGAAGAAAAACACTCTGAGACCTTAATTTACTCAATAAGATCCGGTTCAAATAATTACATGGTTCTCATTTGTTAAGCAATTACTGCAAATCCACAAAAATTCATAATAATAAAAATATCAGTAGATAAGGAATTGCCTGGTCAGATTCAAAGAGTTATGACCAATGGCTTGAGGTCTGAGTGAGAGCAGTGACAAGTGGTGTCCTTCAGGGGTTCATATTGGGACCAGCACTATTTAACATCTTTGTCAATCCACAGTGGGACTGAGTGCACCCCCAGGAATTTTTCTGGTGATACCGAATTTTGTGGTGTGATCAGCATGTGGGAGGGAAGGGATGACATCCAGAGGGACTGGGACAGACTTTTGAAATGGACCTGTACAAACCTCATTAATTTCAACAGGGCCAAGTGCAAGGGTTGGGGCAATCATGAACATGAATGCAAGCTGTGTGATGAGTGGATTGAGGGACTCCTGAGAGACAGGATTTAGGGCACTTGAGGATAGATGAAACACTGTAACCCAGAAATGTACACTCACAGCCCGGATAACCAGGTGTGTCCTGCTGCATCAAAAGAGGCATGGCCATCCTGTCGAGGGAGGGGATTCTCCTGCTCCAGTCTCATGAGACCCCACCTGCAGTGCTGTGTCCAGCTCTGGGGCTCCCAACATGACAAAGAAATTGACTTGGAGTGAGTCCACAGAAGGGGCACAAGAAAATGACCGGAGCAGCTCTCCTATGAAAACAGGCTGAGAGAGCTGGACTTATCCAGCCTGGAGGAAAACAGAGCTCCAGGGGAGACCTTGAGCAGTTTTCCAGCACATGAGGCAGGGCAACAAGAAAGCTGGAGAGACACTCTGTCAGGGAGTGAGTGTAGTGATAGGATGAGGGGTAGGAGTTTTGAACTGAAAGAGGTTAGATTTAGGTTGGATATAAGTAAGACATATTTTACAATGAGGATGTTGAGACACTGGAACGGACTTCTCAGAGACAGTGTGGATGTCCCATTCCTGGGAGTATTCAAGGCCATGTTGGATGGGTTCTGAGCAACCTGGTCTAGTGAAAGGTATTCCTTAGGCAGAGGGTTTGGAACTAGGTGATCTTTAAGGTTCCTTTCAACAAAAAGCTTTGTCTGATATTATAATAAAATTCATGATCAATGTTAACTTATAAACACTAAAAAGAGCCATACCTGTTGACAGTTTAGAATGAATAGTCTGGCCAGCTACGATCTGAAGTGTCCACATAGTAAATCAAAGGTAATGTTGTGAGCCTGTATAGTATCTTGATATTTGTATTTAGAAGATGAAATTTTATGAGTTAAAATTGGAGTTAATATGCGGGTTTTATAAGCATGGATAATAAGTGATGACCTGAACTTGTCTTTGGGTATTGTTGCTTCTCCATTTTGGTTGATTGTTCTCAAATTGACTACAGGCAGATCTCTTTTATGAGCAATATATTCTATAGTTCAATCAAAATCTTTGACTAAGATCATTATGAATCATCCAATCTGGTTTATATGTTTCATCAGACTAAATTACAATTTTTGCAGTATTTTCCTCTTTTGTTCAAAAGACAGTTGTTCCCTGTCAAATAGGTGAGCCCACAGAAAGTAGATCTCACTTTTTAAATACTGAGCTACACTCATTTATAAAGATATGGCTTCTGTGTACTTCATGAATATAAAGATGTTTTCAAGAAGTGGTTGTAATGGTCAGATACTTAGAAGACACTAAATAAAGGGTCTGTAAAGTTGTTTGTTTTGGTTTGGGTTTTGTTTTTGTTTTTGTTTTTGGTTTTTTTTGTGGTTTCTCAAATACAATTGCCTGCTGGTCTATGACTGAAGGTAATTCTCATTGATTTGATGCACTGATCTGATTGAGTCTTCAAAAGGTACAACACTTATTTCCAGTCTTTGTCCTGGTTAACTGTCTTTAAAGTCGTACTTGATAATGCTTCGATTTATACTGAAAATATTTGGATTGGATTTTTACTGCATGCAAAAAGGACACAGTTGAAAAAAAGAAAAAAAAAGAAACTTTGTCTTATATATGCATCACCAGGTTCCATTGTCTAACATTACTTTTATTACATTCAAAATGTTTGAACTCTAGATCACTGGAGTTGGCAAGAAGCAATAATAGAAATAACTAATTTTTATTCAAGGACTTGAAATATATTAGCAAAACAAATCAAAAGAGGGGAAAAAAAGGCAATTCTCTTTGTAACCTTGACATATGAAAGCCAGTTTTCAGTCTATATAGATTATCAGATATTATACTCAAATATACATTTTTTTATTAGAAAGACCACGCTGACTTCTTAGCTGGAGCTTGTACGGAACCTTTCAGATACTTCCTCATCTAAAATAATTCACACAGAAAAATTTTACACTAAATCTCAGAAGTTTCTAAATTATACCACTACCCAAAATAATCCAGCATGTTCTGTACTAATCAAGGCTGTTCAATGTGCCCAATCTGGCAGTAGAAAATGCAGCAACCTGAGTTGTAATGAACTTCAAGACAAATTGTTGAAGTTGACAGAACAGTCTGGCATGCAATTTAAGAGTAGTTACTCATATATTCTCTTAAAATAATTTTGTCTCAACACTATCTAATATAAAATTACAAACCATGGATAAATAAATTACATTTAGATAATTTAACTTTTATATTCATGGTAAGGTTTCTCCTCCAAAAAAAAGTATAGCAAAAACATGTGACTGCAGTAGCCAAAAGAAACAACATTGCCAAGTCAACTGTTTTCTTTTTTAACATTTCCCAGGAAAACTGGGGGTGTATATGAGATAGGTGTAATACAATCCATCTTCATCTTGCATGATTGAAAGTTTTGTTCTCCTTAATTAATGTATTTTATTCAAAGTGAATCAGAAGCATGGGAACCTTCTTGCTGTACACAAGCAAGGAGAATATGCCTCATCTTCTGCTTAAAACACAGAAATATTGTGTAGATACCAAATTTTGCAGCAAGAATACTTCTTGTATAGCAAATAGACCTCTCCAACAAGACACTTTTCATTGGAGCTTGCTTCCTTTTTACTTTGCAAGACATTTCAGACTTTTTGACACAATAACCCCTTTTCTTCTGAAAAGAAGATGGAAAAATATGTTACTTCCTTAATAATTTCTTAAACAGGACTGATTTTAAGATGAAAACAGCACTTGCAAGGAGAATGACTGGAGACTCTTGTCACCGGAGTTACAGCTCCAGCTGTAAGCTGCAGGTGTGATGACAAATGCCTGCAGTATCACGACCTGGTACTGTGTATTTATTTCACTTTTTCAGGTAAATAGTTCTTATTAGTCACACTGATAACAGTGGGCTAATCCCTGAAGATTTTCTCTGTGCCTAATCAGTTGTCAAGCAGCCTCCTTGGAAGTCAGTGGTAGTTTGCCTTGGAATTGATAGGAGCTTATTAAAGCACTTAAAATTGAAATATACTCATAAGATTTGCAGGATCAGGCTTCTAATTAAGCACACACTAAAGATGTTGAGGGAAAGTTGGTCATTCAAAAAGCTGTAGAAAGGCTGAGCTGGAGCAGGCCCAATTCCAAGAAGCGCCTGCCATGTGTCTGGATGTTGTGGGAGTAGTGTAATGAAAAGTGACTGATGTAGCTTGATAGAACACTTTAAAATGACATATTGAGCTAGATTCAGTGAAAGGGTAATGGACAGATGGTTTTCATTTTCAGAAATTTAAAGGCTATTTGACATCCTTTGTTATTAGTGATCCTGTTTAAAACTTTATATAATAGTGATTTTTTTTTTTTTTAAACAGAACAATAGCTCTGCTATCACTACAGCCAGCAAGGAATACCTATTAAAAACCTCTACTTCTCAGCAGAATGACCGAGAGACTATTTGTATTATTTTTTAACAAAAAATTGTGTGAAGAGAGAATTTGGTTTATTTTTACTTCCTCTGGAAATCAGATAAAATGTTGTAAAATGCTTCCTATTTTTCCTAAATAAAACACCTCTTCCCCCAGTCCAGACTAATTGAGACATTCCTTTCAAAGAAAAATTCACATCAAAATTTATCCAAATTTCTCTCTCAAATTTCAACTTTACAGTGAAGCTCAGGCTGTGAGGTAGCAGAAATAAAATTTATGTTATTTATTTCAGATATTCAATAATTAAACACATATTCCTGAATTTCTCCTTATTTATATTTTTGGTCTTTATATTTCATCTTTATATTCTGATGTCTTTAGAAAATATCAGGCTATCAACTCCATTGCACAGGACACAGTCAGATTTAGAAGACAACAACAAATGAAGTGTTTTTCTTTCATGAAGACACAAAACCCCACCCCTTCTTTCATCAATCAGATTCAGAATGGGCACATATATGTGGCTTGAAATACAAAATTAACAGTCTCACTGAGTAACCTCAGGTCCTTTTTCAAAACATGGTAACACATTTTATTTGAACATTTTTTAAATCTAGTATAAAATCTGGACATGAATTTTTTATATTGTTTGCTGATTTATGTCGTATTCATATTCTGACAGAAAGCTCATTAGTGTAGCAATGCTAATGCTCTTTTCTTTATTCCTTTGCAAAACCAATGGTGTTTTATTTGCTACAGAACAATAAAGGTGCTCCAAAGTTGTAAATTGATATTAGGAGATCTACATGCTCTTACAAGGAAACAAGAGTAAGAGTCCGAATTTGTGACCTACTGACTCTGGCAGTGACCTTTCGAAGCATTATTGTTTACTGATGGGTTCATGTTTTCAGACACATTCCATTTTCATTACTTATGAATGGTACAATGCTTATTTATTTATATATTTATTTATATCTCATGTTGTTTTTCGAGTTAGTGAGTATCCAGGTAATTCTTGGAGTCTGGTGAAAAAGAGCGGATTAGCAGCTCCACTTGGCTCCCCCCTTTTCAGGGAAATTCATCAGAGCTCCTGTTGGGTATAAGTTGCTGCCTGGCTTCTGGCAGGAGACCCTTGATGCTGTGAGATGTGCATCTGTCCCTCTGCACTGAGCACCCACAGCTGCTTTGCTAGTGAGCAGAGCGGGACTATGCATTGCTAGTGAACAGAGTGGGACTATGCATTGCTAGTGAGCAGAGTGGGACTACGCTTTCCTGGCAGCACGGCGGATCCAGCCTGTGTGGGCATCTTTGAGCGGTCCTTCGGCTGCTTCAGCCCGGAGCATGGAGCCGGGAATGCGGGTGGCTGTGGGGCAATCTCTGTCCTTTGCCACCCCAGCATCTCCACCAGACCGCAGCTTGCTGCAGCGCTGTGTTACAGCCTGGCAGTGCTTTCTGGGCAGGGAGCAGCCAGGACACCTCCAGGCTGTTTGCTGCTACCCCTCAGGCGCGGGGGATCACCCGGCCCGGCAGCACAAGCACAGCGCGCTGGAACCGGGGCAGCCTGGCCCCAGCTCAGCAAAGCAAAATCCTATTGCCACGAGGATATCCGTGCTCCCAAGGGGGCGAGGGGTGGGTGGCAAGTGCCAGCTGTCCCCCTGCCCTACACTGCTGTTTTCACAGCCTGGAATTGTCATAACCTTTGGGAAGAGAGGTTAGCAACTTTCCTTTCCAGTTACCAGGCGTCACAACAGCAAAACTACGCACCTGGGTGGAAAGTTAAAAAATATGTTGGAAATAAATGTTAGGAAAGAAAAAAGTTTCCAGGTCTAATTTGAAGCATAAATCTGACAAAAATGGCTTCCCTGCTGCCTAGGCACGAGCTATCAAGATTAAAATTTTCTCTGAGAGCAGAGACCCTTCCAGATGAAACAAAATCACACAACAGAGCTTGTCAGCATTAACTAGCTAATCACCTGCGGAACAGAAATCAGTCAGATCTCGCTTGTCACTGTACCTGGTTGGAACTAAAACATCAGTTTAGAGCAAAAATTCTTGCCTTTTTTTTTTTTTTTTTT
>WEIU01010103.1:3963-28600 GCA_013389925.1 Aegithalos caudatus
ATTTTTTTTATTTTTTTTTTTTTTTTTTTTTAACATCAAGAATATGTGGAACTTCTTGATTTAATTGCAAATAGGCTTCCTTATTATCACCCTACTGAAAATGCTTAAATTTATAGGAGGGCATTAAGTGAATAAGAGAGCTAGTGCTTAAGTAGAAAATATTCAGCTTGGCAGATCTAAAGTACTATTAGGTCATTCATGAGAGGAGTAAATATTTTTCCTGACTCTTCATTTGGACACAACTTAGCAATATTTGCACCCTCTATACATCATCATGTTTCAACTCTGCGATCCAACAAAGTCAAGAGATACTTAGTTCAACCTCTTGTATGGATAAAGCTGGAAATGACATAGGCATAATAAAAAGCAAGGAGCAGAACAAATAAATGATTGTTGTTAATTTAAAATGCAAGTCAAGTTACAAAAAGAGGCATTATTCAGATACTTCAAACACATTTTCAAGCAGATGTTTTAAGTGTATATGAATGTTGCGTTGTTTTGAAATTGCAATTAATAACAAATTACAAAACATTTTCTGCCTATATGCTGACAAAACTAATAAATAATCTATAAAGTGGTATTGACTTCAACTATGTCTAAACTTGAACCCTTGTAAAAATTAAACTTTCAGCAAATACAGCACATAGATTCAAATACCTTACTTTTCCTCTAGCCTTTATTACCTTTCTTTTGGTAAAGCTCTTTTTGAGGGTGCATTTTTCAATTGCTGTTTTTTTTTAATTTTACTGCAAGTTTCAGATTTATTCAACAATTTTCTATACAAGTTGACTTGGAAAGAAGTCTCTTGCTTTGCTACCTCAAATTCAAAAAACTCCATATGCTGTGTATGTGCTCTGGAGGAACACAGGAGTGGCTGGATATAACTCCTTGTAGGGAGCGTGTGCTTTAGGAGCACCAAGCTCTTGCAGGGCAGTGATGTACTTTTGAAATGAAGTACAGTGGGCAACAGTGCAGGCTACAAAATGGACTTGAAAAATAGAAACACATTTGTTAGCTTTCTGCTGTCATGGCTACAACGACAGCAATTACCAATTAATTTTTGGTTATTTGTTGGTGAAAACTAGTCCCGTAACTCAGAGCATGACCAAGCCCTAAGGAACTCCCCAAACCTGTTGTTTTTTTAGAGGTATGATCTCTCCTGTAGTAGTCATAGCTCATCTGAAAACATTTTATAGCATTTCTATGAAGTGTAAGTGCTCCTAGAAATGTCTAATACTGCTTTCCTCTGAAATACCGGAGGAAAACTTTCTTCTAGATTTTTTCTGCAGTACAGGAAAATTTATTTTGTTAAATTTCCATGTGCTTGTTAACTGGCAGATGACACCATCTGAAGCATGACTTGTCATAAAATGCACAGCTATGATTAAAAGCTCTGTTCTTGAGGGGTAAAATGCTGTCCTGCATAATACTAATAGAAGATTTATGCATTTCCTTTCCACCGTCTGCTTTTTGAAACTTTATTCTTATCTCTATCCTCTCACTTTGGTGTATAATTAAACTTTTTAGATGCAACAGTGCATACCAGCACCTTGTTCCTTCTTCACTCTATCATACCCTGCTTTTGAGAGCTGTTTCTATTGGTGGTTTTTTGCAGCACACTAGAGATTTTAATGCTGTGCTTTAAATAGTCAATTATTTTTTCTTCAGGCTATTACAAGGCTAAACCCAGGCTTTGTATGTATATTGTATTCCAGGCTTTGTATGTATATCTGGCTTGAAAGAAGCAGGTTGGTTTATGGAATAATTTATTTATTCATCAGTTACCAATTATTAATGTGGTTCCAGCAGGTGGATTTAAGGACTCATTTTTTGATATGCCCAGAGTTGAAAAAAAGCCTTTACTTCAGAGAACTTAACCTTTAGGATCCCCATGATATCTGTCTGCAAGATGTGCATTCTTATTCTAGCTTCTATTTCTGTTAAATTTTGCATTTGTTTTCTTGTTTATAAAACACTGTTTTGGAAACAGATCCCTTATACACAGGATAGCAGTATCGGAGTGTTGCTGCATTGTGATTTTTTTTTTTTTTACTTGAAACCACTCACCTAATTTAAATTTCCATTAATTCAAAATTTTCTCTTTCCCTTGAGCACACTTTTTCCATATTTTTCCTTCAAAGTACTATTAATACTTTCTGATTATTCAGCAGAAAACGAAAAATGTCTCTTGAGCAACTCAACCTGATTTAATTGGTTTTGGTGTATGGCAAGCTAAATTCAGATCTCCATTTATCAAACCCCAAGTCTCTCCTCCCTTCTAAAAGTTAGCGGTGCTCAGGTGAAAAGAATCACGAGACAAAAAGTCTGTTTGAGACTGTGCATAAAAGATTTTGTAACATTCACAAGGTCACCACAGCACAGGAATTAAAGGAAAGTTGGTGCTTGTATCTTTCCTTCCCCCCCCCACTTCAGTGCTTCTCTAAGCCTCTAAACTCCTATTACTGACAGCTTTCCAGGATTCTCTGAATTGGTTTGAAGTCATATTTTTACTTTGTTGTTTTGGGGTTTTTTCCCCTCAATTTTTTACTTAGAGTGGAACAAAGAAAAAAGGGGGAGTGCGTAAGTATAAAATATTATTTTCTTGTGTATCAAAGACAAATAGTGTATTCAGAGGGTCAAAGTTTCTTCTTTTTCCTGAAGAATTTGAATTCCTAGGCTGCTTGGGGGATGTGCAGTTGGTCAAACATCACCTTAAACCCTTTGTTTTCTGTTGAAATTTAACATGCATTCCCACAGTTACCTTCCATCATCCCCTCTCCTTCTTCCAACCCCTCTAAATTCTACCTGATGAACTTTTTTTTTGTAGACTTCTCGAATTTCAGGACTGTTCAACAATTTCATTTCAGCTTACTTATATGCTTAAATAAAAGATCTAGCCTGCATGCTTCTCCTGATCTTGGCTAAATGTCAATTGCCTAACTTATCACAGGTTCAGAATTTGGACATTTTAGTTCAATTCTATGCTGTTACCCCCCATCCCCCATGATTCTGGGTCTCTTGGCTTATTTTTCTCAAAGTGGATAAAAGGAAAAGGCCCTCAGATCAAAGGCTAAGAGAATTAGGGGTGTCCAGCCTGGAGAAGAAGAGGCTGTGTGGTGACCTAATTGTGACCTAGTATCTGAAGGATCTTACAAGAACGATGCAAGGAGACTACTTAGAGCATGTAGTGACAGGACAAGGTGGAACGGCTTCAAACTAAAGAGATTAAATTGAGATCAGATGTTAGGAAGAGTTTCTTTACTCTGAGGGTGGTGAGGTACAGGGACAGAATGCCCAGAGAAGTTGTGGCTGTCCTGCTCGTGAAGTGTTCAAGGCCAGGTTGGATGGGGCTCTGAGCAACCTGGTCTGGAGGGGGCATCCCTGCCCACAGCAGGGGGGTTAGAACTGAATGATCTAAAAGGTTCCTTCCAACCCAGGGAATTCTGTGATGTTGCAATAAAGTAATTCCTCTGTAGTCTTCTAGGTTGGCTCAGTAGTGTAGGAGAGAGGCAAAGTTTAGGCAATCTTTTTAGTCACATGCAGTTATATGAAGTATAGAATCATCTGTTAAGGATGCTGATTGCCACCAGGGCTCCACCAAAAATAAATATTTTCAAATTTTGATACAATTTTCTGCGGGGCGACTAAATATTTAGAAAGCATGCCATTTATTTTGGGGTGTGAGTGTTGGTACACTGCTGAACTTCTTCATTTGAAGTTTTTAAGATCAAAAATGCTGACATGAATAATGGAGAAGTCAAACCAGCTGCTAACAGGTTGAGTCAAGGAGGAAGAAATAAATGAGAAACAATCTTTCTAGCAAAATCTCATGAGAAGAACCCCTGCAGTGGGCTGGAGGAGTATTTTCAATTTCCACTTATATTGTGCTGTTTATTTATATGTGGGACTGTGGTGTTTGTTTCTCTTTGAAAATTTCAGGCTCGGCTGCTGTTTATGTAGCAAAGTTTAATGGAAGGGAGGGGGAGAAACAGGAGTAACACTCCTGCGTTTTTAGACAATCTACCTTGTGAATGAAGCTTAGTTATGGCAAAGACACACCAGGGAAATAGAATCCTTGCAATACCTGAATGTACAGTAGAAGGAAGACAGAAAATATAGAAATGATTCCTGGTATAATTAGAGACTGCAGTGAAGTTGAGCAGACCTGATCTTGGAGATAAACCTACTGTTCAGATTTCTGGGAGATTGTGGAAAATAACTGAAATGATTACTGGGGACCTGAAGGTAATTCTTAAGAAAATACTTAAGCACTTTAGCTCATAAAGGCCATTTGTAGGAAGATTCTGGTATAGGAACACTGTCTTGGACTGAGTTACACAAATCAGATTTGTCTCAATAACTGGTGTTTTGACTAAAGTCATAAGATTCGAGGTGGGTGGGTGAGTTTAGCTCACTGGAACACTTTCCCACTCACATGCTGTGCTTAGTCTGTATGCCCAAGTTGGGTCTGCTCTACAGATGCCATATGGGATGTCAAGCTCTTGATTGGGACAGGTACATCCCCATCCAGAAAAATGTTACTGAGATGCTTGGGGGACCAAGAGACTTCCAGGGAAATGATGAAAAGGAAATCTGAAGGCTAGAATTTCTATGATCCCTATGCCTGGTACAAACAGTGTTCAGGGTAATCTGACGACGCTGATGGATAGAAATATCTGTACCAAGGTATGCTTTTTCAGAAGCTTTTAAAATGCCACTACCAAAATTGCACCTATTTGCCTTTTTACGTACTTAAGCATGGTTTATAAAACCATTGCATCACATATGTGTGCTTTGTAGAGCATCTGTGGATAATCCTGTGTTGGCCAGAGACTCTCTGAAATAGTGCATCTTACAGAGAAACCCCTTATGGCATTTGAAGATCTAATTTGGGGATCTATGGTAATACTGGCTGGGGCTGGCAGGCAGTGGGGGTGGAGTTCAGTAAGAGGTGGTGTTCAGTCATCAGGTTATTAGTCATAATTCCTAAGACAGTAAAATTACAAGTCCTAATTCTAAAGATAGTGAAAGAAGAAAAAGAAATCAACATTTAAGTCAATGAATAGACTTCTGTTCACATCAGAGTAGAAAGTTTAATTAACTGAGTGTTTTATGTCATTTGCAAAATCATCATACAGACTCTGCACAGTTGTACATCTGTTTTGTCAGTGCCAAGGGAATAGTCAGGGCTCAGCTGATCACCATCTCTAGAGTGCTCCTATGCAGTAATTTTCAGTGTTACATTTAATTAATAATAGAGGCAATTATTAAAGGGTTCTTTCATCTTAAATCCTTTGACTTGCAGGCTAAGACATCCTGACTGACATCTCTAGGCTCTGCCTATCTGCTCCCTTTCAGGGCAGGGAGGAGGAGAAGCACTTGCCTCTATCTGGGGAAGAGTGCAGGGGAGAGACTGAATTGCCAAGGGTCTCTTCTCTGCTCTGCTGATGCCTCCTGCTCTTGGGTACTTGATCTCCAAAGGAGTCCCAGTCCACAGCCCCATTTGGATATATAAACAATATAACTAAAACCTGATGCTTTTAAAAAAACTCAGTTATGTAGGGAGAGCCAGTCCTTGCTGCCTGCAGGCTAGATATTGACTTTAAATAGAGCCCCAAGCAAGAGAAACACTGCTCATAAATAGCCTCAGGAAGTACTGACCTCAAAACACACCTTCACAATACTATCCTTCTCCTGGTTACTTTCTATTCTGAAGGCCAGTACCTCAGTGCTGCCTGATATCAGTGATCTATTACTGCTTCTATTGCTTTGTTTTCAGCTTTATTTTGCTCCTTTCAGTGATGGTGATATCTGTTCCATGCCCATCAATTCATACCTTACAGAACAAAGAGGTGCATGCAATGTCCTGCTGATCCTGGGCTATTTCATTAGTACCTATGCACACCAGCTGTGCACAGCTGCAGTGCTAGAGTTCAGAGTTTACAGTAAAATTCTTCATAAAGAGAACACAGACAATAAAAGCAGAAAGAGCTGGGTTTGTTTAAAGTAGCTTGAAGAATCTTGCCCTCTCAGTAGCACCCCACCTTGGTTTTGTCTAGGACCTGATGCTTGCATGGATACTGAATTAACAGTATCAAATTTTTTACTGCAGGCAAGGTCATAGTGATCAAGTGATTTAAATAGGTTTATAGTCCTGGGGGCACTGACTCCTCATGCTTAATTTTTATTCTAGCAATTTCTTCAAGACATCAAATACTCATGAAAAATCAATAGTCAAACTCTGTAGATTATTTGATATTTTTAGGAATATACATGAATCTGTTAGGTGTATTTTAAGAAATTTGCTGAAGAAGTTACTGGAACATGACTCACTCTGCAGTTCACAATTATTGATGTAAATGTGCTTGAGGATAACATTTCAGTTTTAGGACCTAATAAAAATTTTAACGAGTGAAAGGACTAGAAAAAAAAGGGGAGATACTCTCAGGTCAAAATCTTCTCTGGCAACATGACATAGAGGTATATCTCTCTTAATACAAAAACTCACTGCACTTGAAGGGACCTGCCATACAATACTTTGCTTACTTGGGCTCATCTGTTGAGAATGCCAAGTACTCTCTCCAGCAGAAGTGGCTTGCACATATGACTTCATTCATAAAACTTTGTTCTTAGAGTAAGACTGATTAGAGACCTCATTTTACTGATTAATTAAGGCTTAAATATTTAAATTACTCTTTTCTTGCAGATAATCCAAACAATCCAGATGTTTCATTTAGGATGTGTTTTTACTTATAATTTAATTACAAACAAAAATTTATATTTTGAAAAGTTAGAAAAGAAGGTAGTTCTACCCAAAGGGTCCAATTAATTTTCAATTACTATTTTGAAAATCTTATTGTTGAGGGGATGGACACATGCGCAATCTGTCACAGGGCAAGAAGAATGTGCATTTGTTTCTGATACTATAGGAATATAGGGGACTCTGCTCTTTCAATACTTTATGGTAAAATGACATCTTAATTTAACTTCATGGAGCTGGTTTGTATGCTCATACTTAGAGTATTTTATAGGTTTTAAGTATCTGAGAAGTTTAAGAAAGCTGTATTATAAGCTTATCCAAAATAGCTGTGGGCATATTGGTGGAAGACATGGAAGGAGGTGCAAAAGAATCAGTGAGTGACAAGTAGAAAATAATGTTTCTATCCATTCAAGTGAATTAACTGTCACTGCATTCCTCCCTCACTGTAGTCATCAGCCACAAAAAAAAAAAAAGAGGCAAAAGGCAATGGGGAAAAAAAATGTAGGAAATAGTTAAAATACTGCTTTGCTGCGCTGTAATTGATTCAACTGTATCATCTTATGTGGCCAACTTGTTATCACCATGGTGAAAGCGTGAAGGAAGGTTGCAAAGAAGCTGCTGTTTCTGTGTGAAAAAGAGCTATGGGCTAAATGGGCAAATAAGGAATGGGCATCATTAAACATACTGGCAGTGGACAGAGCAATAGGGGAGAGAAAATATTAGGAAAAACATTTCAAAACAAGAGAACAACTTTTGAACTTTATATGCCTGGAAAAGGGGAACAATAGTGTGAATGCAAGGGGAGTAGCATTTAAAACAGCTGGGACTGGGAAAATGCACTGTGGAAACTGCTATTAGTTTGAATTCTGTGGAGATAAATTAAAAGGAGTTAGAATTGTACACAGAAAATTTTGCCAGTAAAAATGTGAGTTTTAGATACATACCAAATATGGTCACATTCTAGGTACCTGAGGGAGTGTGTCAGGAATGTCAAAGGTCCTTGCACTCAAATGGGAGGCAGGAAAGTCAGTGAAGTTGTCAGAAATGAGAGAGTATATACAGTAGATGGAGTGTAAGAGGAAAGATAAATATTTCACATGAGACCAGACTGGTTATACTGACCGTGCCAACAAGATTGTGTTTGTGAAAGAGCTGGAATGCAGAACAGGAGAATTGGAAAAGTAGTTCTTCAAGTGGCCACCTATAAGGAAGGTATCAGGTGCCTTAGATTAACACTTTGTGGTACTGTTTAAAGTTACCCTTACAGTCTTTGGGTCTTTCACTTCTGTCTAAGAGTGAGATTCTTCTCACAGTTTGTGCTCATGATGGCAGCCTGGTCAAAACTAATCACTGGACTAAGTATGTATGCAGATCAAAGACTGCAGGTAGAGTATGCTCATAAAATCCACATTAGGGTTGTTTTCCCACTTATGTCACCAGTCCTAAGAAACTTAAACTGTTCTCAAAAGCCACCAGGCATAGCATTGCAGTGGTGTTCAAAGAAGGAGATGCTTTGAAGGAGTCACAGAATTAAGCAAGATTTTGTCTTGATTCTTGCTGAAATAATTTAATTCAAAACCACAGTTCATTCCTGTGGCATAGAGCATTATTTCTTTTTCTGAGGTTGGTGACACTTATTCCCTTGTAGTATATATTTTGCTTGCTGTCTTTAAGACTGATCAATTTGTCACAGCTTTTGCCATTGTACTGCAATACAACCTACCTTTCTTCAGGAGATGCATGAATCTACTTATTTTCCTAAGTGGTGGTGAATAGGGAAATTAAATGAGTTAACCTATTCAACTTTAGCTAGGTGACTGGACGTCAAAAAGAACCTCAATGAGTGTCAGTCACTTGGTTGGGTTAGACAAGCATGAAGCCATTGACTTAATCAAGAAATCATTATCTCAATGAGCAGAGGTGGGGGTCGGTTTCAATTTTTTTAGTGCTAATATTATAGTATTTAGGACACTATGAATTTATAAAACTTTAGGGAGAAAGTATAAAAATTTTCCTGCTAAAAAACCTGATAGTCTGTTAGGTTTGAAGCTGTAGGTCTGCAGGTGGTCACTGCAGGTCGCTTCATGGAGTGTAACCCGACACTCTACAATAATGAATCCACCATAATTGGAAGTTGATGATCCTTGAGGGGGAAAAATGTGTGCAGTATATTCTTTAGATCTTATTTCTGCAAGGAACCTTTTGGGTTCCTTGCAGATGGTGAGAATTGTGAAGTATTGTTGCAATGTTTTCAGTACAGCTTCTGTAAATTAATCTGATGCTCAAAACGAAAGCACTTGCCCCAGTAAGCCATACTTTTCAAAATAGCATCTTGCAGCTGTTTTTGATGATTTTGCCTAGAGTGGAAGCAGAGATGTGTAAAGGTTTTTGCTGGGGTAGAGTTAATTTTTGTCCCAGTTGTTGGCATGGGGCTGTGTTCTGGGTTTGTGCTGAACGCAGGGCTGATAATGTGGAGATGTTTTTGTTATTGCTGAGCAGGGCTTGCACAGAGCCGAGGCCTTTTCTGCTTCTCGTCCTGCCAGGCTGGGAAGGAGACTGGGGGTGCATGGGAGGTTGGGAGGGGACACAGCCAGGACAGGTGACCCAAACTGACCAGAGGGATATTCCAGACCATGTGACATCATGCTCAGTGTGTGAAGTGGGGAGAAGAAGGAGGAGGAGGGGATACGTTTGGAGTGATGGTGTTTGTCTTCCCAACTCACCTGTCATGGGGCCCTGCTCTCCTGAAGATGGCTGAGCATTGCCCTGCCATGGGAAGCAGTGAATTCATTCCTTGCTTGGCTTTGCTTGTGTGCTCAGCTTTTTATTTCCATATTAAACTGTTTTTATCTCAGTCCATGAGTTCTCTGGCTTTTACGCTTCCAATTCTCTCCCTGATTTTGTTTATAGGGAGTGAGTGAGTGGCTGTGTGGGGCTTGGCTGCTGGCTGGGGTTACAGATGACAAACACTATACACATTGAAACCAAATTATTTGTGGAATGAATACCAGAACTTAGTTAAAAAGAACTTAACATTTTAAGGAAAAATATTTTTTGCAAAATGAAGTCTAACAGTTCTTCCAAGCCTGAATCAAACCCCAAGCATTTATCATCTGCAGTATAATCTTTCCCTTGTAAATTCTGTTGATTTTCCTAAAGTGCAAGACATTGATAGATTAAAAATGGCCCGTGTCCTAAACAGAAAATGGGATGGAAGAGCACAGTAATAAAGGGAAGAAAGTAATGCCTCAGGTTATATGAAGAGCAACATGAAATGCCTGAAAAAAAAAGTTAAGAACTGGAAAAATTGAAGTGGAGCAAGAACAATGGAGAAGATATGAAAAAGGTGGGGAATGCAGGTAGAAACACTGTGTAACACTGAAATTGATCCTTTTATTTGGATGCCACTTTTTGGTTTTTCTTGGGCAAAAATAAAGTGGTGCTGGCCAAGGTTTTGGCTTTCTATATGTTGAAGGTCAGAAAAGATATACTGAATGTCATGTTGGATCTTCAATTGTCTTAAAATCAATTTTCCTGATTATCTTCTTCCAAAAGTTTTCTCTCAACTTTAGTATATTTTAAATATTTCAACAATATCTTGAAGGAATAGTGTTTTAAATGAAAGATTTATGATGATGATATGTAATGTAATAAATCTTGTTTTGTAAGTTTATGCTTAGAGGGTTATATACTTGCCAGTGGCTCCACAAGTACTAACCTTTGAAAGGATTGTCAGGTTATTTTATCTCACAGGTATCCTAGGGACAAAATAACTTCACCATTATAGATGAAAAAAAAAATAATCTGTATTTATGTGAGGTTTCTTCAGAGATTTTCAGATATAAGAGGGAGAATTCTTCACGGAAAGTACTTTGTTGTCATCATCTGTGAAACTGACTGATCAAGTCTGGTCTCTGAAAATAGGAGAAAGCTGAAGATACCAGATAAATTTGTTTTGTGCTGTGTTGTGGTGGTTCTCTTTGTTTGTGGATGGGTTTTTTTGGTGATTTTTTAAAAAATAAATGTTTCCTATGATTTGTAAGTTTTCTTAAAGATGTATAGAGGTCCAAAATATTTCATAGCTAAGTACTACTGGATGTTTGCCTTGAGGCTGGAACAGAGTTATTTTCTAAAGCCAAACATCTTAAAAATGGAAGAAAATAAGTAGTAATTAGATTCTAAAGATTGCATACTAAACTCAAACTTTTTCTCGGACAAAGCTATGATATTTCTATTCATTATAAAATGTTATCTTTCTTATTGCATTTAATTGTTTTGGCAGTATCTGAATCCAGAGTGTAATTAGATATTGGCCACATCTTTTTTTTTGTTGTTGTTATTAAGAGGATTTGTGTGAACATATTTGGTAATTCTGTAGTGTTTAAAATCCAGATTTCATACTGTCATGGGAAGTGTCATGCTTTTGCTTCATAACCAGACAGTGTATGTTTTCAATAAAAACTTATTTAGGAAAGTACAACACATTCATCCTTGATATTTAAGCAAATTCACATTGCCGAATGATTAATTGCATTCAGCCTTTTCATCCACTTCTAATTTTTCAGGGGACATAATTGGATGCAAATTGGCCAGTGTTAATCATTTGATACCACTAATTAAAAACAGAAGCTGTAGGTAATGGTATGATTATTGGTAGAAATAAATGAAGCAGATCAGGTAACACTTTTCTTCAGGGACTCATGACTTGTGCCTGAGCCTCATTAAATTCCAACATGTGAAGGTGCCCTGCTGGTGGAGGCTGTAGGTGAGCTGTATTTATAAATAACTTAAAAGTAACATAGGAGGGCAATGCTTGAAAAAGGAGGTGTGGAACATTCTTGTGGCTCAAGGACTTAGCAGTTTAATGAATTAGAAACTTTAAAAAAACAATTTAATTAGGTGAAAACTGATTTTGCATAACAAAAAGCCAGTTGAAAGAGAAACTAAGGGCATTTATTTTCTGATAGTGTTTCTGAAGCACAGTGAAATCCCGTGTTCTGAAAATTCAGTGGGTACTTTTGCATCCAAAGAATTAATTTCATTCTTTGTCTTTTAAAACTGACTGTGATGCTAAATGACTTGTATACTGACTAAACTGGAAGCTCGCTGAAAAAGCTGATCATTCATTCAAATTGATAACTGTGTTTTGCGTGGGGATTCAGAGGCGATGATTTCCTCATGAAGAGTCTTCTGACTTAGCTTTTAAATTACTTTCAAAATACACTGATGACCAATTAACCCTTTTCAGTCCTGTGCTTTAGGGCTTTTTTTTTCCCATCATAATCACCAAAGCTCACCAGGAGTAAACGTTTTAGTAATAATTAGTAATAATTCCCTTTAAGGGATTCATGTAGTGGTGGAAAACACCATGATTCGAAATACTTGTACCAAAAAAAAGATGCTAATCATAGGTACTGCACACTGTTCTTACAGACACAATTAGTCAATTAGGCCTTTTTGGGGGGGTGGGGAGGAAAGAGCCACAAATGAAAACGCTTTAATTTTCAATATTCACTCCAGTTCCCCACTGATGCAATGTTCACCACTGATGTAGGCAGTGACTCTGAGCTAAGATCCCAGTTTTCTGGGTGTATGACTTCTGTCCAACCGCTTTGCTCTGGCACTGGTCTTTTCTGTCTGCCAGCTGGAGCTGCAGAGATGGCAATGCCTCAGCTCTTTGGAGGCAGAGACAGAGGATGGAGCTGGAGAATTAGCACCTAAGCTTGGAGATCTGCATACCACACATTTACACATGTACCACATTTTATCTTTTTGATAATAGCTGTTCTTATATAAACTTAGAGTTGCAACTGCTACTGTAAAATCAGCATCATATCACCACCATCATCATACTGCCACTCATCCATAAACATAAATAATAGCTTCAGCATAAAAAAGCAGAAAGCTGTATCCTCTTTGTTCCTCCCCAGCCAGCCTGTCTATTGAACCCTGCCCATAGGTAGACTTCTCTGCCTATGAAGAAAACCAGTTTTTAATTTTGATTGCAAGTTAAAGACAATAGGTAAAAATGCACTGTTGCAGTGAATGCTGATGAGTTGTTCAACATGCAAGCTCAATACTGTCAATGTAATAAAACATTTTTGTTGTAAACAAAACTGTTAGTGTGTTTTATATCTAGATGGTCAGTGTAACAGCTGCCACTGTTGAGGTGACAGTCTAGAGTAAAACAGGCTAATCAGTCAATCCATTATCATTAGAAATTGATGGAAAGGCTTCCATTGGCTTAGTGAATAACTTCATCAACTGTCATTGTAGCAAATGCTCTTGACCTGTGCATTCAGAAGAGTAAAATAATATGCACTAACAGCACCTCTTCAAACACATCTGGGCTGTTCCCATTGTACAGAACACTTACTGTGTTGAGAATGAAGATTTGCAGGTGCCTTCTCTGAAACACTGCCAGTCTGCACATACCAAGCTGGGAAAGGTAAGTAGTAGTTCCTTTAGTTGTGAGATCAGCAAAAAGGTGGACAAAGTCATGTGTTTGGTTTTCCAAGCAGGAACCTGGGTAGATCTCACACTGATTGAATGAGGTTTCATAAATCTATTTTGCCTGCTGTTGCTCTGGGTTATATAGAACTGCTGAACAAGCATTAGAGTCACCCAATACATGTTTCAGATCTCTGTTGCTTCTATGACATATGACTCTCTCAAATTTANATTAATCCTTATTTTTGTGCTAATAATTCTACATTGGATTTCTGTAACTATGAAGAACATTATTCTGAGTTTTATGGCTGATGACTAATATTCACTAAAGTTTATTTGAAGTGGTTTTCTAAAACAGACAGCCAATTTCATCTCTGCTATGCCTTTGCACTGAGTAGGACATTCTTCTCTTTCTCAAAGGCCAGAAGGTTTTATCATCCTGAGTGCTCAGCTTGAGTTTTTCTGGAGAAAACTGCAGTGGCACTGTTGGTGGCATGAAACATTTAACACTGCTTGGATGTGTTGCATGGCTTTATGCACCTTGTCATTCTTGCTTAAAAATCATTAAGATATATTATTATGTCAGCATCAAAAAGGGCCTACCTTGTCTCATTGTGACCTAAAAGTTGATGCATGCTGTTCAATAGCAGGTCTGATTGATTTTTTTCATGCACCCAACAGAGACTTTATTTACATTTTGTGAATTGTTAGAAGAACTCAGTTTTTTGAACTCATATCATTAATTCCTCAGTCACAGAATTTCAAACTTATTCAGACCACAAGAGTGGGGAAAAAAGAGATGATGGCAGTCTTATGTCAAACCTAATTTTTTCTTCTTCTCCTTCCTCCTTCCATTTTCATCAGGACTTGTCTATGTCATGAACTGCACTGACTTTTTCTGACATTGCAATGGCTCAAGTCAGAAGAGAGTGGGGGAGCAAAAGAGCTGTGGAAAAGCTCCAAAGCCCTGAAGTGACCAGGGAGCTGAGATCCTGCTATGTGAATCTTGCAGGTCCTACTTTCAGTGGGCTCTGCATTAATTCCTCTCTCCACCTAAACCAAGGATAGGGAGAAAGAAGGGAGTAGGTTTCTTTCCTTCCAGATTCTTGTTTTTAATGTATTTGTAATTATATAATGTGATTGGTATGAATATAAGTGTTGATGGAATTAAACCTTGAAAACATATATTAAGAGAGGAAAAAATGTGGGGCAACAGAATGTAAGTATCAAAATACATCCTGTTGTAAATGCAGCTAACATTTCAATGTTAATAGTCTACCACATAATTTGAACTGGCACAAAATGAGAGATTACTGATGATTAGGTTAAAATCACGTTAAGTTTAGAGGCTTGGATGTTTTGATAATTTTTTTTCTGCAAATGATAATCTCAATATTGCACAGTCTATAGCCCTTCCAATTTTGTGAAAATGTCATGCTTTTGAAGTGCAAATAGCAGTGATTTCTTTTCTTTATCCACAGTAATTAAAACAGAGTTTCTTTGCCCTGCTGTATATGTATATCCTCTATTTTATCTTTCAGCAAATCTGTTTTACTGCAATAGCCTTGTAATTGGGAAGCTGTGCTTACCCCATGCCCTTTGTTCTTTTTTTAAGATTTTAGTATTTAATGTTTGAGGTTGTTTCAGAGCACTGAAGTTTGTGTCTGTGGATAAATACAACTGAGATTTCCAGCTTAAAAAAAGCAGCTTTTTGAATTATACTAACCACTTATAACATTAAATTTATATTATTATTAAATACTCAATATATATCATCTTAATCAGCAGAAAGTAGTACCCCCAGTGTCCTGTTCTGATTTCTAGTAAATTGCTGCTCAAGCTCCTGTAGATTTCATACTTTTGGCAGAAGCAATATCAGATGAAATATTTCATGAGATTGTGAATTTATTTCTTTTGTTTATCTTTTTAAACAAAGCTCCCTTTCTTTTATATGTCAGCAAAATTAAGCTAGTTGTATCTAATTTCAGACAGGAACCAGCATGACCTATTTTCCATACAAATTCAATCCAGTGTAGTGTATGTTATCCATGACTCAGAATAGCATAACAAAATAAGCCGTCAAAGATTTCCATTATGAATAAAATAGCTGCTAGATAAGATAAATATTCAAGATGATAGCGGAAATTAAATTTTATAATTGGCCTTCTTCAATTAAATTCTAAATCGAGAAAGAGTTCCTTCCAGTTCCATCTATTCTTCATAGACACCATTTATTACATCTTTGTGTAACTCGTAGAGAGGAAAATTCATTAAAGGGTTTTTTTTAATAAAGGATTATTATGATGCAAATTGCTGCTTGTAGTATGTGGTGCACAATGTTGCTGAGAAAGAAGTTAATTAGAAGAAGAATGGACGGCTCAGTGGGCTATATATGGGAGAAGATGCCTTTTAATTGTAAGGAAGGCCAGTTTTAATCTGGCTGTGTCTTGGTGGTCTCATTTATTTTCCAGTAATAACCATATCTGATAAAAATGGTCATTGTTCATGGCAGCAATCTCTTTTTCTGAATCCTTTTTTTGTGGGGAGCATAGATTGATTAGTAATACGAAATAAACATTACATGGCACGTCCTATGTAGTCAGAAAGTATCTTTGCTCTTTGAATGTGTAAAAAGGGAAACAAGAGCTTCCCAGCTCATGTTCATAGAGGAATGCTAGTGATAACATAAGCCCTAAAGAGATGGCTCTATGTTTTATTTAGCAAGCTGTTTCTTGTTGTGTTTTTAAGGGCTCAGTGTCTTTCCTTCTTAGGACCTGTATATGCATAGAGCACAAATGACCTTTCATAGTTTTGTGCTTTTTGGTGGCAATTTTAGGGGTAAGCAAATCATGGCCATGAAAAAATCCTTGGGGAAAAGGCACCCTTTAGAGATGGGAACGTGATGGAGAGGACAGATGCACACTGGAAAGGAATACAAGAAAACTGGGGCCAGGGGAATTATACAAGGAGAAAAGTGAAGTTTCACCATACTGGAAATTATACTAGAAGACTGTATTACTAGGTAACCCTGTGTTGTGGACAAGAAATGCAAAAATACCTGATCCAGTGCTGTGAATCCCTCTTGCTTTTTGATTTTCTAGAAATTCAAATTTTTTAGTTTTGCATAAAGACTTTTCTATCTCCACCTCCTCCATTACCTTCATCTCTCTCAGATGAGGAAATATGGAATATGAATCAGAAAGCACCAGCCACAGAAAAATATTGCAACTGTTTTTTGATGGAATGAAATAGGGTAGTAAATACTGAATAAATAAATAAAAAAGTGTAGTCAGTGTAGCTGAGAGTTAGACATACTAAAAGAGCTATCTGAATTGTGATATTCTCTTTGCATACGGTTTTGGCTGTGTTTGCCTGAGAATGTAGGTGCTTCAATGCAAAGGTAAATGAAAACAGAGATTCTCAAGTTCTAACAGGCAAAGGGAGCTTGTAAAGTAAATTACACTGATATGTCTTTTATCAGCAGTGACTCTTACATAATTTATTATTCCTTTTTTCTTTTTCTCCAGAAAAGAAAATACTTGCATACTCCTATCAGATGTATGTGCTTACTAAAAAATCTGTACATCAATACTAATTAGTCATCTCTACTTACAGGCTAACTTACAAGACACTAAATTTCCTTTTCAATGTGATGGCGTTCTGCTGTCATTAAGGAAAATCTTAATGAAATGTGAACACCCCAGAGTGCTGGTCTCCAGTGTCTTCGAGCAATGGCTCAGAGCATTACTGTGTGATGTCCCTGGAGCAACCAAGGCAGTGAGGAATTCACTCTCCAGCTGGGGATGCTGTGAGCCCTGCTGTCACTCTGCTGGCTCTTGTAGACCTGCTTCTTACATTTCTGATACTAATTAAGACATGGTCTTATATCTATGGGATTGTACTGTAGATGTTACATAGTCTAACTATATTTGTGGTTCACTGGAAGACCATTAGCGAGGACATTGATTAGCAAAACAGAATTTTTATCTGTTGGATTTACAGTACTTATGCTGCTCTGGATTTTGATGTACTTAGGGCATCATTTCTTGGGGTAATTTTTGGGGTAGTACAAATACAGACTGAGCTGAGAAAGCAGAGATCTTTTCTCTTCACTAAGAAATAGTCCTAGGAGTGATATTGCTGATATGAAAAGGCAAGCATTTTTGGTTGGTTGTTTCCAAAAGTAGCAAAAATCACCCTCCCAGTTTAATAAACCTTATGAAAAGTCCTGTTTTGAATGTACGTCAAAAATTCATGCATTTACAGGTATTTGAAGTATGCAGGTTTACATATCCATTAAAAAAGAAAAAGTTTTGTCAGTCAGGTCTCTTAAATACAGCCAAAGAGATTTCCTGACACATAAGGAAAAGAAATCCTCATTTTCTAGAACCATTAAGGAAACTCTCTGTTCTGGAAAGCTGTTAAAGATACTGAAAAGAAGTTTGTCTTGGAAACCACTCTGTGATAGCAAATAAAGCAGCACAATTTTGAGTATGCAGAGGTAGCTATGATTAATAATTTAAAATGTTTGGATATGTATCCTACTCTTTTTTTTCCCAATGCAGTCTTGCTGGCAGTGACAAGAAAGGAGTTAGATACTAAGAAAAATAGCTAATTTAGACATTGCAAAACTCTGAAAAAGTAGTGTTTATACTCTTACAAGGATAATGCAACTTATTCATTAACAGTTTTAAAAATCTTTATCTCATTGCAAAATTGACGTGAAAGAGTAATGAAACACAAGAGCTTACTGTTTTTTCTTGAGTACAATCTTCTTTTATTGTCAAAAACTTATAATTACTAGAGAGGGGATGCCTTGGCTGGAATAATCACAAATCCATGCTTGAGTGAACCCAGGAGACCAAGGAACTGAAGTAGTGAACCAGGTGTGTTAACAATGACAGGCCATTAAAGAGCAACACATTAATTATAACAGCTTTGGGCCAGCCAAATAAGTTGCTGAAGGTTAGAACTGCATGAGATTTAGGCTCATGCTGTGAATACATAAGTCATAAATAAGTCTCCTGGCAGTGGTTGTCTGGTTTGTCACAAAAGTGAAGGACTGGCCCCAAGGAGCAAAGCAGAGAGCTTGCAGAGCTGTGCGAGGTCCTGCCTGTGCAGCTGTGCAGCACTACTGTAATAACTTGCCTGGTAGGGGTGATTAGAGCTTGTTGGGTTGATGTTCTTTGTCCTTTGGGAGGAAGAGGCATGGAAATGTAAAAATTGTTTAGGAATTTATATTTTATTTCATCTAATCTATTGTAAAATGTGGGCTGAGTTAGAATAGTAGGAAGTGATGCTGATAGACAGTGGCTAAAATTATTACTTCTCATTACTCCTGTCTAGTGACAGCAGTGGATTGTCCATCCCTGCTCATTTCTAAAATTAGTCAGTAAAAATTGCTCTGGATTCTTGCTCTCTGAATGATGACCAAGTTTCAACCATGATTTTTAGGCTTCTAAGTCAGTGAAACAGAAACTTCTAAATGAGTCTGAGTGACTCAATAATATTGTGTGCAACTTCAAAATGCGAATGACCTTCAAAATGCGAATGGGATGCAAGAGCTGTTGGGTACTGCTTTTTTAGATAATTACTCTTTTCTTCTTCCTGAATAGCACCTTCCAAAATTAAATTGCTCCCTGGTTAGTATGTTGATAGAACACTTTTATATGCTTAAAGCTGAGAACAGCTAATATGTATAACAGCATTTATTTAATCATTTAACTAAATAATTATATCCTCAAGAAACAGCCTGATGTGATGACATGCCAAAGACAACAGAAAGAACTTTTAAAATCTGCATTGATTTAATTAAATAAACTTACTTAATATTTGCATATAGAGACTATATTAATTATAATCAACTTTCCAAATGATTTATTTTGCAGACTTTCAATTTCTTCCATATCATTCTGCCTCATTGATAAGTCCAGTCACATTTGATGGCCAGAATCTGTCATTTAAATATGACCACAGTAGACAGAATAATCATTCTTTAAAGAGCTTATTCTGAGTGACAGATTAAAAAAATCTTAAAATCAGTGCCACTTTTGCCTATAGCAGTCATTGATCTGGCCATTGTGAGGCCAAACAAACTTTATTATTATTTATGGTATTCTGATTAATTTTATCCACAGCTTAAGGAGAACTAAACTCTCTGGATGCCTTCTCATAGGAAACAGTAACCAGGAAACTTTACAGATAACAGAAGAAAACCTGTCTTTAATAGTAACTGTCAGTGAAGGAGTAAATTCTTTTAAAGTTATTTAAATTTATAGCAAAGACCATGTAATCTTATTTTATCATCACTCCATCTCACTACCTAGATTCTTCTCTGCCTCCAATTCAGTTGTTGATCTCTTCTGACTTTTCTGAGAAATACAAAGTTTTACTGTGTGACTCTTTTATTTTTAGTGTCTCTGTTCACTCAGCCTCTTCTCAAGCATGGAAAGTGATGTGTGCTTCTTTCTCGTGAGGAGATTTTAGTAAAATTTGCATGAAAGGTTACAGTACATGAGAATTGAATCTCTCCTTATCAAATTGCCTTTATTCTGCTTCATCCAGGTATGTCCATCACAATTTTTCCTACTGTTTGTTGTTTTCATGATGTGGCCTAGTTCCCTGTTGTCAATCCACTTCCAAAAGGCCAGGATGGGTAAAAGAGAATTGTTTGAGAAAAGAGAGACAGAAGAAGGGCATAGAGAAAAGCAGAGGTGCTCTGGAGTCAGTGTTTCTCCCTTTTACCCTCATTATGCACCAGCTTGCTACTGAAATTATTAAAATTAGATGCTATTTTTTTTCTGATTAATGTTTCTTTTTGCCTGAATGGCCTTATGGCCATATAAACTTCATTTTCAGTGTTCCTAAAATGATTATGTTAAGTGTTGAGAAATACATGCTTTCAGGAGTAAATATAGAATGCAGAGGAGAACCATTTAAACACGGTCCTTAATATCTGGATTCAAGGTACAAGTTCTACATCAAAAGTCAAATCATGGTTTCAACTGGACATACAGTTCCATAACTTAATCAAAGAATAAGCAAGTATATGGCTAGTATGGATGCCTGGATGCTTCTGCCAGCAACTGTTGTATAAGGATACTTAGTCCTTTTCATCAGCATTGTTTCTCTCCAGTTAAGTAGAATATAGGGTGCTGGTGGGCTGTTATGAGTGGTGCCACAAAGTGGTTGCCATACATTAATATTATTAGAATAGTACTCAGTTCTATTTGCTTAGAAATCTAGCACTTTTTTTCCTGAACTGAAACTACTTTAACTTAACATGGTATTATTTTTCTATTCTGCATCTATATACATATATGTATACATCTCTCTATATACACATCTATATATAATTAATATACCCAAATGTATATTAATTTCTTCTAGGTGTATCTGAGACCAATACATTGCTGGGTGTGATGTGGTGCTTTTATAAATGTGAGTCCACTGATTTTATTGACATTAAAAAGAAGCAGAAAAAGTTAAGCTGCTTTGACTGCCTAATGAAAAAATATTGGTGTACTGGCTGCAGAAAAGCTTTGTGCTAACAAACAAATAAATAGCCTAACTGATTGGGAAAATAGTCATGATTTAAAGGTTCAGCTTCACTGAAGTACTATAAGTCTTTTGGAAGTGATGGAGCAATCTTGTGAGACCTAAATTTTACCTGTGATAGCTTCTATTCAGATATTTAGCGTGTGAAATACTCATCTTGTCAGAATCATGATGGATCCTATGATTTTTATGTAGAATATTGCTGTAAGGAGCTGTATTTTTTGACTGTCAGGTGAAAGTGTGGTATATAAGCAAACTGATTTTGTAAAGCAACATCTATTTGCCTTTCAGGGCCTCATTCCCATAAAAGTCTCTTCAAAGTTGTAAAAAGAGGTTAATTTGGGGTAAAACTCATTCCTCTTAATACGGCCCAAAGGCAATAGTTAAACTTCTTAAATGGAAATAAATTCACTCAGAATAGTTATGGTAAATGAAATATCCAGATGTGGATGAATGTGTTGGAAGTGGTAAAATAAACTTGAGCAGGTTAAAATTGTACTGATACAAATATTTACGTCAAACTTTGATCCAAGCTTTCTTATATTTATTGTTTAGAAAATGGATTCACTTTTTACTCTGTGTCTTGAATTTTTTTCTGTTTCTAAGCAAATACACTGAAGATGGATGTGCTTACTGGACAACTGTTTGGGGCTTTCATGTTTGTGGACAGTCTTCTGAACTTGCACAAGCTCCTTGGTGTCTCCATATTCAGTTGATATTCACAGATACACTGAACAAGTTAAGTTTTCATTATTGTAATTTCCATTACTCTGTCAGACTATAAAGAAAAATGTTGTAGATTTTAATGAGGCAAAGAATGAAGGGCATGATCCAGACTCAAGTGGAGCCAGTGGAATTTTTTATTTAGAAAGACAGTTTTCAATTAATTGAGGCGATGCATGAAAAGCAGATGTAAAAGTTAAATGGGAATTGGTACTTTCAGGTATTGATATCTTGCCCTCACTGAATCCTATATCAGTGAACTCTAGCACAGTTCCCAAACACTTGCATGATTAGCTATTTTACCATTGTTTATCAGTCTGTTGTTACTATTTCTCACACTTTCTGTATGATAATGAGATAATGAAAAATAATTCCTTGTGTGGGCCATATGTGAATAACTGTAGCATAAAGTCATACTAAAACAGTCCTGTTTAAATTAAAATTACAGTTACATTACCATACATCAGATATTATGCCTTTGTAACAAATGGGAAACCAGCTCTATTATTGCATATACTCTACTTTTTATCGATGATAGTAGTAAAATGCATTCAGAACCATATGAACCTCTGACTTCAAGCCTAGGGCATGTGACCAGTATACTAACCTGCTGTTTTCTAGAAATTAAGTGTGTGGTAAATCCCTGAAGTGTTTCACATCCACCATTTCCTTTGACAGTTTTTCCCAGGACTTCACTGATTAATTGTCAGACTGAGTATGCTTGAACTAAGTCATTAATTTTGTCTGAAAAGGTATCATTCCAGAGCACTTTCTCTTGCAAGATAATATTGCCTGCATTATTAAATATTTTCTCTAGTGCCTGTCATACATAAACCCTCTGCTCCCTAAACTCAGATCCCTTCTATTTACTTGCCGTTCATAGATAGAGATGATAAACTAAGACAAGATTTTGTACTTCAGGTGTCCTTTGATGAAACAATTTGTTTTTCCAAATCTAAAAGAGCAGTAAATTATGAAATTTGGGCACTTTGAAGGTTTTTATTGTATTAGAAGTGCTCGTACTTAACTTTTTGTTTACAAACTTTTTGCGTAATTTAACCAGAGTTCCCCGTTTTCCCTGAAGGAACTCCCAGGCCTCTTAACTGTGGCCTGACAATCATGAAGTGAGTAGGAAGAATGGAGACATACTGAAGAGAGAGTGAGTTGAAATGTACTTATTTTTGCTATTAAAAAAAATACCATATTAGAGACATTTGGCAAATAGTTTATTTTCATATTAATTTAAAGTATAAATAAAGGTTTTGTTCTATTGGCATGCACATATCTTAATTTATCTGGTGTGATCTTACATGAGGTAATAAACTGGTGCAGCTCTTTTTACGAGCATATTGACAGACTAATACAAACTTTTACATTCAACAGAAGAAAGAAGGATCCTGAAGGTCCCTTGAAAGCTGAATGGGAATTTATTTTTTTTTTTAATTTTTTTTTTTTTTTTTTTTTTTTTATTTATATNNNNTTTTTTATGTATACAGTCTATCCTAAAGATATTTCCAAAGGGAGCAGCCGTAGGTGTGATTCTGACCACCCAGTTTAGGTCTCATACTCAGAAAAGGAAACAAAAATTCAACATTATAAAGCGTTATAGGACATATAGTCTTGGCATATGTAACCCTTTTTAAGTGCAGTCTGTATGATTTTAATCCCCTAGTTATGAACATCAGGTCCCGAGGGAAATGTTGAAGCCAAGAAGACTTCAGTTTCTAAAAGCAAAGAGAGATTTAGTTGGAAAGATAATATACTTTTCTGGGGAAAATGTCTTTTTAATAGCTGTCATGGAGCACATAGAACATGTTTGTTGAGTACATAGATCTGAATTAAGACCTTTCCTTCAGTTTTCTCCAGGGGAAACTTGATCTCAGTCACAAGGACTTCTATGGAAATCAGGCACAAATGGATTGAATGTCTGAAGTAACCCTCCTCAATTAGAGTTATGGATTATTTTGTATAATTTTTACATTGCTGTCAGTAAAACTTGAAAAAATTTATTTATTTTGCCTTCTTTAAGCTAGGCATGGAATACCTAGATTTGATTGAAAGTATAGATTGGGCAGCAAAACCAAGCAGTGTGGTGGCTGAGTAGGCAGGAGTCTGCCTTGGCTTTTGAATTCTAGATTGTTTGCAGCGTTGGCTTTTGGAAACATCTCCTCTTCTACTTTAAGTGTATAAATGACAGACATTGCAAACTGGTACTACTGGCAGAGCAGGAAACATGAAATCTCTTGACAACAAAAGTGAACTTTCTTTAGAGCAGAAGTAGCCCTTAAAAAGATCCTAAAATGGTGCCATGAACATAATAATCCTTTAAATGTGATGAATAATTAAAAATAGCCAGTAACATATTCATCTAGACTACATGGGAAATAATAAGGAATATTTCATAAAAATGGAGATTGTTGTAAGAAAGGGATATCACATGAAGACAGCAGAAGGGGGCCTCCAAATAAGAGGATTGAGTTCAGGAGAGTATAGTTTATGGAAAAAACAGAAGAGATCTTGCAAAAGATAGGGAGAGCTGAAGAGCTACATGGAGTTAAACTGATCCCAGTTAACCTTTGAGTTTAGTTAACCTGTAAATGAAAATTATCTATATGTCTCAGTGGCCTGTGACATAAAATTATCAGGAGCTGTGAGGTTGCTTTGCAGATATACTTATGTGGCACTACTACTGCTCAAGCATTCACTTTGGGCCACAGTAGAAAATTTTATTGGGCTAAAATGGCTTCTACTGCAAGCCTTTGGCTTGTGTGTGCTTCACTGTCTCATATAATTTAGTGAGGAGAAAAAGAAGTGGAGTTTTATGAGTCAATCATGGTGAAAAATGTAAAAAAATTAACCCATATTTAATTGTGTCTTTTGAATAAAGATTTTTTCCTTAGAAAAAGGCTAGCAAGATTGAACACTAATGATTAACAAGCTGTTTGGTATACTGTGTACTCTAACGTGAACATTATATGACTGCATAACTACATAGAAATATTTTTCAACCCATAGTCTTAGTATTTTACAGAAATTATCTGGAAAACAACTGTTCAGTTTGAGATGACTCTGACACTATTGCCAGGTTAAAACGAGGCACATGTTCAACTTTGACACAAATATTTTATATTTTTAGAAATATATATT
>WEIU01010103.1:37897-75606 GCA_013389925.1 Aegithalos caudatus
ACTTATCTGGCATACCAGCTGGACAAAAGTATCAGGACTCTGGAAAACTCCTTATTTCTTAAAGATTAACTATATCATTATAGACAAAGCTTGTTCTGGAATATCTAGAACATGCACTTTCTGTCAAAAAGCAATGAACCAAATGTGTTATGGCCCCAAAGGATAAATGCTGCCCTGAAGGATTTTTTTTTTTTTATTTAAATGCAGTTTATTTTGAACTCTCCCTAGGTGCTTTCACATTAACTCATATTCATATGCAGAGATATCTAGTAATTTTCCTGATATTCTTAATCAATAGGATTGTCAGCTACTAGTTAAATAATTGTCTTGGACATAATTACATTTTTTTCAGCTACGATCTGCTAGGCTTGTTTCTATTGCTCTCCTGTCTGCTTTTATTCATTACAGGAAATTTAAATACCCTATTTAGTGTGAGTATAATACTCATTTCCTTTGTATCTGTAAAAGTCATCTTAAAGAAGTCATTAATTTTCATGTTAACTATTAATGTGGTATGTATATATGATGAACTATTCTGGTACATCTGAAGTTTGCATATGATATTTCTGTGTTGCCAGTCCTGTCACTGACTAGCAATGCAGCAGTGCTTCTGAGGCTTTGTGGATTCTTCTTGTGAAGTAGTTTTGGTCTTGCAGTGCTCTATTGATTGTTCTAGATTACTGTTCAACTAATATCAAATATGACAGCACTCCAGTTTGGAGTAGCAGTCCTGCTGCTTACTAATACTGCTACACTGAACTTTTGAGCACTGCAATACATTTTTTCTTTTCCTCCTTGAAGAGCTGGAGGCATTAGACATTTATCACTTACTGTCCCATACCTTATCCTTCCAGCCCTCACTGGGCACTCTGGAACATGAGCCAGTGTAATGAACTGCAGCAAAAGCATCTGTGACTCAATAGACAATCTGCTTAATAAATGTTTATTGATTTAAATTACAGATTATGCACATGCATGAGACAGTGAAATAAATTAAATTAGAGCTGGTTATGCATCTGTCTACACTTAAGTGGAGGGGCAGGCACTGATCTCTTCTCTGTGGTGACCAGTGACAGCACCTGAGGGAATTGCCTGGAGTTGTGTCAGGCAAGGTTTAGGTTGGATATTAGAGAATGTTTCTTCACACAGAGGGTGGTTGGGCACTGGAACAGGCTCCCCAGAGGAGTGGTCAAAGCACCAAGACTGACAGAGTTTAAGAAGTGTCTGAACAACCCTCTCAGGTGCATGGTATAATTCTTTGATATGTCCTGTGCAAGGCCAGGAGTTGGCCTTGATGATCCTTTTGGGTCCCTTAGAGCTCAGCATATTCTGTGGTATGTCTAAAAATTACGACAATATTTAAAGCAAGGTAAAAGGATTAACTGGTTGAGGGAGCAGCTGGTGGATTGCTGGGTTTCTTTCTAAAGGTGCTAATCAGCTTTAGCACTTTTACAAGGAGGTTTCTGAATTTACCCCCAAAGGCTGAAGAAAGTTTTTCAAGTGCTTACTTTTTGTACAGTTTCAAGGACCTTTACCTAAGGGATATTGCTACAGACCACCGCTGATGCAAATCTAGAAGTAAAGGCACTTGCTGTATGACTGAGCAGTAAGTTTGGCTTTATGTGTCTCTGATTTGTGACATATCTCTATGGTCATATTTTATGAGAAATTAATTTTTCTCTTTGTCAATAGCTGTTAACTCCATTCAACTATTAGAGTTACAGTACATGTATCTATCCTAAAAACTTTCTTAAACATTTTTTGCACAATTACTTTTCCATGTTATTATTCCTGACCTTTATCCTTTTTCCCTCCCCAAGCCTACAGCTTACTGGTTGTTCACAAGAAAAACACATCTGAAAGCTCCACTTTTTAAATCACTGCCTTTGTGATTTGATAATTTCTGGATGTTATTGCCAATAAATTCTCTGTGACTGCTGTAACTATTTGAAATAATAAAAAAATTAATCAGACACAATTTATGTCTATGATTTAGCTTTAGATTGTGTGTTTCAGAAGTTCTGCTCCTAAGAGAAATTGTATTTATTGCAGAGCAGTCTGTGCAGATAGAAGTATTAATTTGTATCAATTTTATGAAGTAACCAAAATGATTTGATTTTGCTGATCAATATGTTCTGCCATATAATACAGTGGATCATGCTTACAGTTGTGCTAACAAATGGAAATAGATGTGTAGTTCTATTTCTGTGGTAGTTTCTAAAACTATCTTGACCCCAGAATCCAGTTAAGCAATCTGTAGCGTCAAATTTTTAGATGATAGTTAGATATTTCAGGATGTAGATTTTTTTTTTTTTTTTAAATTTCAGAGACCTTGTACAGATCTTACCCAGTTAAAGTCTTAAGCAAATGTTTCTGTCTGAAAAGTTTCTTAACAGTTTTTTTCCTCATGTGTGAACTCATCCAGAGGTTTACTAACCTCAAGGTATTTTCTAGCGGGAAATAAAAGGGATTTTAGGATGCTCAGCGATGACTGATGTGCGATGTACATTACAAAAGAGTTTCTTATTACTGTTCAGACTGATTCTCTTTAGAAAGTTCAGGGATTTGACCTATACATAAAGAACCCAAATCTCACACCAAGGTGACATATGAAATGAACAGTCATAAGTGTTTCCTCCTAATTGGCTACAGATTTAGAGTAGGCAGCTCTACCCAGTCATACATTTGCATGCATGCCCCACTTAGGCTTGGGGGGTGTTGCTATCAGCCAACTCAAAGTGGCGTGGATACACTTCATGGTTCGGCCCAAGGATGAAAATGTGGCCAATTCAGATTTCTTTGAGCTGCCAGAACTGCCCAAATGGAGTTGATTGTTGTTTGAGTTTTCTCAATAGATATAACCAAGAGCCAGCAGGCTTTGGGGTTGGGAGATGAGGGATAGGTGAGAGGCCACAGTGAGATCCTGATGTGGTTCTGTCTGATCATGTTTCTCACTTCTGCATGTGTTGTCCAGCTGAGAGTACTGGTGAGCTCGAACACTGAGCTGGGTAAAAGAGCTGAGCAACCATGTCAGCTCCCATCCCTGTTCTCTTATGTTTGTATCGTGCAAAGTTTTATGTTTTACTAAAAAATAAAGCTTGATCAGTTTCACTGTCTGATTTACCAACCATTGGCACAGGCTGATGGTGGGGAAGCTGGAGTGTATGCAGGCAAGAAAACAAGAAAGAACAATGACTGACTTAATAGTATTGGATATATTCTCAGTGTTTTAATGGAGTTGCTTACTTATCCTGATGCTCCATCTGCTTTCCCTTTTTACAGGTGAGAATCTCAATAACTTCTCATAATTATTTTACATTTGGTTTTGTTAAATTTGGTTGTCATATAGTCTTACACTGACTGCAGTCAGAAGAGGTTTCTCTTCAATCCTCATAAATACTTTGCTTGTGGCTATATTGACTTACGGAATGGTTTGTTGCATTTAGCACGCCAAGATAATTATTATGTTAGCAAAAAGGGAAGTTTAATGGTCCCTGTTTAGTTGGAGAACTATTGTATCTCTTACTAATTATGCTGTCTGACTGCTGGGTTTTGGAAATGTCATCTGCATTCCATGAGTCTTCCATTCATAATAGTAAATACTAATAGCAGTTACTTCAGAAGGATGTTGCATGACTAAATTCATGTTTGTAAATTATTCTGAATTTCTAAGATGCCAGATTTTTTAATGCAACAATTAATGTTGCTAGTGTTAAGTATCCTCCAATTTCTGTGTTATATATTCATGTCCTCTAACAAGGGAATGAAGCATAATGCAATGCTCATTGATGTTTTTAAGTTCTTCTTTGGAGCTAATCTCTTATTAATAGCCTGGAAAAACTTTGTAAATATGAGATTTAGCTCTTTTTCCTGCTACTTTTGAAATCTAAAGACTCTACAAAGCAGCTATTATTTCTTCATAAACAGTTTCTGGGATGAATTTGCAGATTTACTCATGTATTATCTTGGGGTAGTCCTAGAGACACTGTTTCATGAATATGTAGAGCATGTTTGCTATCTTCTTTTTTATGTTGTAGATTCATGGCAAATTCTTAGTTTATTCAGCAAGTGGCTTTCTCTGCTGTATTCTCTCTATATAACAAATGCTTGTTTCTTTGGCAACTCAGACTTCATTATTGATAGGAAATGAATCTGCAGTGCAGCATTATTGTGCTTTGAAAGCTTTAAAAGACATTTTCAGTTCTTCTGTTCTACTACAATGAATACCGAATTTTTCTTTTTTTAATAATTTTCTGACACCAGATTTCTCTCTATCATTCATACTTTTGCTTGCCACACCACAGATAATTTTCTGTTCTCTTAGCTCCCTCCCTCCTTCTTTATAAACACAAATGCTAAGTCTGTTTTACACAGAGATCTTCAGAACTATGGACAGTTTTGACAATTTCCCATCTTTTTTATAGTCTCTTCAGTTCTCCTGATCACATTATACTAATATATATTTTAGTTTCCTTCTCACTATCATTTTCTCACTGAAGATTTTCTAATGAAGCTGGAAATGAAATATCACAAAAAGGCATTTTCAGTTTGAAATTAGATGTAATCTAGGAAAAGAATGAGACAATTTTGCAGCTGAGATAAACCAGGACTTAGAAGAATCTGTGTATTATCACAGATAGTGGTTTGAGTGGCCAAAATGTCTAAATGAAATAAGAAACCCTTTAAAGTAATCTTAACAGAGTTCAGTGGGCAGAAATGTTATTAATAAACTTATAAGGGAAAAATTAACAGAAATTTGTAGAGTTCAAAATATTCATGGAATTGAAATGGGAATATAAACTATGTACAGTAGTTTTTGGGGAAAATACCAGCGGTCATGAAACTAAAGTTGTTTAAAATTATATTCAATAGACTGCTGTAGAGCAGACCAAATATGTTATAGAATGATAAAAAAACCTGAGGGCATTATTAAAATTGGATTTTAAATTATAGTAGAAATTGTCTCTTCTTTTTGACACCAGTCATAATCAGAGAACATAATCATAACATAACATAATCATAGAAGAATCTGTAGTTCTGCTACAATGGATATTTGCTTCCATGCTTATTTGACACTCTAAATCCTAGGTAGATTCATAAAAATTAATTCCATGAATAGTGCTGAAAAAAATCCCACCTGAGATATTGAGATAGTACCAAAAGTCATTGTTGCTCAAGTGTGTGGGAAAATTACAGATGGTACTGTTTACAAAGGCATCAAGAGAGCAGTACCAAAAGAATTATGTGGTTCGAATACAAATGTTTTCTAACATCTTAAATTACAATGTAACATGATTTCCAATACAAAAGACTGAAAGTTATGTATTTTTGTGACAGAAGTTGTTTCATAAAATGAACTACCTGGGATAGCAATCTTCCAAAAGCNACTTCCCTTCCAAGTGAAAGTGTAATTCTACTGGGTGATTTCCTGTAGTTTAATTGCCAGGGTTTGTGGGTGTGATTATGGGGGGGTGTTTGAAAGTAAATGCTTCCTGACAGCCATGAATCTCATGCTATGCCTTTTATAAGTAAAAAAGAAAAGTTAAGACCATTACCTCACACAGTGAAGTGTGAGGACTTCCACATTTCAAACTAAATCACTTTTGAATGGCCCAGTCATTTCAGAAGTGAAATTTCTGCTTTCTATAACCTGCTCGCCTGCTTTTTCAGCAAAGGGCTTTTGTACAAAGAAAATTTCTGTTGAATCTAGTCCTCCTCTGTCACAGGTAAATGCTCCATTTAATTCCTTTAATTGATGAGTTTAGTTTTTTTACTTTTTCTGTTGCTGTTATACTGCTTCACTCCTGTTATAAGCTTGTTACTTCAAGAACGAGAATGGCCAAACTCTCCATTCCCTTGGATGTCATAGTAGGAAGGAATGTTCAGGATGCAGCAAGTGTCCACTGTGTGCTGTTCACAACATAGAGGGGAAGTTTGGCTCATGCACTGCTGTACTGAAACCTCAAGAAAAATCAGTCAGGAAATCTAAACTGCTGTAAATGACATAGATGCTTAACATGGCTCTATTAATACTATTTTCAGTTACCAAGATTCCTCTGTTCATTTTGAGACTCATTTTTCATTTCATCATTAACGTCTTTCTTCTACATTTCATTTCTCATTTTCCCCTTTATTATTTATTCATAGCCTTTATATTTCTATGATTAGCACAGGCTACAACATTGTCTTTCTTTTTATCTTGCTCATTTTTACTACAGCAGTGAAATCCACACTGATTAGACTGTAGCAAATTCTTCATCCTGTAGTAGTTTGCATAGCCCTTAAGGCAGACTATTCACTTTTTTACAACTCATTTATTCAGTCTTTTCCTGTATAGTGCATATAGATGCAGATAATTTAGACCCCATCCACCCATTTGAGTTAGACATATCCTCTGAAAACAGACAATTTTTTCAAATAATCCAAATTCTTTATGGTAAGGTGAGATACTTTTCCCCCCACCTCCATTTTTTATTAGTGTAACTTAATTTCTTTCTGTTCTCATGATTCTCTCAGTTTTGTCTTTATTTCAGTGTTTCAGTTTCACCACTCCCCATCTATTAAATGTTAGTGGAATTAATGGATTTCAACAAAATTTAAATGAAGTTTAAACAAAATGACATATGCTACTTTCTCCTCCTATTTCCCATCATCACCACTCATCTTTTTGACCAAAAATCAAGTGTAAGGATATGTTGTACCAAAAGCAAACCCATTGGCTGGCCTTAAATTTCCAAGGCAGCTTCTGTGAAATGATAGGGTAAAATATAAAACCTCCATAGAAGAAGTACAATGTAGAGGAATGTTACAGTAAAAAAATCCTAGTAGCCTCATAATATCAAATGAGGTGAAAGTAGTGAGAATCATTATAATGAAGATAAAGAACATTAGGACTAGTAAAAAAATCAGGTAATTTAAAACAAATATGCTTGCTAGAGTGCCCACCAAAAGCACCAATTGGTTCAACCCTTTGTGGAGCAGACATTGCTTATCTCCAGGTCTGATAGCTTATGATGAGGATATCTGGCTTCCTAGAAGGCTCTGTTGGGAATTTAGCTAAACTCCAGTCCACAATAAAGTGTGGACTGAATGTGTAATGTGGAATGAATGTGTAACTTTCTCCCAAGCTCACAGGTGTTTTGTAAATATTTTTCTCCCAACCCCCCAGAGTCAGGAAAAAAAATTTCTAGATTTATCCTTTCCTCCAAGTTAGGCCTGCACTATTTGTAGGAACTTTTCACATTGTTGTTAGAACTTGGCATCAAAGCAGTATGTCAAAATCAATCAATATTCATATGCATCGTATATCTACTTAGAACAGAAGAGTTCCTTAGAGAAGTAGAATTTTTCAAGGTGGTTTTTCAACCCAAACAAAATCTGTGTGCTTGTCACTTTTGTAGATAGCTGTGGACTATTGTACATTTCCAGCTTTGATTCAAGTGATAGTGAAATGCAGAAGTTGTAGGAAATAGGGAAATAAAATAAACTAGAATGGGCCAGAGGTATAGGAGTACTCTGGATCTTGCTGTGTTGCTGGTACTTGCCCTGATGAGCAGTGCTGATGAATCAGTTTGCTTTTGAAGGTTGTTTTCTTTGTGGAACAGATAATTTGCAAGAGGTTGTAGGTGAAAATACCAGACCATAAACTGTTAATGGACTCCTGCCCTTCTTAGTCATTCTTTTGGCTTGCTAGGTCTTTGTCATCTGCCCCAAAATGAGGACTCCACCAAATCTGGGCTGAGGGAGACAGAACTGCCCTAGAGAAGTTGAGCCTCTCCTTCTGTGAGAAGAGAATGATTTACATAGAAGTAACTTCTGCTTGACTGGAGAGAATTTATTTGCAATTAATTTTTTCCCCAAATCTTCCAAGTCAAAACTTACAGTAAGATCTGAGACTGGCATACAGGATAGTGATGGCAGAATGCATGAATTATTTTACTGAAAGCCTTTCTAAAACTAATTTATTTATTTAGGAACAAGGTATTTGAGGATGAGTAATAGTATACTTGAAAACCATCATATTAATTTACCTTTTCTTTCTGTGTGAAATGACCAAGTAAGACCACTGTTACATCTGATGCTTGTTCCTGCATAGCATTTAGATTGTTGAATATCAGATATAAGTATTATTGGTTTTTCTCAAGAAAGAAATTTGCTTCTTTCTGTGTGGAAACCTTTGGAATTTATTCCTGATTTTCTGGTTTTTGTGTGTTTCACTAATCTCTGTGTCTTGTACTGTTTTAGGGAAAACAGTGTTAAGTACACACATATATTGTCCAGATGCTCCCAGTCTGCTTTGCACAGAGCACCCCCCGATGTCAATAATTTGCTGAAAAATGATTTTTAGAGAAAGGAAATGAGACCACGAGTACAGAATTATATTAGAGAAAAAACAGAGCTTTCTGAAGCATAGTGCTTTGCTGGGGAGGGTGGTTTTCCAGGTATATGCCAGCTATGTGAATCAGTTTTCACAATAGAAAAAGGAGGATTGCTAAAGTTTTTCTATTAAAGGAAACCAGTAGTTTCCTTTAAGTAAGTAATTACTTCTTCAATTACTTCTTCAAATACCAGCATACTCTTTCCCTGCACAGCTATAGCCTGGTAGAGATCATATTCATCTGAGAGATGTAGGTGTTGGGCTTTGTTTTAATGAATACTGAAGTATTTTGTACAAAATGGAGCACCTTTGACAGCACAGATTGAAAAATACTCTAAACCTTTTAAATAGTGTTCCATATGTTCTTCTCTTTCTAAAGTGTATGCTTACCCATGAATTGAAATGAAAAAAAAAGGCCTTTTCAATATTCTTGGTGTTGCTGTATCAGACAGCATTGGGTAAGCATCCACTGTGTCAAGCTCTGAAAGAAATGGTAACTCCTGCCTTAGGAACTAACTTACGGTAGGCATAGCTGTAGTCTTAAATTAGATAAGAGAATTGACTATACACATACATACATATATACATATATATATAACAGGTTAACTTCAGTTTGAAGTACTGTCATGTGCCTGTGATTGCTGCAATTAGTCTTGAACATGTTGAACTTCTTTCAGCTTTTCTGAGTAAGATTTGACAAATTGATTAATTCTTAATGGCTTTATTCTTAGCACTTACTCTTTGCCAATACCCAGTGCTACTTCTCTTTGCCTATTGACACCTCTCATCATAATGCTGTTTGTAAAGGAACTGTAGCCTTTCAAAAGCTTTCATGGTTCCTTTTTTTTTTTTTTACCTCCATGTCTGATTAAACCTCAAAATCAGCATGATTTGGTCAAAATATTAATTTTTTTTTTCTATTAAAAATAGGAAACTTAAGTTCTCAGACCTCAGATTTTTATCTGGCTTTATTTGGCTTTCTTCTATGGAATATTTAAGTTTGTTTTGGAGCCTGAACTAATAGTTAAATGACATTTAAGTAGTACAGAGACTTTGACCTTCAGTGAATGGTCTTCTGAATAAATGAGAAAATATATGAGTGGAGGAAAAGATAAATGCAGTGTAATTTTCCTGCTTTGTGCATAGTCTTCAGAGGATAATATCTGGTATTGGTGGCTTGACTAATTTAGTAATATGACAATTTTTTTTCTGGGCAAGTATGTATGACTCTATGAGGATGATGCCTACCTAATTTAAAGGGGCAAATTCTCTACTAAAACATGGGACATTCCAGTTTGAAGAATTTTCCTGTAGAATTAGTAAGAAAAAAAGCTTACTTTTTTTTTTTTTTTTTTTTTTTTTTTCCTGGGTTTTAATTTNACTATTCCTGAGTTGTAAATTATAAACATCATGTCTAGATTTTTGATCAGCTGTTTTTCAGACATCAGCTCCTTGTTGCTGAAGCACTGTGAATTTTTTTCTGCTAACAGAAGTAGTCTCTTAAGAAGAATTTCAGATAGGTGTTGAGATGCCATACACATAAACAGGCAATCCAAATATCACTTCACCCATGTATAATATTGCTGTCATTCTGTTCCATTAAAATTTTGCAATGCCAACAAGATGTAGATCTATAACTAGGTCAGTACAGAAATTTGCAGGACATGTCAAGTTATGACAACAATTTCATTCATTAAAAATAAAGTGAATTTCAAATGCTTAGCAAAACTCCCATTATGAGTCAGTCATTCTAACTGAACTGTATTAGTCCAAAGTAATTTAAAATCAAACAAGCTGAAAGTGTGTCTGGGTTTTGCATAATGATTTGCAGTACATGGTTAACACTTGAATTATTTTCATTCTTCTGTACTGATGAGTTTTCAACCATTTAGCTTGGGAAGGGAGTTTAATGTTACAGCTGCATGCTATGTAACACCTGTTAATAATTGCCTGGTCTATAGAGCTGCTGCAGGTGGAGATCTTGCTGTAGTTCTTGGGAGGTATCTGCCAGGAATTTTTCCTGAAAGAGTGCTTCATTTGTCAGGCCCAGGCCAATGTAATGAATGACTGGGGCATTATCTTCCTCTTTCTTTTTAGTGCGCTGAGACAAAAAAAAAAAAAAAAAAAAAAAAAAAAAAAAAAAAAAAAAAAAGATAAATATGTACCACAAGAATGGTACCAGTAGAACATGAACAAGCATTGACAAGTTACAAGTAGTTCCAAAGAGATTTTACAGCTTAATAAATAAGCTGGCTCTAAAAAATCTCGTAAAACTGTGCTTGAGATGTATGCCTTATATAAGAGAAAAGTTATGTGAGGTATTTATAATTGCTCTTGTGATCAAAATCACATGGTTAATAAATTATAATTCACAAAATATATTTCCATAATGTATCACCTCTGGCATTCATGCAAAGTTTCTTAATTTTTGCTTAGCAATAGTAGCAAAGACCTTCTCATAACAAGATATGTTGTCACTGTATCTAGTTAAAAAAAATCCTGGTTGTAGGTATATTTACAGATGAAAAAACCTTTTTTTTGTGAATGGGCAACTTAACACCCACATACTGCATAATAATACTCTTTCACAATGATAGTGTTATTAAATTTCACTCTTTGATCATGCACAAACTTTACACTTCTCCTTAAAAACACTCATATTTTTGACTGGTGTGTGGAAAATAAAGAATAAAAGTATTTCAGAAAGTTATAAGACCTGTTAAAGCACTAGGTATGAAATGGCTGTCACACTTCACTTTCACAACTTCAGGCATAATTATTGGTGCTTAATGGTTGACAGGCTAGGGTCAATTTTTACACTCTAAATGTTAGAGTGGATGACTGCAGCAATAAATACCTGTCACCAACAGCTTTCAAGTAATAAAAAAAATCCATTTGTATCTGGTCAAAGTGATAAAACCACATGAAAATGACCAATTAAATGACTTTAAAAGGATTTGTCAGGTTAGACCTGCTAGACATCACTATTTATCTCTTTTGAATAACATTTGTAGCTAAAAATTAGCAACTATGTTCACAGAGAATCAAATCAGAGATGAGGAGAAAATCAAGTATGAGTTTTTTTATCTGCATTTTATCAGGCTACCTGTATTTATGAAGAGTGTATGTGTAATAAAGTATAATAAAGTATCTGATCTTGTGCTGTTGAGGCAAGAAAAAGTGCTCAGTTGTAGGTTATAAATCCAGCTTTCAAGCCATCAGCAAACATATTTAGGATACTAACATTTTAATGTATTGAAACTTAAATGTTATTACTGTAGATTATATTTCTTTTGGCTTCTGTTGCCTTTCAGCTTTGGTACTAGAGATACAAAAGACTAGTATCTGACACCTTGATTAACCATTAGGTAAAGCACAATAAAGCTTTCCAAGTTCCTAAACAGACAATAAGTCTGTCACTGCTTTGTTTACTTTGCCATTTGGCTTAGTTCATGGTGGGAGGGAGGAAGGGAAGGATGAGGTGCCATTACCAGAGGTGAGTGAGAGCCAGCCTACTGTCTGACAGGATGTTTCTGGCACTGGATCGTCTCAGTGTTTAGATCTAGGCTTTGAGTGCAATGTGATGTGGCCAAATTAGAGGTCAGTGATTTGTACTTCCTTCACACTTGTAGTAATGCGCTTCCACACCTGAGCAGGTGTTTCTATATAAGGAAAAGAGTTTTGGCTTACCTTTGAACATGTAAGAAGGTTAAACTAGAATTTTCCATAGTCTTCTCATTGTAATTGGTCCAGTGTCAGCACAGGAGCACCAACTGGTGTTTGGAAATATACCTGAAAGCCTGTTGCCAATTTCATTGGGCAAGGTGCCAAATAACCCACCTGTACCATCAAGTACAAAAAAGACTGCACAGAGGGGATCAATCGCTTTTTTTGGACTGCCTTAGCAGTGTAAGAGTGTTCTCTGCACTGTTTGATTATATTTCTTTAGTTCAATAATGTTAATTATTTTTGTCATTATTAAAACCTTTGGTTTTACAAAGCATGTCCAGAGAAGTTGTCTCGCTATAATTAATTAAGCCACTCTAGGAAGTTGCAGGTCAACCCTCAGACTTGATGGATCTTCACATAGCTTATTACACACTGGCCACCTGCAAGATTGTATCACACACTTTTCCCTGCTCTGTCTTTCTTGCTGGGGATCAGCACTATGGCACACGTCCTCCATGCCCACTCTTGACTTCTAATACACCATCTCCCTCTGCCAGACTTCTGCTGGACTGGAGACATGCCTCTGCTCTCTGCCCAGACCGATGAAGCCAGAGCTCAGCCCCACTCAAACCTACCTGCTACTGGGAGGAACCTTATTTCCTGTTTCCTCTGCCACTTTTTCAAGGATTAATTTATGTTATGGCCTTGAAGTCAACTCTGTTCTAGAGGAGTGGTACAGCTCCATAAGCCCTGGTTTGGCTTCCCACATGCCCCTACTTAACTGTTGCTATTTTGGGCTCCTGTTTTCTCCTGCCCCTCTACAAAAAGTACTCTATAAGTAGATGTAACAATCCCAAGAAAAAAAGCCCCAACAGTAAAAAGTTTCACAAGGCTTCTATCAGGGCTTTCTTACAGATTACCTTCTGAGCATTTGACTCCTACAACCCACCAATTCTGCCTTCTCACCAGAAGGAAATAAAAATGTTTTACTTCCCTGCCTGCAACAGTTCTCTCATATTAAAAGCCCCTTCAATTTTAGGCAACAGGTTTTACTTTACTAGGTCATAAAAGGTACCTATGCCAGACCATTGTTCCCAGTTCAGTGCTACCATCCTTTTTAGTTTCTCTTTTAGATCTTCAAAGGATGCAATCTTATCTGTGTCTCCTAACCAAAACCACACAGGGCCCATAACCAAAGAGCTGCTGAGAGACCATTCACTCAGAGATAAGACAGTGTTTCATCCCTTCAGCAAGCTGAACTGCATCTCCCACACCCAGAGGCTGGGAGTTTTGAATCTGCTCTGTGCCTCAAATGTGTCCTGAGCCGTTTCAAACCTTTTAAAAATCAAACAACTTTTCTGCTAGAATTTTTTCCTGACAAACATTTCCAAACTTGTTTCCATAGCACTCTTCCCTTAAAAAACCCCCACTTGCCCCTCCTGTTTTCAAAGTAGCTGAATATTTCATGAGCAGGGTACACTGGCTGTGCCACTCTGACTTGATCTGAGCTTGCCCAAAGATTTCTGTTAGCATGCTTTGCATGCTACAAGAGTCCAGCCTGGGCGACTCTGGAAAAATGCTCTCAAAAGCCATATTTGTCATAATAAAGATCAAGCCTTTATACACAAATGGACAGGCAGTGCAAACCTTTTGTTACAAATATTCAGTTGCCCAGTGCACATCAGTAGATAATTTATAGAGGCGTATAACTGCAGAAATACATTAACTGGCATTGGTGTAGTCCAACTGGAAATATTTCTGCTGTTACGGATTTCATGAATGTTGCTTTCCAATCTTTCATCAGATTTTCAAATAACTGTTCATTTGCTTTCTTCTTCTGGTACTGTGCTTTGAACTGCTTATGCATTTGATTGATATAATTTATATTGCTTTTGCATTGTTTATATTTTGTTTTATACTGGTTCTTACGGAGTTTTTAGGCTTTGTGCACTGCCTCACAGCTCAGCAGACCTTGTGGCTACAGCATTAAAAAGACTGTAAAGGTATTTTACATTAGTGCTAGAGTTGTAAAGATTGACTACTCGACAAGGTATATTTGGATTAAACACAAAGAAATTTTCACATCCCTATAATCTGAAAGAAATTAAGAACCTTCCTAAGTCATGGATTTATCTAAAAGAAACTCCCAACATTGTTCCCTCCAAACAGTACTGTCTTGAACAGGTCTTGAAAATGGCTCAAGTTTTAAGGGTTCCCCTCCTGACTGCTGGTGGTTTTTTGACACCCTGATCTATATTCAAACCACTTCCCTTTCAGAAAAACTTAGGAATGGAAGGCAGTGAAGATTAAGCAGTACTCCCAGAGCTTCAGGTTCCCTTAAGGATCAGAGTCTGCTCACCAGCACCCTCCTCACCTCCCCAGAAATAAAACTGCTCCTCCTCTATAGACTGCTATCCTCCATGCCTGGAAGACAGCCCAACCCCTTTTTGGCTGCTGAGCTGGAGTGATTCTCTTACCAATGATACTCAAAAGCAGTGCACAGAGGAAACCACTGTTGCATTGAAGGTATTGAAATTGAGCAGAAAATAAACCCAATTGAATTCCAGAAGCTCCTCAGATATCAAGCGGGCTAGAAGGTTTCAAGAAAGTAATCTTTTTCTGTTAATTGAGGAAGTTTTGTTTATACAAAAGAAATGTAACTTTGGGATGGTAGTTCCATGTTTCTGGATTTAACATGTCAAATAGTGAAAATGTGAAGCAATCAGAGAAACAAAACAGAACTGAGACTTATATGCATATGGATAGTTCATTTTAAGTAATGATAGCAACATCACAGGAAACTGGGAGAAAGGAAAACTGGACAATGAAGGGGATGTAAAGGCACTGGTTTCTTCTGTGTGATGAATTTCAAATACAGAAAAACAGATGTTTCAAAAGGAAGGATCGAAGTTTACAAATTACCCACAAGTGCTGTTGCTTTCCGCTGGAGTAAATGAATCCTCAGCCTTTAAATTTATGCACTGATACACAGGCTGAGAGTAGATCTCTGCCCACAGTTGCTCACTGTCTCTTGGGGTGGGAGACCTCAGGATTTCTGCACAACATAACTAAAGTGAAACGTTTACACTTGGACCCATAATAACTTAGGAAGAAACTGAAAAGCAAGCACTCCTTACCCAGGTGTTTCAGTCCATTAACATGATGGTTAAGGTATCCTGAAGGGAAGAAGTAAGGTTGAAATTTCAACTTTTTTTGGTTAGTGTTCTAACAAACACAGTATCATATATATATGTCATTTGTACATTTCCCTTCTTATGTTGTGGTGCTGTTTATGTCAGTATTCCTCTACTTATATCTTCTCTTTTCCAGAGTTTATTTACTCATGAACTGGATTTGATACTTCTCAATTTTATCTTATATGTGCTTTCCTTCTGTAGTTTAGGTTTGTTGAAGAGTGAGTAGCTATTGTGCTGTTTGTTCTGTTTTTCTCAGTGGTCTCCAGCTCTGTTCTGTTCTGTATATTTTTGGAGCATTTCAGTTACTTATGGCTTATGTTCTCTTGATGGATAACTTGGATTGAAGTTATACATGGCACCTGCAGGATAGCCAGGGTATTAGGCCCAGCCAACATGGGCTTATGAAAGGAAGGTCCTGCTTCAACTACCTGACCAATGATGAAGTAACCTGCTTAGCAGATGATGGAAAAGCTGCATGTGTCATCTGTCTTTTGTCTTCAGTAATGCCTTTGACACTGTCTCCCAATGCATTCTCCTGGAGGAACTGCTGGCTCGTGGCTTGGGTGGGTGCAAGACTTGGTGAAAAACTGTCCATACCTAGAGGGTGGTGGTGAATGAAAATAAATACAGCTGGCTGCCATTCATTTGTAGATTTTCCTAGGAGTCATTACCGGGATTTTTCCTGTTTAACATCTTCACTGATTATTTGAATGAAGGAATCAAGTGTACCCTCGGTCTGATTGCATACAGTACTAAGTGGCCAGAAGGAGGGCCAGAAGGCTCTACAGAGAGATCTGGAAAGGCTGGATTGATGGATTGAGGAAAACTGCAAAAGGTTGAACAAGGTCAAGTGCCAAGTCATAGCCTTGGGTCACAATAGCCCCATGCAGTGTTATAGGCTGGGGGAAGAGTGGATGGAAAGTGGCCAAATGGAGAAGTACCTGGGGGTGCTGGTTGTCAGCATCTGAGGCAGCTCTGTCCAGGTGGCCAAAAAGGCCAGTGGCATCCTGGCTTGGATCAGCAACAGTGTGGCCAGTACAACTAGGGCAGTAGAACTGTACTTGGCAGAGGTGAGGCTGCACCTCGAATCCTGCGTTCAGTTCTGGATGCCACACTGCAAGAAGGACATTGAGGTGCTGGAGTGTGTCCAGAGAAGGACAACAGAGCTGGTGAAGGGTCTAGAAAACATTTCCTTTAAGGTGTGGTTGAGGGGGCTGGAGTTGTTTATCCCACAGAAGAGGAGGGTCTGGGGGGCCGTCTTCGCTCTCTACAACTGCCTTAAGGAAGTTGCAGCAAGGTGAGATTGGTCTCTTCTGCCACTGCCATGTCTCAGAAGAAAAGGTTAGAGCAAATGGCCTCCACCAAAGGAGAAGGAGGTTCAGATTAGATGTCAGAAAAAAAAGTTCACTGAAAGAGTGGTTTGGTGCTGGAATAAGATGCCCAGGGAGGTGGTAGGATCACTGTCTCTGGAAGTGTTCAAATTTGTCTGTATTTAGCACTTGAGGATATGGTTTAGGGGTGATAATGGTGGTGCTGGGTTGGTGGATGGACTAGATGATCTTACAGGTCTCTTCTAGCCTTGATGATTCTGTGAAAAGGATTTGGATAATTATCCTAGAATAACAGTTCTTATGATCTACAGAATTGCCACAATAGTTTATCTCCAACTGTTTTCAAAATGCATCATGTTAAACCAGATGTGGCACTTCTGTCACGGACCAAGAGTATTCACAAATGAATTATTTAGGGACTGGTGTTTTGGAAAAAACTATTTTTGAGTACGTATTTCTGAGAAGCTCATATGTGGAAAGATTTTTCTGCTGATGTTCTCCACAATTCACTCATCACTCACAACATTTAGTGTAGAAGCAATCTGGAAGCAGAGGTGAAAAGAACCACAAATCTCACTTGATGTGCCATGTGAGTTGTTTTTGCTGCAAGCAGTTTAGCTGTTCCTTTATAGCCATTAAAAGTTTATTAAAATGTATGAGAGACATCCATTATAAACTGGAAAAAAGTCCATTAATATTACATATCAGATAAGAGTTATATCTACACATTCCATCCTCCAAGCCCCTAAACACCTAAAAAAAGCATATTTAAATGCAGAAATTTAGAAATGTCAGGAGAATATTTTTATACCGTGCTAAGTAATTGATTAAACTATTAAAAAGTGGATCAATAATGAGACCTTCTGCCTAGAAATCTGACGAATTCCAAACAATGCTGGCATCACTCCAGGACATGATGATGCAGCTGACATTTCCTGACCTTGCATACTTTGAAGGCAAATTGTATGGCCTTCCCACAATAGTTCTGGGAAGAATGAAAATAACCAATAAATATTTGAAGGTTAATAACAACAAGGAAGAAAAATCCTTTACAAAAACCCTCAATGGTTCAAATAGAGTTAACAGGATGATATTAAGGGAAGGGTGAAATGTAGATGTACTATGACAAAAAATTTCTTGTTTGTAAATTACTCAGCTACATATATTTAGATACAAAATAATTTCTCAAGCAAAGTGCAGATATAACTTTCTTAGTGGGATCTTTTCATGCTGGTTTATGTGCAGATATATTTGCATGCAGCAGTAACGTACTATCAACAGAGAGGATTGTTTGTCTAGTTTACCCGTGGGGTCTTCTTGTTTCACTTACATACTGTGAAACTGATGTAGAGTGAGTTTCACAGGTGTATAGAATACAAAGAAGCAAACAAGCAGAAACTGGTGTCATAAAACAATATCCATTCCTGACTGCAGTTTTAAAGATGTTACTGTTTTCTTTGTAGTCAGCTCTAGCTGTGTTTTAGCTTTCCAGTCCCATAGGAGATTTTTACTGCAGGGTTCTCTCAAAATTATGTATTTCTTTTCCTAGGTATGTGCAATGTTAGTACATCTGTGTAATTCTTGCAGTGCAGCTCAGCAGGCTTTTTCCAAGTAGTAGCTTTCGAGATAACTCCCTATTGGTCTCCTCTGGAAGCAATTGATTAGTAGCTTGGCTTTAAACAGAATATTTCTCAAAAGTATTTTCTCCTTAAATAGACTTTTCATAGCTTATAACCATTTTCATTCTCCTGTAAATTATAAGACATACATCTTTGGAGGAATATTATTCTCATTCTGTACCAGGCAGTTAATATGTGCTGATCTCAGGCAGCAGAGCCAAAGGTGTCTATGAAACATGCCAGGTGGATAAGTGGCATTAAAATTAAAGATGACTCATCATTTGTTTGTATTTATTCACTCATCTTTTAAATTTGGGATCCTAAAAATTTAAGAGGAAACAAATTAGATTTCAAAAATATTCGTCTTTATGGCAGCTTCTGAAATTTCACTGCAGAACTTAATCCGTCCTTGCAGGAGGAACCCAATTATCAAGCACCCTCAGTATTGCAGCACAGTATTTCATGTGGTATTCTCTATCTAGAAGAGATGAGTGCAATTTTCTGCATTGATATGGATCTGCTACTGCAGAGTTTACCTGCTAGGTTGGGAAATATTATTAACAACTTTTTCCATTAAAAAGGAAGAAAACTTTAACAGAGCAACATGAGCCATAATATTAATCACCAGAAGTCTTCTCTATCTTTGAAAATGCTCTTGATTCTTTTACATATGGTAATAGATAAGCAGACATTGCAAACACATGCAGAATAATTTAATATTACATTTGCAGTGCATTGGAAATGTTTGGGATACAACACATAAGTTCTGCTTACAAATTAGATCCCAATCACAATTTTTCCTAATTTTTCATATACTTTTACATATATATCACCCAGAAGGAAGGAACTAGCTGTAATGTAAGATGTAAAAAATTCCTGACTTTTTTTTCTACTGTAAGGTGTGGGAGTGGTGTCTTCTTTCAGTAATTAGTTTATCAAACAGTGTTTTTTGGTTTTGAGGTTTTGAATCAAGAAAAAAAGGACACCTTGTTCATGAAGAACTGTATAATTTCTATATTCATGTTTAGAAAATGTACTAAATATGCTGTAGCAGATTTAACATGTCCAACAGTTTCCGTAGTGTAGTATTGCTACAGAGAGAGGAAGACCCAAATGTAGTCTTCTGTGAAAACTGTAGGACATTTAGACTGTAAACTATTTTTCTATGATTGTAATGTCTGTATTAATTAAACCAAGAGACATCTTTTCAGTAAAGGTTGGGGCATATAGCTAGGGAATACTCACCTGCTCTGGAATTCTAGTACACATATATTACACATCCCCCCCATTCTCCTGCAATCTAAGGTTTGACAAGTCAAAGGAGCCTGAAAATGGACTTCACAGAGTGTTTCAATGCATGTAGACTGGAGACACTTGTGTGTAGAAATTTGCTTAGCATTAACATGTGTCTGGACTGTTGAATTATACAAGCAGAAGCTTTGTTTTGTACTCAGATTTAAATACTGAAACTAGTTCTGTCTAGAATAATACATAAACTGTAATGTTATCTCAGTTTTCTGTGGGATTTAGGAAAAATTAGCGGTAACTGGTCATCTGCTCCAAAATTATATGCATTTAGTCAATGCATTTAATCATTCTGTACTGGTAACTACAAAGAAAGTAATTTTAACTCCACCCATTGTATATTTCTATAGATATTGCCACAATATGTCTAGTGAAAATACATGCTTAACCACAACAAGTTTTAGAAATTTCCATAGCTTTTTCTTTTTTTCTTTTTTCTTTTGAGTTTCAGACTTGGTTTTATATTGTCTGAATTTTAAATTTTTCTGCCCTATGGCTTTTAAATTAACTGTAAAAAACATGCATTAATAAATCCTTGTTTTTTCCCACTAGATAAGTAAAAGTGATATGTACTTGTTTATTCTAGGAGTCCAGAGTATTTCTAATTATATTTTAAATCCTGTGTTTCATATATTGCTTTATTTACATCACACTTTTTAGTTCAGCTGTCAGGCACCATTTATCCCGATAAAAAGAAAAGATATTAAATTTTAATATAGGACTCTGTATGTTAAAGAGCATTAAATGTTGGCTAAATTATAGCCCAAAGGCTAAATGTTTGTGTCCGTGAATGTGTAACAGAGTTAGTCTGACAATGAGTAGTTTTGAAAATCTATGCTATGTACCTAATTTCCAATGATTTTCAATAGGAGTCAGTGTCTTGTGCTCTGCAGATGTTGTAAAATTATTTAAAGAATGTACCTGAATCTGTAATGGAGTATCATTGATTCACAAGGAAGTTGCAGTGACCTTAAAAATTAGCGAATCACTCGCTGAGAGTCTGTGGCATAGAGTTAATATTTAGATAGTATAGGTACCTAACTTTTAAGACTCGGACATTACTAGATAGAATTGATCACTAAAATATAGTAAAATTCAGGGTAGCCTGAAGACTGATCACTTGTAATACTTTCCTTTTTCACCTGTTTTTATGTCATGGTTTTACTAGCTCTGTAGTTTGAATAGATAAAGCAACATACTTTAGCATCCTTCCAAAATCTGAATTCAGGTTTTCCTACTAAGATATGGTTTGATTATAATTTTTTATAGTGTCAAGGATGGCATTAAATATTCTTCCACTTCTCGATAAGAAATAGCATTGGTAATAAAAAAAGACTGTATGAAAATAATTATCACAGAACCATGTAACAGGAAAATAGAACATAAGATCTGTATATAGGCTGAAGAAACGCTGTAGAATGGTATCTCTGAGGACATGGAGAACATATTAGAAATGTGATGATTGAAATAAAAATAGTAGCTAATCATTGTATTAGTAATATCAACCAATGAAAATTATTTTTTCTAAAAGATGTTTCATAAATTGTGGAACTATAAGGCTTTTTTTTTCTTTTTTTTTTTTTTTAATTTGTCAGAAAGTCAAATTCTTTTTTAATCAAAATTGCTGTAGGAAAAAGAAAGTTTACAAACTAGGAAATATGTGAGTAACTTTTAGGAAAGGGAAAAGTGAAATAATCAAGAATGCCTCTGGAATATGAGCACTCTTGGAATGACCAGTTTTCTGCTGAGTAGTAATGTCAATTATGTGTTTGGAAGGACTTGTTCATAGGTTTATTCTGGAGTGAAGAAGTACAAATGAAGTCTACTGCAGGCCTTTTCTGAAATACTCATCTGATGTTGTGTTGCTGATGAGCCAAGCACTTTCCCTCGAGTGTCTTTAGGGGAGAGGAACTGGGAAGCCACAGTAATGGTCAGATATTCTAGAGAAAGGGAGCTGATTTTGTGGTTTTAGCCTGAGAAAAAACTATTTTATCATCAGAAGCTGGATAAAGGCAGGTTTCCAGTTGGGAAAATTCTTATGTTACACATGAGATAATTATAAAAGAGTAGGTAACAAATCTTTGCTCTCTTGTATTTTTTCATATGTAGTATGGCCTTCATAACTTTGTATATCATGTGATGTAGTAAAAATAATTTCCAGTGAAATTATTAATTTCGAGGCTCTCTTTTAGGCTATTCTGGTTTTGTTTGCCCAGACTAATTAGCATTCAGCTTTTTATAATGAGTTTTTCATCAGGATAGTACTGGTTTATTCTTTAGTACTCCTTCGGGGTTGAAACAGAGCTGCTTAGACCAGCTTTTGGGTGCTAAAAGGGGTTGATACTTACTCTAATCAAAAGAAGAAGCTAGAAAAAACATCTCATTGCTCCCTTGCCTAGGTGTTCTTTTCTAGTAATATTTGCTCTGTTTCTTTTTAGTAGTAACAGTTATGTCTTGGTCTATGTGAAAAAAAAAAAATCTGATGATTTACCAACTGCAGACACAAAGTCCACCTGAATTTTATGCTAAATCTTGCAGAATTTTGGAAACAAAAGTTGAAGTCAAGCACCTCAACGTTTCTTATCAATCACCTCAATCTTCAGATACAACGATTATTTTATACTGGAAGCTGGATGAAACACTATATGATATTTATAAAATTAGTTTCTGACCCAAAGAGAAGGGAGCTAGAGAGAAAACTTGCTGTATGTATCCTTTGATATGTTTCTCTGGGTCCACGAGGCCCATGCAAGCAACCAAATTAACACAATCCCCCTGAGCCAATCCTATCCCAAAGTGTTTATGAATTGTTGCAATTTTTTTCTTTGTAAAGAGACAAATGCCAGAAAACCCTTTTTTTTTTTTTTTTGGTTTGGCAGGCAGCTGTCTTCAAACTTTTGACAACTGTAGTGTTATTTTTTTGCTCAAAATATTGTCTAAAAATGAGTATAAACAAAAAAACCCCCAACCCTAAACAATTAAATAATCTCAGCTTTTAGTTGACAGTCTTGCAGTTATTCCAGACCTCCAGTTGCTGCAACTGACAATTTCCACTGGAGTCTCCAATTCACTAAATAATGTCAATTTCTAGCTTTTCTGGTGAAAATATACCCTAATTGCAAGGAGAGAAAACTGATACCCAAAGTGGTTATCTCCCTGCTAATTTTATATGTTACATTTTGGCATAGAAGAAGGGATTAAGAGAGCTCTGATTCACTGTCTTGAACACATAGTTGGCAGTGTTTGATAACAGAACATGACACACAAACAGTTCTCCATATTTGTCTATACATTCTGCTAAAAGTTTGTGCAGTGGAATATTTTTCAAGATGAAATTGCTGCCTAGCCAAAACGAAGTTTGTGGGTGGAATTGTGCTTACAAACCAGTACTTCACATGATTTCCTCATTTGATTTGGGTTTATCAGTGAATCATCAGTATTAATTAACTTCCCCTTTTTATAATAGGTTCTGATCATACCCTAATTTAATACATTTCATCTTGGGAAAATATGTAGCATTCAGGGAGAGACCATCTCTGACCAAACCAATATAAAAAAAGACATTGCTACATTTGTACTTGGTACATGTGGGGTAACACTTTCAAGCTCTTGAGAATATGGAACAATTTTAAACTGTATTTGTGATGTATAAGGAAGTCCCTGTTTTCTTATTTCACCCTCAGTCTGCAATAAAGCATATATTAAAGGCATGGTAAGCAATTTATATCTCAGTTAAAGCTCTATGTCTCATGTTTCATTAGGAATTGTCCAGACACCTGAATTAATGACAGAATCATAGAATGGTTTGTGATGGAAGGAAGGGCATGGATTCTGATGGCATAGTCATGCCCATGACTCAAAGAACAGAAGGCTGAGTGTAGCACAAAAGATTAATATGACATTTCTACCATTTAAAAGAGCTGTGGGTCTTTAGAATATCATCAGCTCAGCCTAAGAGATCAGGAGAGACATTCATTGTATACTACTTTTAATACTTTTTTGTGTTGAAGTAGATTCATAAAGCTGTCTTAGTATGTTTTAACTTTTATGTCTACTAAACAGATTTTCTGAAAGAAATACCTATTATTTAATTACTTTGTATTTAAACATAATGTACCAAAAGAGAGTTGTGGTATTTTAATGAAGAATTACATCACAAGACTGTGATTATCCTCCAAGTTAGATAATGATGTAATAAGATTAATTTTCATATTGAAAATTGAGATATTTAATATCTGCTGCTTAAAAGAGGCTCAAGAATATTATTACAACTGCTAAAGGTCTGAGCCAGAACTTCTTGTAAGTAAGGTAGCCAGTCTCCAGCAACCCCTGAAAGATGCTGAATTTCTGTAACATATTTTACCTCAGGGGAAAGGTGAAATGTGCTCCCACTGTCGTCTAATGAGATAAACAAAACTGAAAGTAATGTAACCAAATCTTTACTCCCACCCACATCCTTTCCTCCTTCTCTGGTTTTTGAACTGTTTTCTGCAACTGTTAATTTTTCTTATATATATGGGGGGAAAATGTAGAATCAAGCAATGTATTTCAGGAGGAAACACAATATAAATCACTGAGTTACAGGTATAACAAACTTGGATAATTTTTAAAATAATAAGATTCAATTTTGAAATTTTAAACTTAGAAATTTCTGTCTAGGCTAATGGAAAAAAATACTCTGCTATGTTCTCATATTATTTTTTCACTTGATTAGACATGTTAAGAGTGGCGTGATTAGTGAGCTATGGTCCAAGTGCCAGAAAGAAAAATTGCATTGTGGTCTGATTGTAGATGCTGACAACGAGATACTATTTCTTGTCCCCACTGAGTTTGTGTGTAGATAGGAAAAGGGAGTAGAGAAAACCTGGCCAACTTTTGTTATGCTTTACTTTCTCTGCTTTTATAACAGGCGTGTTAAAATCCATCTTCCCAAAAGTGCTCTCAGCATCCCCACAGGCAGCTGCCTGCTGCTGCCTGTTTCTGTAGTAGGTCTCCTTTGTCTTGGTGCCTGCTCCTGAACCTGCACACCACCAGTGTGAAGCCATCCCTACTGTTAATTGAAACCCCACAATTAGGTGTTTTGTTGCATCAGCACAGCTGGAAGTCTGACCTCAGCAATTAATGACAGCTCACTTATCAAAAGTGTTTCTTGAAACAAAGGTGGTAAAAACATTATACAAATGATTGATTGAAATAATTTTTTTCAATTTATTCACCCCCTCACTATGAAATAATATATTTGTTTGTTTTTAATATTTTAATAGTGGAAAGTGTTTGATAGATTAATATTGGAGTACATCCAAATATATTCTATATACAATCAATGTATATCAATAGACAAATATATTTAATCTAAAACTTTGTTTTTAAAACTAATAAAGTACAAATACATAAGAATATTTTTACTGAAAATTAATTTTTAAGACCAGTTCCATTACTATACTGATAGATATTTGACATAGGGACCATTTGCTTACCCAAAAATTGTGTTTAGCTTTTTGACTGTGTTCTTGTATTTAATGTTCATGTTCATCTGTAAAATACTTTTCTTCACAATGTATAATTGCCATTTTTCCCGGCTTTGCTCTGTGGTGTAAACCGTATGCAACAACTGAGCAAGGCCTTTTCTAATGGTGTCTGCAGAGGATTTGTCTTTCCAGCACTGAATGCTTAAAATTATGATGATTTTTCACACTTCTAGGGGTTGGTTGGTGATCTTTATCTTGATATTTTTACCCAGCCTGTAGGAATGAATGTATGAATGTCCATAAAAGCATATATGCATATATATATATATGAAGCCAAGATGAAACTCCTGTTAGATCAAAACTGCTTCTTAGAAATTTGCATGATTTGATGAGTAAGTTTCTGTTGAGCAAAAGCATAGCTGAAGAGCCATCACATAATAATTTGTAAATTGGGAGTAAAGGTACCTACCTGGGTAATGGAAGAGAGTGATTCTAGTCCTTGCTTTGCTGAAGTGAAAGCAAAGACATAAAGCTGAATCTCTGCATGAGGGGAGCTTCTTGTCTCAGTGATACTGAGAGGTAAGCTAATCCTGTTCTTTTCCAAGAGTACTTCACAAAGTAGGCTTTTTACTCTTCTAGTACTCCAGTAAATCACTGTCTCAATCGGAGTGAACAGAACAGGGTGGAACAGTGTGAACAGAGGGGCTTGCATCACATTCAGTGGTAGCTGTGTAATTCCCTCAGGCTGGAAGAGCAGGTGAGCATCACACTGCACTGAGCACCACAGGCCACTTCCAGGTGAGCCATGAGCTTGTGCACTGCCAGTATGGCCATCTCCACACCCTGATTCCCTGAGCAGTATGGACATCTTCTGTGTCTGGCCGTGAACTGGGGAAGTGGGTGTCTGAACATGGATTTTCCACTGTGTTATTCCAGCCTTCTCTGAATAATGGACTGTTTGGGTAAGAATCAAGGGAGAGAAGGAAAGTTCTTGAGCAAGATAAAGAATGTGTGCCTTGATGACTTCATTCTTCATGCTGATGAGGTACTACAGGATGTTGTGAGGCAATAAGATTGTGTGACTGAGCACTAGAAAATTTCAGAATAGAAGACTTGTAAAGCTAATAATAATTCAGTTAAATAAAGGAAACCCTGGGAGAATGTAAGCAGACAAACTTCCCCTTAGTTCAAGGATGTTCAGGACCAGGATTTGGCCTCTCATGGACTGCATAGATAGGAATTGAAGGATCTCTTTTATTGGTTTTGTTGTGAAATAGCTGGAGCAGTAAAGCAAAGCACTTTGGCATGTACAGAGTGTGAACAAAGATTAAAAAAATATTTATGTAATAAGAGAATGCTGAAGCAAGAAAATCCTGACTATTATACTTCAACTTTACTAGCACTTCACTGGAATATGACAAAACAAGATGATAATTGAAATGATTTTTAAAAGTGTAAAATTACAGTAAGAAGAATCAAATTAATATAGAAATGAACTAAATGACCACTGTGTTGTACTGAATTGTCTATATGGGTTTAAGCTGATTTTTGTGATGCACTTTTTTTTTGCCAAATTGTTGTATACTCACATATAATGATTCCTATGCTTAGAAATTTATAGTAACTGGTTTTTTTTTAATGTTTAATTAGTGCTAATAACCAGACTTTCCTGTTTGTCTTTGTGATTTTATTGTCCTTAAACCAAAATCTTAGATCCTTTCAATTATATTTTAAAAGGATCTTGGAATATACATTTTTACTAGCTAAGCTTTAATTGATCCAATTGAACCAGTAACTCAGCCAAAATTCCTGTTGATTCACGAGAAGGAAGGATTCAATCTTTAAAATCAAAGAAAAGGATTCAATAAAAAATACCTGAGCAGGCTCAGAATTATTTATGTTCACAGCAATGATGAATTATATAGAAAATGAAATAATTCACATCATGTATTTTATTACAGTACCATTCTCAAAAATAAGTGGTTTTGCTTTAGAAAATAGAGTAGATTTTTTTTATTTTTTTAATGTTTACATGGATTTAAATTCATAGCTCCTACAGATAATGAGACATTTGCAATTTACTTTGGTAACAAGTGAGTTAAGATGAAGACAACTTGGAAATCCTTCTAATTTCAGGCCAAAAATCATCTATGCCAAAGTGAATGAATTGTGTCTGATGAAGATGGAATAATTTAAGATACTATGCTCTTTTGTCCTGTTCTGCAGTTCTGCCTGATTCTGTGAACACTTAGTTTCTAATAAGACTGTCAGAGCACTACTCCAATCTAATCTTAAAAAAGACTTAAAAAATATCTGATGGCAAACTAGAGATAGATTTAAAGGGGTTTTTGAGGTACTTGTTTTCTTTTTTCAGATTTATCTACTAAAAAAATATTAGTATTTGTCTTTTCAAGCATCATAGACAGTGAAAATCTGAATATTTATCAAATCTGTTTTTCAACCTACCTTATGGCTCCCTGTTTTCTTGAATTGATGTTTTTCAGAATAGTAGCTTCTGTCAGTCACTCCAATGCTTCTGTGTCTGGGCATGCTGATATGTAACAGTGGGAAGCTGACATGGAAGTGGCCAAAGCAGGAAGGAGGTCTGGGCTGCATTTTCAAAGATAATTTAAAAAAATAAATCATTGTTATGGGAAAATGAATATTCTCTTAAAAGCAGGGCTCATTTTTACCTAGACCTTTCCAGTACTTATCCCTGAGTCATATAAAGAGTAAGCATTAGAAAAATGGAGTAAATAAACATTGTGACTGTCAAAATAAGATGCATTTAGATGAAGAATCTTTAGAGGAGTAGATGGTATTACTTTATGTATTGAAATTGATTATATAGCCTTGTCAAATTACCATGAAGGGTTTATTTACATTTGGCTTTTTTCCTAGGCAGCATAGCTGCTTTTCTAATACAGACAAAGCTTATTGAGATCTTTGTCATGGGTTTTTCATATTGTAGAATCGCACAATTAAAAACAATAATAATGATATTTTCAGCAACCCATTCTTCATTTTGCATTAAAAAAGACAATCAGCAAAAAACCTCTCAATATGACATAAATCCCATTAAATGTTCAAGGAAAGAGGCTCTGATTTATTCCTTTACATAAACATGCACTGGAGGAAGAGACTTAAATTATGCTCACTACTTCTGAGGGCAGAGGAAAAAATTAGTAAAACCACAAAAATTACCCAATGTTTTTGGGAAGAAAGCAAGAGCTTGTGACCCTCTTTCTTAGTTCTGATTCTTCCTAATTATGAATCATTCTCCCATACATTCAGTTTTTTGTTTTGTTTGTTTTTTTTTTTTTGGTTTTTTTTTTTTTTTTTTTTTTTTTAATGGGAGTTTATTTTTTTTTTTTTTTTTTTTTTTTTTTTTTTTTTTTTTTTTTTAACAGGGAAGTGATTATTTGCATCTGTTGCAAAATGGATGTTCAGTACTGGCTTGATTATAACTTATTTAATTATCTACATATTCCCAGTGATCTTGACTTGCTGGCTATTTTCTTGCATGAAGAAACTTGTGTGATGTCAGGGTTTTATCAGAGGACTCCCCTATGAATAATAGCATCAGGTAGCAGTGAAAAGGCATAGAGCAATACAAAGGGAGATAATATGGATTGTACAAGCCATAAGCAATGAGCCCTTTTGTGTTTATCTTGGTTAGTGTTAGGAAGGTGAGAGGTGTTGCAAAAAACTCCTTGACCTCTTTATGACAATGGGGAAAAATGGGAAAAAATTCATAAAACTGGATCATAAGTGAGAACTGTCTTGGAGAGCTTCCATTGACTAAATTAGATGGTGGTGAAAATCCAGTGTATTCAGTCTTCTGCATGAGAATAAGTGGCTGAAACAGGAAAACAGTTTTGTCTGGGATAGCTGGGTTTTTCCACTCAGTTATCTTTGCAGTGTAATCTTTATCTCATTTTTCAGTTCATAGTCTGGAAAATTCTTACAGATCAAAGTCAAGGAACTTGCAAGTGCAGGTAGCTTTTGGGCAGAAATTTTGCTAAATTGGAAAGAGAAGAAAAAGCTTGGGGCAAAGCAAGAATATTAAATTATTACAAATCCTCCATTTTAATTTGTAGCAAATTGAAACAAAATTTTACATTTACTGTTACACAAACATTATGTTTAATAAATACCAGTGAGATTCTAGGTCAGGATAGATACTTATGCTGAGAATGATGACTGTGAAACCCCACAGAGAGTAAATCATATACTTAAATAGCTTTATTTGATCAATAAGAAATTATCTGCACAACCATATGAATACATGTGAATTTTAGAGGTCATGTTCACTTCTAATAATAAAAAATAATCCTATAAGAGGACAAGTAATTTTGTGTAAGAAAAGAGATTCTTCTTCGCTACATTATCTAATGAAGCTGAGGTCTGCGGAATACTGGCAGTAGCTATTGCTTTTTTCTGCTTTACCACTGTGGAGACATATTCTCCTTGAGGTACTGTTTTTGAGACTCCAGCAATTTTTTCCCCAAGATTTAAATGGGAGTCAGCTATTTAACCCTGTTTATAGGAAGAGTTGGATCTTATAATAATTGGTATAGGTCTGAATTTATTTTGAAAAGGAAGTGCAAGCAAATTACAAGTTAAAAATTGTATCCCATTATTAGTGTTTATATATTTCTCTTCTATGCAATGAGAGCTATAGAAGTGAAGATATTTTAATAAATACTTTAGTGAGCTCTTTGTAAGAGCTTGAATGTATTTTCCAGGACAGAACCTTATTCTTGAAGTGAGGGCAATTTTTTTAGAAGGTGATGTGTGGTGAGTTGACCCTGGCCAGTGACCATACAGCTGACTGCTCACCTACCCCATGCACACCTACCCCAGCAGGACAGGAGAAAGGCTAGGAAGAGCAAAATTCACAAAACTTGTGAGTTGAGATAAGGACAGTTTAAGTGAAGGAAAAAGGGGAAAAAACCCAACAAGTGATGCAAAAGCAATAATTTACCACTCTGCACAAGCAGAGTGATACCCAGCCAGTCCCTGAGAGATGGCCACTTTTGAAAGCCAGCTTGCTTTTCCCTTTCTTTTCCTACTATCCCAGTTCTGCTGCTGAGCATGACATTACACTTTATGGAATATCCCTTTTATCACTTTGGGTCAGCTAGCCTGGCTGTGTCCCCTTGCAGCCTTTTGCCTACTTCCAGCCCTCTTGTTACTGCTGAAATGCCTTGGAAACTGCTACTGGTTCTAGTGTAATAAATGTTGTCTTTGAGGGGTAGATGATTCAATGTCTGAAATCTTATAGCATACAGACAAGCAAGCCAGAGAGTGTGTCAGTTATTTTTCTCTCTGGACTCCCCCATATCACTATCCTCAGAGCCAAGTGAAACAGAAGTCTTGGAAAGAGTTGCTTTTATTTCCCATCAATTTCAAGATGGAACTCCTCCTTCCTGCTGAAATGTTTTTTTTTTCCTTCTATAATTCCTCTCACTTTTCTTACATGAAGTGGCAAAATAAATATCACTTCATAGTTTTCAAGCAACAAGTTTGCTTCATATTGCAACATCTCTTCTTCTCCAGTAATAAGCTCTTTTATTTCCCAATAAAACATGATCTGGCTAAGGCTTTGAGTCAGGGGAGATGGACTGTCAGAAGTATTTGACTTTTTTATGCTTAGAGCCTTTGCATGTGTAAATGTGTCAGGAATTAATGTGTTCCATTTCTGGAGTCCCAGCTGTTTTTTAAAAGATTTACCAAGTACTGTAACAGTCAAAATGCCTTCAGGCTTTAGAATAAAAAGAGATTGTACATCCAATTGGAGAGCAGGCTGATGGCAGATGGGAGAGACCCATCTGTGGAGGGTCTTTGAAACTCCATCAGTTTCACTGTGAAAAGTTTGGCTTTGTCAGAAGATTCAGGGTTATCCTGTGGACTGGAAAGTAGGGTATGATAAAAAGTGCATTAAATCTTCTTATCCTTCTGCTTAACAGGATCCTGACTACTATTTTACTCATTTTTAAAATGGACTGAATGGAAACTATTAAGATACACATTACTACTAATTAAGAGGTGAGCATTGAATCAGTTTGAGAATTGCCCTGGAAACTTGAAAGCATCTGAACAAACATGGAAAACTTTGGAAATTACTCTGTTCATCTTTATTGAATATACAAAGTACCTTGAACTGGGGTGATGTAGATTGATAGAACCTAACTAAACATAGTTATACATTTCTTGTACTAGCTACAAGTTTGATTTGGAGTTATCTTTCATACAGTTTATACATCCTATTTCCTTTCCTAACACTCAGATTAAATGGGCTGATTATCTTTCCCTAACTCACTGAGGTCAGAAATCAGCCCACTGAAGAGATCTGCCTTCTTAGGGATGGCTCTAGGCAAGGCTGCCACACAGGAAACTGAATGTCTCTGCCTGGGGTGAAAGATGAGCCAGGTTTTGGGATGTTTCTTCCATGGAAAGGCTGGGACCAGACTTCCCTGCTGCTATTTCCTTCCTAGAGGAAGGATATGGAAGGAAAAACTTCTGCTTCTCTGAGTAACAAGTGTTGTCCAGTTTACCCATGCTGGACCATGGAGCAATGCCAACAAAAGACAACCATCCACATTTCCAGACATTTCTGTTACATGAGGCATCTGTTTCTTTATAGGTTGGATATTAGGAAAAAGTTTTTTACAGAAAGGGTGATAATGTATTAGAATGTTCTGCCTGAGGAGGTGGTGGAGTCGCCATCCCTGGATGGGTTTAAAAAAAGACTGGATATGTCACTTGGTGCCATGAGGTGTTAGAGCTGGGTTGGACTTGATGATCTTGGAGGTCTCTTCCAACACTGTGATTCTGTGATTCTCTGCCTACAACTGGAAACAGGACAGCTGTTACATAGAGTGGTGGTTGGTAAGAGATCCCAGTTTTTGGAAGACACATAATGTATGATATTAATCTGCTTCCTCCCTCAGTTACTAGATTGTAGTACTTTACATCTAAAGAGTTGGTCAGAATATCTAGAATATTAATATGTTTCAGAAAAATATATTTTTCCCATTTTATCTGTAGAAACAGCAACATGTGTTTTACCAGTTCAAAAATTCAGGGGCATACTGTGAGTTTTTCCTCCTGGTTTTGAGCATTCAGGTTAGGGACAGTTATGAGCTTGTCCCCACATGTGTACTTTAGGGTTGTCTGTCTTAATTTCTTTTATTTATAAAACATGAACATCTGCTACAGTTCCTTTTTACTCAGGAAAACACTTAGGTACCTACTAGAAATTGCTCTCTGGAACAGCACTGTCATCTACAGAAAAAATTAATAATGCAAAGGGTTTGAAAACACTTTTGTGATAGTACAGAACTAATAACTGATGTGGACATAACTGGGGGAGATATGTTTTTTTAAAAGTTAGAATCTTAAAGTCATAGAGTTCAAACCTACAAAAGTTAATATTCCTAATTTAATCTTTTTCCTGTATCTAATGACAGAGACTACTTGGATGACAAGGGTAACCTTAAAAATTCCCTTTGACTGTCAACATTATTTTGATTTTTCTGTAACAGCCTGGATAGTTTACTGCAAGTAGGAGAAAATGATGATATTGATTCCTTCAGATTTAGAGGTAAGGTGATTGCAAGTTCTATTGTTCATTTCTAAATGTGGGAAACATGCAAAAGTAACTGCTCTTTGTTATATAGTTTTCCCTGTTTGGCCCTATTTCTCATTGTATTTTATTATTAACATAGGTCAGACATACATTGTGGATACATAATGTACTTCACATCTTTGCAAACTAAGACCTATACAATATATCAAAATGTGTGAGAGTTGGAAATATTAAACTTAGTTTTATTATTGATGAAAAGCAAAAGTTTTGTAGCTGGTATGAATTTTAAAGCACATGCTTGTTCTTATAGATTAGTGCCAACTTATTTTTTGTAATTATATGTTTTGGTTCATAATTAATACTTCTGAGGAAGACGGTATGATTTAAAAGATATTAATTATAGATGGCATCTGTACTTCAGAGACCAATTTTTTCCTCCTATACGTATTGAGGTGGGTTTTACCTGTAAGTCAAGCCCGTATTTCCCCAGTACTTGTGTATATATTGAACTAATTTCAGAAAATCTACAGCAATTAAAACAACTCCACAGAAAGTATTTTTTGGTGTTTTAATTCTGAATTTGTTTCCATCTGTGTGAGATTCTGGGAATGCAAACATTTACACAGATGGTGAGAATGGGCCAATGTGAATTTTAAGCTCAAATGTTATTTCATTTCTCTGTATTCATCCAAATATTTTAGAACATGAGAACTGCTTAGAGGTGCCAGTATTGAAATGGGGGTAATTTGCAAATACTGATTATTTATGTGTGGTCAGTTTTACATCCATTGCCAATAATGTGCATTACTTAGGTATGCAAACGGTTGTCTTGGTTAGGTGAAATATCTGCTTTTAGCTCTCTGAGTAAGGAAATATATATATATGTGTGTCAAGAAAGGAAAAATACATGGTTTCTGAATCCATATGTTATCTAAAATTTAGAGAGATTGTGCAGATGCTTGTATGAGACTGTCTTATTCCTCCTTATATTTAGCAGATTCATTTTAAAGCATTATCTGTTGGGAAAGTAGTGTGGGCTCATTCATCTGGAGTAGATTAGGTCAAGGTCTAAGTTCCAAAAAGACAGACAAATTATTTAGTACCAGATTACCGAGTACTTCCCATGAGTTATAACTTGAATAAATTAGATCACAAAAGAGCTTCAAACTATGGTGGGTGGCTGAAGACCATCTCAGATTTCCATTCTACCCCTACAAACCACAAATTGTGCTGAAGCTGAACCACACAGTTACTTCAGATTATACTTCTTCAGCTGAAAAAGAGGGAAGAACTAGGCACCACCCCAGTTTTGACAAATCAGCATGTAGGACAAAAGTGTGATATTTGTCTGTCAAGATTCTGGTCTCCAGGTGATAGTGTGATATTCACTCCAGTGGAGATAGCCAGCTAAATATGCACATCTTTCCTGCCCTTTCCTACCCTTGTGCAGAGAGTCAGCACCTGCTTGAAAAATCAGTGAAGTATGGAGGCCAGCTATGCCAGGAGCAGACCATTACCTGTGGTGAAAACTCTCCTCTTGTGAGGCTAACAGCAAGGACAGTAAGCTTGAAGATGTTGGTATGAATACCACAATTTGCTGTCGATTCTTTCAGTGGGCAGTGGATTGGAAGGTGAACACCTTTTGACAGCCAGCTAGGGAGTGCATTCCAACATCTTTGACAGAAAAGTGCAGGGATGGAAGATGTGCTGCGTGACTATGACTATTTCTGTGACATAGAGATGCATTTTTCCATACTAGGCTCAATGAAATACCAAAATCTAGGGAGTGGAGGATGTCTTCTTATGAATTAGAGGATTTTAAACATTATGTGCCAGAGTTGCAGATTTCATAGGTGACACTGAGCAGAAGGTAGGAAGATAGACAGAAGATAATTCTCACTTTTCTTGTCTCCTGTAAAATGTACTAAAAGATATCCCTTTGCTGGAGTGCACGAAGTGCATTCCAATGCCAGAAGGTTATGTGAGACTTTTGTTGCCCTTGGCCTTAGCTCAGAGAAAGAAACAGGGTTTAATTCTTCTCTGATGAAGGGCTTCTGATCACTCACCAACAGCTGGTACAAAGCTCCTGCAAACAAATTTAGCACAGCCATGATAATGATGAGCAGCAGCCCCCTCTTAAGGGGATATGTTTGGAGAGGCTTATGGTGGGAACATGGCACAGGCTGTCAGCCAAGGAGTGTAATTTACACTGCGCTGGTGAGGGCAGCACAATGAAGGGACTGTGCAGTGTTCTGTTCTCTTGAGCCTGGGGGCAAAGGCAGCTTACAGAATGCATACTGCTGATGCACAGCACTTGTCTTGATAAATTGAAGCTTGAATCTAGGCAAGTCAAAGGCAATATAGACGTTACTGCTGAAGCTGATTAGGAAGCTTTCACTCATTACCATCCAGGCCACCCTTTGAGTTTGATCGCAACACTGTGATTATTTTCTAATATGACAACCCTATTTCTTCTTGCCTATTTATATATCAATTTTATGTTCATATGATTTTCGCAGGTGAAAGTTTCTGTGCATGGATTCTATATGGAATGAGCACAGTAACTCTAGGAGATAGCATATTTCATAATAATCTATTCAGTGTGGATATAAAGGCTCCTGGTAGCATGTTGTGTATGAAAATGCCTTAGAACTTACCACGTTTGTAGTACTGCAGCCATAACTCACTTTCCTGCCCTCCCCCTCTTTCTATGGAGGTATTTTTCCTTTTTTTTTGTCTTTTTAAAAAGATAATTAAATTTGTAACCCTTTTAATCTGATTCACTTTGACTTTTATTCCTTTTGCTCTTTCTACTGTGAACATAAAGGACAGGATTTAAACAACTGAAGAGTGTACAGCATTTATTTATGGGTAAGCACACTGTAGATAGCAAAGACTAGTGAGCTTGTAGGTAAGGATTAATATTACCAGACAAGCATTATATACTCACTGGTCTGGTGAGATTGCACTTGCTGCTCAGGTGCGGAGAGGTCAATAATCTTAGCTGTTAGATTGAGCTTGAACCTTGATCATGCTGAGTTGCCATCTTCTGCTTCTCCATTATTTTTTAGCATTTAAACATTAAATGTTAGTATTTTTCCTCTTGAGTTCTCATACTGCTAACTCTGTTAGCAAGTCCACACTTACTTTTTTTTTTTCTGTGTTTTTAGGCTTCCTAACTCACATACGTTTTCTTTTTTCCACTTTGGTTTAGTCATCTCAGCAGTTTTCTCAGCAGACTGACCAAAGGTCACACAGCTTTACTTCCCCAAACTGCTCTTTGGTTCATAGACTTTGTTGCATATGAATGGTGTCCCCAGATACTTTCCTTTTCTGACTTGTTTCTTATCTGAAGTTTTTAAGAAAATATTCGTATTTGCACACATGGATTTAGCTACATCCCACTAAGCTCCACTATTATATAGAAAAAGCCAAGAATAAATTTAGTGTCTTTTCAGTATGCAAATCTTTACAGAATATAGAAAGGTAAAACAAAATATAATGATAAAAGTCTGAAAATAATACTTAGGCTTTTAATTGTGTTTTGCTGTTCAAGATGTACACAAATGTTAAAAAACAAATCAAGAAATAAAGTATATTTAAAATAAAATATAAAACACATCCTACTGTACAGAAGTCAAAGATTATTGTGTTATTGAGTATGAATTATATGGTGAAAATTACTTGACAACGATTTCCACAATAAATCACATTACTTTCATTTTTTGCCATTTCTTGGCATGCAGAACATTCTATGATCAGCTAGAATTTCACCCTTTAACACGATATACTAGAAAGACCAAATAATGATCTCCTGTCAAACAATTTTGAATCTAAGCCTAAAACAAGGGATGATAGGCAACAAAACTTGAAGATTTGGTGAGATGCGTTAGGCTGTAGATTTGGTAGTATCCTGCTATTGACCTGCTTAACTTCAACCCGGCTTTTCTTAGACAGTAAACAAAAGAGGTTATAAAGAAGGTGTATATATGAATTTAAGGAGTGAGTGTTGCAGCTTCTTAATCATGTTTATGAATTTCAGTCAAAAATCTCATGGGAAGCCTGTATTCTCTTTAACAATAAAAACTCCAGTGGCTGAGACTACTGCCTTTACTGCAAGATTGACTTTCTTCTTTTTATGTTGGAAACAATGTCAAGTTAATTATAATAAAAATAAATTAAAATTTCCTGATATTTAGTTGCATTTCTAGAATTTAAAGCTGCGATTCTGCCAGCATTTAAACAGGTGTGCCTTGGCTCACGTGAGCTGTTATCATCTGACACGATGAAATGAGTCACAAATATCTTAGCAACTCTCTACTCTGAAAGTACATGGTCTGTAGTTAAAATTTTGACTTTTTATTATGCTGTGAAATCTCTCACTATTAGATCTTCAGGATTATTTTGAAATAGTTTTCAGAAGTGTCTTGCCTGGTTTCCACTCTGGTCTTTCTCTTTAAGACTGAAACTTTAGAAGTAATTAAAATCCTCATTAGATGGTTGCTATTCAGAAGTCTCAGAATTCCTCTGGAAGGCTCCTTGTTTATTTTATGACAGCCTTTTTGTGCTTCACATATGAAAGTGCCAGAGAAAGCTGGTGGGGTATCTAATGCTCTCTTGAGCACCTCACCTATTATAATAAACACACAGTGGTATATTAAAGCTTAATCATGTATGATTTACAACAATATAGACAATAGGATGAAGGTTTTGATGTTATTTGGTTTTGGTGAATCCAAAGACTCTCAGAAAAAAAAGTCTTGCCATTTAGGGCTTGTATAGTTTCACATCTGTCTTTGATCTTTTAGCTTTCTTTATACTCCTGTGTACAGGCTGCAATGTATGTGCTTCACCCAAGAGCAGAGTGGAACCATGTGCACAGACAATATACCTGTCTTTTCTCCTGAAAAAGTATGTGATTAATGATCTCCAGCCTGTGGAGCTAAGATGTGTCCTGTGATAGAATGTAGGAGGTTTTCCACCAAGAAACCTTGATTATTGAGATGAATGGGTAATTGACCACAAAGGGGAACCCTCCCACAAAACATTAGGGGAAGAAATGGTTTAAGTGTCTCTTATTCATCTTGGGATGCAGAAATGGGCTGTGTAATCTCTTAGGATTCCTTTCATCTCTAACTTTTTTTTTTTT
>WEIU01010103.1:75634-105949 GCA_013389925.1 Aegithalos caudatus
TAAGAAGAAATATAAGATACCATGTTTAGTACCTGCAATGTTGTCCTGCCTTGAGATCCCTAGGGAACTCTTCCAGCTCTCTGGCAGAGGTATACATCCAAGTCTGGAGATCATTGCTGCAGTTGATATACAGAGCAAACCAGTCCTGCACACAACTAAGAATTTGCACATCTGCTCTTTGAACACTTTCAGAAGCTTCAGCCTCAAACAAAAGCCACAATGAGTTTCATAAGAAAGCACTGAGAAAATTATGTGTTCTGCATGACCATATTTAATAACAGAAAAATAAATCTGGAAGGGACCTCAAGAACTTGTGTAGTCAGTATTGTTCCAGTACAAGTCCTGTGTCTATCATGTTTGCCAGTCTGTAAATTCTACAGCTGTATGTGTGTGTTACTTGTCAGTGCATATTCCAGCTTTTTAATATGGAAATTTGAAATGTGTGGCTTGAGTTTCATCCAATGCTTTAAGAATGGTGAGGAATAAAGTAGAGATAACCTTGACAGAAGAAATTCCTTGTGTTTGTAGAAGGAGCTGATTCATTATTAAGTTGGAAATACAGTTTTCAACATATGTTGAAAGCTGATGCTATGTCAATGTTACAATTTTTTTTTTCTCTTTCAACTACTTAAAAGAAAGGTTTTTCACAAGCCATTTGAACCATTATATATAATATGTATATATATGCTCAAATCCAGGAGCCATGTTTGATTATAGACTGTGCACTGCCATTTCCCTTGTGAATTTCTAAACTTGACCAGGATGATTCAGAAAGTTTGGTCTGTTTCATCAAGTTTGTCCTGAGGCATTTATAGATAAAATTGAAGTAAAAGGTACTGATGTCTGAACTGAAAATTCTGTTTCTTTGGGAGAGGGAGAGGGCATTTAGAGAGAGACTAGAACAGAGATACCTCCCAAAAAGATAGCTCTGCCCAGAAACAATAAAAGCTAAGCTACCGGACTGTGTGATGCTTCGGTGTTGCACAATTAACCTCACCGTAGCTCTTGCTTTCAAAAATAATTTCTTGTGTTACTTGATTTCCTGGAATTGTTTGACATTTCCACTGGATTTCTTTTCCATTCACTCACTTTCCAAGACACTGCTTAAATTGCGTCCTAACATAATTTTTTTACCACAGTATCTGTGGAACAGCCTAAATACAGGAAGAGAAATTTTGACAAGGCTTGAAGACGCTGAAGAGTGTTTTATTTTGTTCCTTTCCAACCCCTCCTGCCTCCCAAAGAACAAGTTCTAACAATTTAATTTTTTTTGCTAGGAAAGTCTAGATTTTTTTTAAAAAAAGTCAGAATAATCAAAATGTATCTTCTTTTAAAAATCAGTGTTGAAGACTTTTTATTATGCTATTATACCAACTGGTGATGAACAAAGAATGACTTGACAGTTAAAGGCCAGAAATTTTACCTACTATAAATTGCAACATAATCCAGTTTTTGCAAATTCTCTGATCTCAGCTAAGGAGACAATTTTTTGAATTTCTCCACCAGTTTTTCTTCCATTAGCTATTGTTGAATAGGCATGAAGAGAACAAATTCCTTGTCGGGAGAGGAAATACTATTGTTAATCAAAGACTTGTGCTGAATACCTACCACTCAATGTACAAAATCAATTTCAGTGTAGGCTTTTATATTAAAAAAATGTAATGCAGCTTAGCTCCTGCAATAATGATTGCACAAAACCTCCTAGAAGTAATTTCAAAGAAAATAGATAACTTGAAGAAGGTAACAGGCATGCAAGGTAAGAACTTCCAAAACAGTAAATTAGAACCTGAGGTTTCTTATCAATCCTGCTATCTAGGTAATAAAAGATTAATATTTTGTCCAAAAAAAGACAAAGATACATCTCAATAGCATTGAAGGAAATTGTGTTTGTAGCCCTGGCATTGCCTGGTGTCAGATTCTGTGTGGAAAAGTCTTTGGATTTTAGTGTCACTTTGGTTAATTTAGCTACTAATGTGGATAACAGCAGATGAGGTATTTGACATTACATCACACATAGTTTGAGATAGAAATTTTTGTAGTAGTTTGGGTGATTTTTAATTTTGCCTCCTGTCATTATTTGTGCTTTGGGACATGGTGAGAGATTTATAGACGTTTGAGTTTCACATGAGTTAAGGTGATAAATTACCTTTAATGCTCTCTGGAAGACTAAATACTTTAATCCTTTCCTAAAATCCCTTTTATACCTTTTGTTTTCAGAGGTAAAATAAAGGGTACAGACTAAGAAAGTCAGTCAAATCATGCAGTTAAAATAAAAAGTAAAATACTGATGACAATGCCTCTACAGCTGAAAATAACAGACGTTAGGGCATGATGTAACACACAATCTATTATAGTAGCTGTAAGAAATTAGAAAGATCAGTTGGAGTAGGCTGTACATAGATATGTACTGGACCTGTAGTACTCAAAAGTGTGTTGCAAATTAAGAGAAACTTTTACCTTTGAAGTACACAATTAGGAAGGCCCTGGGGAATACTATTAGTACTGCAGAAAATCTTGCGATTGTGAAGTGCTTAGTGTGTGAAGGCACTCAGATTGAAGTCTGTAAATACCTTTGGATTACAATAATTTGAAGTGACAGTATGTTGTTCCCTGCATTCAGTATCACTGAAATTCATAAGAAGAAGACGTCCTCCTTTCATTTATTAAAATAAAGCACTGTCCCAGAGCACACATTTTCTCATAAGCTTTACTGCTTTCAAAATATTTTTAAACAAATGATGAACAGCATGGAGATGTCCTTTTCTGAAAGAAAAAGAATGAATGTTATGCCGTTAGAAGTAGAAGAATAATAATAAATGTTACACTGTTAGAAATGGAAGCAATAAGATTTTGTGTGAAACTAGGTAAAAAACAAATTAGCTTTAAGACTTCCTGAGAAACTGGGATTTTTTTGTCATTGTGAGATTAGCTTGTGCTTAAAGAGCTCCCATGACACCCCATGGTATCGCAGAGAAATGCCCTCCTGTTTCCTAATGGTAATATTTCTTGCAGAATTGCTTCCACATTTCACTGTGGTCTGCCCTTTGGTGCCTGTGAGATACATCAGGACAGCAGCACATTGTGGGTTTGTCATGTAGAGGAGACACCTGTGGTCAACAATTCACAGCTCCTATAGAGTTTGTGGAAATGTATGAGCGTGTCATATAAATGTTGAGGCAAGGCATAAGTGAAAACTTTCTATTACTCTGATGTTTCAGTACCTCTCCTGACTTTCAGAAGAGCTATAAAAATTCATTAACTCCAGTAAATTCAGTTCTCCATAACTGTTATCTGAGTTTGACCAACTCTATTGCTTATAAGGTGTTTCATGGTTGCAGAGTGACTAACACAGGAAAGGCCTCATTGATGATTTCAGTTTCTGTATCTCACCAAAACAGAGATGGTATTGGTGATAAGCCGTAGTTGTATGGCACATATCTGGGAGGGAGATAAAAAAGAGTGCTTGATCTGCATATAACAAAGTAAATGTGAAAGTGTACAGACTAGCAAAACAGAGTCAAGGGCTCAGAATAAAATTCCCTACTAGGAAATTTTGATTTCTATAGTAACTAAATGATAACTTTCAGCATTCTGCCAGTTGCCTTAAGAAGACTGAAAGGTTTCTATGTCATAATTTTTAAAAGAATCAGAAATATTTAGAATAAGAGAGAATTTCCTTCGCATTCCCAGCTCCTGGTAGTATTTTTGAATCATTCAGTGCATCACAGAAACACCAAGCTAGGAAGCTGGGTAGATATCCAACAACTTTTTATTCCCTTTGGAGTTTAACTTGTAGCACTTTTATTCTAAGTATTCTTTGATCATTGTAAAGTCAGCACAGATTATTAGAAATTGCCGGAGAAATATTTTTAATTTCACTAATATTTCATAAAGGGGAATATAGATTTTTTTTTTGTTTTTGTTGTTATTTTGACACCTTTTTGAGATTAGTACATGGATACATCATGGAACTGCTTGGTTTTAATGTCCAGTGATCCTAATGATCTTGTTCATTTTTATTACAGCAGTTTATACACTGCAAAACAAATCATAAAGCATAAATCATATAAGTAGAAAAAGAACATATGTAAAATTTTGTATAAGTTGTTTTGAGAATCAGTCATTTGCTAGTAGAAATAAACTCTGTATAGTGGTTGGTAGTTTTAAAGAGGATTCACAAATAATAAAGATTTATTTAAGTTATTAAGAGGACAAATCATTAAAAAGTCATTATTAGCAGAACTAGTGAATTCAATAAAGTAAGACCTATTATGTTTTCTTAGAACAATTATGATAATGAAGTTATATGGGATAGTTGGTAAAAATTTCAGCTTGTTCTCTGTAAAAGAATTACTTCTCCATGTAGACAATATTGCTTATGCTGTCTGTTTCCAATATATAAATTATGCCTGGGTAACATGAGACTTCAGAAAATCAGTGTTACTCATACTTGCCTTTTCTTTTTTAAAGTTCTTGTATGAGATTGATAGATTGTTTCAGACTTTTTTTCCTGTGGAAAAGTTATATGAATTTTTACTTCAAGGATTTTACTACGCCATGCCAAGCCTAGTGTTGCAAAAACAAGAATGCTTGCTACAAATCACAAAACATAACACAATGTTAAAGTGCTTGTCTCACTAATACTGAATGCAAAAATCACCAAGATGAATGGACATATACCTCTGAAGCTCTCTGGAAGTCTGATATGATTTAACCCCAGACAGAAACCAAGTCCCGTAGTGCCATTTGCTTACACCCCTGGTAGCATGGGCAAGAGAATTGGAAGAGTATAAGTGAGAAAACTCAGGGGTTGACTTAAAGACAATTTATTAGGTAAAGCAAAAGCTGCGCATGGAAACAAAGCCAAGCAAGGGATTTATTCACCATTTCCCATGGACAGGCAGTTTTCTCATGAAAGCTGGGCTCCATCATGTGTAATGATGACTTCTGAAAACAAATACCATCACTCGAAACATTTCCCCTTTCTCTTCCCCTAGCTTTATATGCTGACACCATATGGTATGGAATATCCCTTTGGTCAGTGCAGATCAGCTGTCCCTGCAGTGTCCTCTCCCAACTCCTTGTGCTCCTCCAGCCTTCTTGCTGGCTGGATGCGGTGAGGAGCAGAAAAGGTCTTTGTGCACTGCTTAGCAATAACGGAAACATCACCGTGTTATCCACATTGTTTCCCACACAAATCCAAAACACAGTCCCATACCAGCTTCTGTGAGGAAAATTAACTCTGCCCCAGCCAAAATCAGCACAAGGTCATTGTCACTGTTTTTTTTCCTGATTCTCTATACCGAGAGCTGTTCTTGCGGCCAAAGGGATGGCTGTCAGTGGCCTGAATTCAGAAAGATGGCAGTGGAGTGGAAGCCAAATGAGGACTATAATTAACAAGTCATGAACGTCATAGGACTGGAGTAATTTAATAAACAGGATCTTAAAATAGACAGGTGTACAGAAAGGTTCTGCTGTTGTCAACTGGATCCTCACTACTTATGCACGCCCTAGGGGCATTTAAAATGCAATTGAATGTATTTTCCTCACAGATGACTTGGAAGGAGAAAAAACTATAGCTGAAAAAACATAATTGGAGATTAAGACATTAATAAATCTCTCATTTTGCATTGTTAATGCATTTATTGGAAGATAGTTATAGTTTTAATTATACTAAGAAAACAAATTACATTAAAAATACAGTACAATGCACTTTCGAACCTAAAAAATAGAAATAGCTTTTTAACCTTCAGAAAAGAAGAAAATCCTATTTCAAAGACAGGAAATCAGTTGGATTATGCTTAGAAATGTATTATGGATGGTTTTGAAATACTATTGGTAATGAAATTGCCATGTGCTATTATTCTCCAATGTAATTATAATTTACTTGATTGCACAACCTTACACATTGTAATAATAACATTTGCAGAGGTAGATATGGTCTAATTGAAGTCCAGGCAGACTTAAATTTTTTGATAATACTGTTAAATATCTACAGCAATTTGTAAAGGAAGTACATTTTCAATTCTGCTGCATAGTTATAATCACAGTTTGATGTGTCCATGGAAAGAGAAGATTTGAGGCACATAATTTAAGAATTATAAGATTGAATATTATGTTATGTACAGACAGCAGACATTTCAGTTATGAATGGACTATTTTTTGGTAATTTTTCTTTCCAGGGTTTGGGAGAAAGACAGATTCCTAATAATGATTTTTCTTTGTACAGAACAGCTAAGGTGCTGCTGTTCAAATTGCAGATATTTTGGATACTTAGGCTCATAAATGGCTATTCAAAAAGTAAAATTTCACTCCTGAGCTTGAGACTAGTCCAGGATCTCATTCCCTAGATTCTGTTGCTGACAGGTCATAAATAAGTGGGTCTTCATTACTTTATGTGAGTGTGCTGGCACCCAAAGTGCCTCCCACCTTTTGGCTGCCACTCAGCAGAACACACTGCATGCAGCCTTAGTTACTCAGAAGCCTAGGCTCCACAGCTTCATGTGGCCACGGAGGCCTGTGCTGTGGAAAACTGTTATAGGAATCTAATCCTAAGTGCTTTACTTCAAGTATGGCTGAAATTTGCTGATAGATTCAAAACACTGTGCAGGAGGGATACGCAGACAAACAACACTGCAGCAAAAGCTGCTTAGAAAGCTGAGTCAGAAATGGTTTATGAAAATGTTAAGAATTAAAACTTTAACAAAAATGATGTGAGGATTAAAAAATGCTTTAGAAACCTTTATTTTTTAATTACCAATTTTTTTCCCTACATTCTTGTTTTTCTTTTCCCTTTTAAAATTTTAGCTTGACTGAAGTTACTATTTTCATTTGAAGATTGTGAATAAGTGATGAAGATGTACAGATGGACAAAAGTGGAAAAAAAAAAAAAAGTGAAACGTAACCCTACTTCTGAAATTTAAAATGTCTCATTTTGGCCCCAAATTGAGAAATATGAATCATCGTGTGGCAAATAAGAAGTTTAAAGAAAAGATGCTAACAAATATAATTTCTTTTTTTTTAGCAGTAAAATGTCAAACTCACACTTGGTCACAGGATGGTTATAGACAACAAGCATTCTTATTTCAGCATCACTACAGAAGTGCAAAACCAGATAGTTTTGAACCATGTTTTTCCACTGTTGTCTACTTTATTTTCCCTATATTGGCCTCTACAAGAGTTTATCTATACTTCTATTCAATAAATACTATCTTTGAACAGTGTGTTAACACCATTCTTGCTTTGGTGGTTGCTGCCCTTCTCTCTTCTTTCACACTGTTGTCTTGCCCAACACCTTCTTTGATAAAGTCTGTGTGTGCTCAATCAACCATCTTTCTCTATCTCGGGTTTCCCTTTACTACACAATGATTCACTTCACCACTGATGTGTCTTCATGCTTTTTGCTAGCAAGTTACATAGAATCAAAGCTTAGGCTGGGGAAGCCTCTTCTGCAGATCATCTAGTCCAACCTAGGTCAGATCAGATCATGCTTCTAAGGGCCCTGTTTTCTAGTTTTGGGTGTCTCCAAAGATGGAGATTGCATAACCTATCTGGGAAACCCAGTGTGTGCTTCAGCCTGTGACCATTGCCCCTTATCTTACCACCATTCTTCTCAAGAAGGATGTCCCCAACTCCTCTGTGTCCTCACAAATGCTGAGCAGAGGGGAAGAACCACTCCACCTTGGTGAGTGGGCTTCACTCTTGCTAGTCAGGACTACAGATACTCCTGTACTTACATGTCTGTTTGAGAACTTCTCCTATTACTACAGGCATGTAAATGTAGAATTAAAGCTATAGTCAGTTTTTGGCTTTGGTCTGTTCTGTTTTGCTTCATTTGTGGCTTCTTATGGAGAAGTCAGTATCTGCTGTTGCTAGGACTACACTGACACCTGCAGTTATTGACTGCAGCAGAAGAAGCAGGTGCTCAAGCATTAGCCCACCTCAGTTTTGTCCCCTCAAAGAATTATCTCAAGAAAACCTCTTCTGTGGTTTATCATGGTGTGCAAACCTGAGGAATTTTGTGCTGTTGCATTTCACAGAACAGCTCAGTAAAGAGAAAAAAAAATTAAACCTACAGTAATCTACAAAGTTAACTTTAGTCTCTCATCTTTTTTTTTTTTTTTTTTTTTTTTTTTTTTTATAATACTTTCAAAATCATCTTAACTGTAGCTCTGGCTGCATGAGATAAGGAATAGTTCCAAGACAATCTTGTTTCTTCCTTTCAACATACATGTCTATACCTGTGAGAAATGGCTTTGCCTGACAAGATGAAACTTAATATATCTTGCTTACATTGCACATTTCCTTGAACAGTTTGATGGAATTGGCAAGAAAGAAAATGACTTAAGGGCAGTATATAGATATTTACTACTATATCCAGTATGGTCTGTAAAATGAAAATATGTCTTTAAGGAAACACATTCTAAAGTTGAAAAAGGCAAGCAAAAATCTTTATGTAATTTTCTGTTAGTGTTTTGATGGCTGCATTCGCCGTATATATGGTTAATGAAACTATTAATACATTTTTTTTCAAGGAGATTGATGGAAATGAAACTAACCATTTCAAAAGTCTTAGAGGCAAACATTTGAGCACAAAATATTCAAATACTGAAAAATGGCAAAAAATTGACAGCAGTGGGCTTCTTTTCTGTTTGTACAAGAACTACTTGGATTCCATGATCACATTCTTGAGCTTTTTAGAGCCCAGTGTTGAGGTCAGCCCAGGTGAGACAGAGAATTATTTCAATCAGGCCTCTAGTAAACTAAATGTGTATTTCATGCATATTTTTTGTGTATGAACATAGTTGTCATAAGTGAATGTCATACGTCTAAGCAGCAGAGTTTTTCAGAACAGTCCTTACTTTAAAGGAAAGAGGGACTATTTGTTTCAGTAGTCTAGGTACGTATCAGGATGCTTATATTCTCTGATATTCTCCTCACTATTTTCATAGATGACCAGCAGGAGAGCCCATAGCCACCAGTTAGCACTGCAATGGTTGAGGCAAAATCTTTTATCTATTGCATGCAAGAACCTTACCAACATATATTATTAGATGCCTTTATTTTGTTTAACAATTAAAAGCATATAAACTTAATAGAATTTGCAGAATATAGCAGCCTGCTTATGTTTGCTGTGTCTGTAAGATGCAACGAGTGTTCCTAACTAAGCTTTCATCTTTCTTGCTTCTCCTAACCCAGTGTTTGTGTTTTCCATAAGTATTTAGAAGCTATATTATATGACTTTTTTTCAAATAAAGAATACAGAAATATGACAAAACACAGATAGCTCCTAACTCAGAATGTGACATAGAATGGTGATAGACACACTGTATAGGGGATTTTATCTGTGACCACAATATCCATCATTTTGCTTTAAATGTACTCATCAAGTCTTATTACTATACCTTGACAGTAAGCTGCTAAGGAAATATTCCTGAACTTTTTCTGAGAATGACTTCTCCTTTGAGAGACCAGCTGAATGAAGTACAGATGATGTTATTGGGATGTATATCTCCCTGAGAACGGCTGCCCAATTCAAATAAAATACTGACCATTGCTGCAGTGGTCTTATTAACAGGATAATAAACTGAGATAGCTATAAATCTAGAGCTGTGAGAATGAATAACCTATCAAGTACATTACTTTATGTTACTGAAAATAAAAAAAACCCTGTTCTAAAGAGTCCTACTGAAATGAACAAAGTGTTTGTTTCTAGACTTCATTTACTCAGTAAATAACTCTCTCTTGAGCCAACACTCTTCCCTGACAGTGATGGGGCTTCTAATTAAGTTTTTAAGTGAAAACTCATGATTTCAACTCCTGGTATAAAATGACACTGTGTGATGCTCTATCATAATAGTAGAACTGAGCTGTGGATGGGTTGTGTATGTCTTGAAAATGTGGTTAGAAGCAAGAACGGATGAAAATTTTTTCTGCATGTTGAGAAAACAAGCTGGGAGCTCTTAAAAATTGCAATTTCAGGTATGATATAGACAGTGTCTTAGTTTTATTATATATGTTCAATGTTTTAAGATCTCTGTTTCACAGGAATAGTGTTCTAACTGAAGATAGTTTATTGATTTACCCTAAAATGAAGGGGGACACAGTAGAAAATGGAAAATGGGTTAGCCAAGATAGCAGATGTTTCTTAAGCCTATACTTCTTGGAAACCTTTTAATGGCATATCCAAACCTTTATCTTGTTTTGGTTTTGCTCTTATATGTTGTATTGGTTTTTATGGCTGGGTTTAGGCAGCAGGAGGCTACAGCTGTGACTTCTGTTAGAAGTTGCTAGAAGCTTCCTCCATGTCCAGCAGAGCCAATGTCATCTGGCTCCAGGACAGACCCACTGCTGGTCAAGGCTGAGCCAATCAGGAATTGAAAGTAACTCCTCTGTGATAACAGATTTAAGAAGGAAAAGAAAGTTATTGCACAGATGTAATTGCAGCCAGAGAAGAGAGAGGTGACACAATGTGAGAGAAAAAAAACTGCAGATACCAAAGTTAGTAGAGAAGGAGGGGCAGGAGATGCTTCAGGCACAAGAGTTGAGATTACTTTGCAGCCTGCGGTGAAGATGATGGTGAAGCAGCTGTGCCCTGCAGCCCCTCCATCACCATGGGGAGGTATAAATCCACCAGCAGCCCAGGAGAAGGCCAGTCTGTTATCACAGAGGCCTTAGCACCATCTCTAATTGTCCTGCCTTGGTCAGTGACACTTCTGTCTTTGGAGCTGCCAGGGATCGGTTGTGCTGGACATGGAGGAAACTTCTGCTACCTTCTCACAGAAGGCAGCCCTGGAGCTCCTCTGGTACCAAAGTTGGGCCCTGCAAACCCAATACAGGTTTGATTGGACCATTTTTAAAATAGAAAACAGAAAGTATTGAATTTCTAATGAAAACACTGCCTCTGATCCCAGAGAAATAGTTTCACTGTCATTGAGATCTAATTATAAATCAGTTTGTATCTGAGCCAGATATCTTGGGTAGTTCTACATGGTTTTTTCTTAGTGTGTGTAGCCTGTGCGTAAATGAATTTTGCAATGTTTATAGTAGCCTCTAAATGAATTACTCTCTTGAAGTGGAAATGCTTGAAGTTTTGGCGTTCTCATCCTTCTCTTTCCTTCCTTCCCCTTGCTTTCACCTTAGCTGAGGGCACTATTTTAGAATAATTCTGTGTATAAAAGCATCTGATATGTCATTACTTTTAGTGTGCCTTATTTAGCTGATTAATATAGGTCTGTACTCTGTTTCTTATAATTTCTCAGTTTTTCTGGGAAAAATGAATCATTTAACCTGTAGAATTTGTTCATACTGGGTCCTGTATGTATTAGCCAGAAGAATTGAAAGGAATTTAAAATACACTAACAAGGAGTACACTTTTTAAAATTAGAATTTCCAAACCACAAACCTTGTTTACTAAACAGGCTTTTTTGTCAAAGCAGAAGCTTGATTAAAATAATAAAAACAATGTCTGGCATGCATGGTTTTATATATTAGCATCTGAGTCAACTATGCTGAAAAATTAACTTTGCATTGAGGCTTATTTCAGGGATGTTGATGTCAAAAGCACTTTCTTTGCTACAATTTAGGGCTGCAAACTGAATTCCTACTGTGTTATCTGTCAGATGCTAATTGGCTAAAAATATGAGCCTGTCTTCTTTTCTCCATGTTAATTCTCATTAGCAACAATATAAAGGTATAAAATAGGTTGCTAAAATCTTGCTGGATTTTAGTATATAAACTACACTTTTTGAAAGTATTAACCATTTTTATTTATTCTTTCATATGCCAAAGAAGAGAAGAAAATTTCCACTAAAGTTCTTGAACTCTCTTGATAAAGCTAAACTTGCATGCTAAAAGTACTACATGCAAGACAAACTGAATTATCTGAAGAACTGCAAATGCTGTGTATGCCAGGTTTTTCTTAGTTTTGCGCATGAGCTTGTGCAGCCTTTGGAAAGGTGAGTAGCCAGGTCAACAGGATGTCCAGTGTATAGGAGAGAAGTGTCAGTAAACAAACTGCAGTGGTCATGTGAAGTGGTGGCATGTGAGTGAAGGGAGGTTACTCTGGGTCCAAGGTGCTCTAGCAAGATAGAGCCTATGTCTTGCTTTTGAAAAAGAAAGCAGGGACATAAATGAATACTGAATGTCAGAGCTGTGAATATTAATGTGATATTATGGTTGTTTTCAGAAGATATTTGGAGGAAATGTTACATTTTGTGTTCTGCATTGAATTATATAAAATTTTGTATGAAATATTACTTGTGCTTAAAATCATCTAATATTTACCTAAATGTCATAATGGTATATAGAGTAGGAAAAAAGTAATATAATAATTATAATATGATAATTATATTCCTCTTTCAAGTATAATAACTACTTTGACATCTTGAATAAACAGATGAGATTAAAATCATGGTTTTTATCAGAAAACATGTTTTCCTTTTATTGCATATTTTCCCTAAAAATATTCTTACTACAGATAATGTTTCAAAGTAAAAGGTATTTTCTTATAATTTTTATTGTAACTGTTCTTTTAGTGCTAACTTTCATGTTTGCTTTCCTTGGGTGTAAATATATTATGTTAGATTTCCACTTAAGTCTTGGGTTTCATAAACGAAACAAATGGTAATTTGATGTTTTTATGCCAATACTAATCAAATAAAATATATTAATGTCATTTTTCCTACTTGTAGCATTCCTGGCATGTACACAAAAGCTGTATAACATTAATTTATGCATGCTAGATATGTATATTTCAGTGCTTGAGAGTATTTCTTACTACTACCATTGCATACAAATACACACACATGCATAAACACAGAAATGCCCTTTGTTATAGTTTTGGGGTTTTAAGGTGTCTAACTTTGGAGAAAAATTTCACCAGCATTTCTTTGTGCAATGGATTGTAGAACTATTTAAGCATTCACTTTTTTACTCTTCCTCATAAACCACTACCACCTAGCCATTCTTTACATGAATGAAGAGCTCATTAATGGGGTCAGGCTGAAAATGTTGTTTATGATTGCTTTAATGGAGATCTCATATTTTCACTGTGCCTGAATAAACAAGTGAAAACAAATGGCAAAGAAGAATCAGAGGACTACTAAGTCAACTATTTGTTTTTAAGGGGCAGCATAATCTCAAGTGGTTTCAGCAGTCTATGTAAAGGACTGTGATGCTACATGGTAACAGAGGCTTAGAACGCCCTTGGGTGTTCCTGCTTTATGGACCTCACTGCAGCTCTTAGCTGCTCTTTGCTGGAGCTTCTTTGCTCACTTAGTATTTTACAAAGTGACTGAGCTGTGTTTGCAGAGCTAAGGGAAAGGTTTCTGTTTCTGCCCACCATCACTGACATGCACAGCCAGTAATTTCTGCTAGGATGGGTGTGGCAGGTGACTTCTGTAACCATGGTTTGGGGCTCTCGAGGCTTATCCTATGACATGTAAGCATCAGGGAGCAGTTTAATGAATACAAATATAGTCAGTGGTATGTAAGAGTGGCAGCTTTATTTAGCTTATAACCTTTATCAAGCTTAAATGATGTAACCCATGTATGTTGGTATGTTAGAGGACAGTCACATCACCACTTGGTCTAGCTGCTTCATGTAAACATCAAAACCATCACAGTATCCAGTATTGCTCTGCCCATGCTACATGGCAGTGAGTGTGGCTCCCAGGAACCATTGCTCACAGCCTGCACACAGAGATGAAACCAAAAAAACCCCAACCCTAAAGCAATAAATTCCTAATAACCACGTTTTCATGAAATATTAACACATGAATTCTCCTGTATAGTGCTCATTGTTACCAAATGAGTTACTGTAACTGAATGAGTAAATTAAAGGTGTTATAATCTATGGAATGCAAGGCATCACTGTAAGATGGCATAAATACAAATCAGAGCAAAAAGTAATTAATATCTCTTTGTAGCCTCCTCTTGGCATGTATCCTGAACAATTGATGTGTTTCCACAGATGGAAAATGAAAACATTGATGTGCAAACTCTTGGATTAGTCATTCTACAGCAAATAATATCAAGGGAATAACACACATGTCACATCCATGATCTTTCTAACATGATCTAGACTTCCTCATCATTTGGGAGTGCCTAATGTTCCTTAGTATCTGTGGATGTATATGAAACAAGTGACTTGATTAAAAAAAAAAATCATTCCAGTTTTTAAACAGCAGAGCAGCAAGAACCACAAAGGAATGTATTTATAGCTTTTTCTTTCCTTTTAGAAGACACACAAGCTGGTTTTATTTTTCTTGTTTAAATCAGTTTTCAAAGAATATATGTTAAAATGCCGGTTACTTCTCAGACAAAATTCTAAACTGTGTAGCAATTTCTCATGGGTTCATGTTTGATTCATTAGCAATCATAGTGTAGTCTTCACCCTGTACCTGGAATGTGGGCTACTTTGCTAAGCTATTATTTTCCTTTTTGGAAAGACAATGAGAAGCATTCCAGAAACAATCTGCATTTCATCCCCTACTTTATCGGATTGTAAATGGATGATTTCCTGTGATCTTATTAATTTTAGCAAATTACCAATATTTTGGTCCTTTTTTTATTCCCAGAATGCTCTTTCCATAGTCACAGGGGTTCTTACATGAAAAGTTAAGTGTAATACACCTAATTTGTGTAAGGGTTAGCAGCAATGTTTGTTCTCTTTGTTCTGGTATCTCTGCTACAGAGAAAGTGACATGTTCCTTATTAAAATGAAAAATAAATCTAGGAAATGGTGATGCAATGAAAGCATCATTGCAACCAGGGAAGAGAAAGGATATTAGACTTCTACTGCACATAGTTTTGATATGAAATAGTTAGTAAATTATGAAAATTTTTTACAACCTTTACTATGTGCAGTATTATTGTAAATTCCTATAGAGCATAAGGATAGCTGTACTAAATTAGAATGCAACCTTAACACTTCTACTTTTCTGTAGGTCTAAACTGAGCTGCTTGTCTTCCTGGTGTAAAATTAGTTTTATGAATTTTACTCTTAAGTGATTCTACTATTTTAGAGTACAGATTTATCAACATGGTTTTCCATCATGTTAAATACTGATTAATTTTATGAAAACGTTTACATGGTTTGTCTTACAGAAATGTTAAAACTTATTTACCACGCAAAGGGAACGTGGATCCTCTTTGCAAGCTGTGGTGCATTATTTAGGAGTTTTTTAATGAACTTTTATTGTCTTTGCAAAGATGATAGGGTTTTATATTGATAAAATCAATTGAAAGTTTTAGAGAATGAATAGCGAGAACTCCAATTGTTGCTAGTTCTAAAGCTGACAGAGGGCTTCTTTGGGAATAAGTTCTGGGCAGAAAGTGGCAAAAACCTCCCCAGTAATGTGTGCATTAATAATTTTGTAGAGGAAAGTAGTCAGTCAGTAACGTGGGAGTAGAGAGGACAATGAGAGGAGAGTAAAGGTCTCAGGGTTAGGCTGGCTGACACTACCAACTGATGCTGAAACTCACAGGTCGTACAAGTGAAACCTGATTTGTGAACAGCTATGTTCACACATTAAATCCTCAAAGATGTGAAGCCTTTGCCTTTCCTCATAGGAGAAAGAAGGATATAGCAGAGGAGGAGGAAATTTTTTTAAAGTTTTATATCTGTTTTCCATTTACTGGAATGCAATATGAGATACAAGTGGCTGGAGACAATTCAGGCTGCTGAGATGTCTGGTCTTACATGAATTTATGCTTTCACAAGTGGTTAAAACTCTTCACTTTCAGACATTTAGCTTGACTTAAATACACTAATGGAAAGAGATGCTTCTATTAGGCTTGAAGGCAGCTTGGAGGCAGACAGATGTTGGCCAGGTGCAATTGTCTATAACTCTAAGAGTAAAACATGAGTTTGTCTTCCCCCCACAGTAGCCAAAAATTTTGGGACTCATAGTATCTGGAATTAGATGGCACCAAAATGAAATAATAAATTCAATGTAAAGGTTGGAAGCTGTGTATGGAAAAGGAAGTGTGTGATTATTCAGAAAAATGTGTAGTGGAAAAGCTCAGGGTGATATTTTTAGAACTGTGAGACCATGCCTTAGCACAGCTTTATAAACCTAACTGTCACCAAGCCTCTGTACCTGAAGGGTAGAAATATGGAGTAAGAGGTTCATTATTATTCACTTTTATGCTGCATAATTTTCAAAATGCTGCTCAAACAAAGGAATTATTAAGTCTTCCCGAGAAATGGTGTAAGTATTTATGATTATTTTAGTCTCCCATAGTGTGCTAGAGACTTCCACTTAAGAAAAGGAATTCTACCTATGGTTACTTAATTTTAAAATAAGACTCACTTCATTCTGTGAGTCTTATTTCCTTAGCCCAACCTTTTGTTTTATTTAGGACTGTGATTTAGAAGACTCTGGACAGCAAACAGGGCCCATTTATTATTGTCAATTTTATTATTGAAAGGAAAACATGGAAGAGAGATTTTTGAAGCTCCTTGTAAGGCTAAAGGTTACCAAAGCAAGCAATTTTATTACAAAACTGATGAGGCAAGACTACTAACATTTTCCTTTTTTATATGGTCAGCACTAGGAGCAGAAAACCATCTATTTTAGTAAAGTAATCTCCTGAAGTGTACAGTTTATTGAACTCACAACATGTAACATCACCAGCTGGCCTTTCTGTTAGTGTCTTAAGGAAACTTTCAGGGGATATGAGAGGTTGCTATTCTACTTTGCACATAGAAGGTTGTCTTGTGCTAATCTGTGGAGTTAGAGTCTGGAAAGCCAAAAAACTGGACTGCCTCAAAAGGGGAGGCATGCTTATCTCTTTGTCCTGCTCTGCACGGCTGTTGAATACCTGTGGGATGTTTGCATATGCAGCACCTTCAACAGAAGAACCAAGCATTGTTTGAATAGTAAGAGGAGTTTGCATCTTGGTATCCCACCTACTTCAGAAAAAAATTCTGTCCATGTCTATAGAGAATAAAAGTATGACAAGGATAGTATTTGTCACAGTTCCTCCATTTTTTTACAAAAATTCTGTTATTTACTTAATGTAGACACAGTATAGTTTCTGGGTGTCAGTCCTGAGATGTATCTGGAGAAGGAAGAGTTATCCTGCAAATGTACGTTTTGATTTTGAGGGTTTGTTTGTTTGCTTTTTGGTTGGTTGGTTTTTCTGAATTTCCTCAATTCTGGTGGACAATTAAGCAGCAAGTCATTCATCATTCTGTTTTGTGACTTATTAATAGTACCTAAATGTGGAATCCCCCATGATACAACACCTAAAGTCTTCTATGCAGTGATAAGATCACATGCTTTCTTTTGGCCTGTGAATATTGCTGAATGGTGGAGAATCTATACATTAGGCCTTGTATTGGCCTGAGCCAAGAGCTTAATTGGCTTCCAAGTGCTGTTCTTTGGTCTTGAAACTGGTCATCAGATCATTCAGGGAAGCAGAACATGAAGATATAAGAAAGCACTTGAGGGAGATGGTGCTGCTCGACTGGCTTTGGAAGATGTCCACAAAGACAATCCTGTATGAGGACAGGCTGGGAAAATTGGGGTTGTTCAGCCTGGAGAAGAGCAGGGTGCAGGGAGATCTTAGAGCAGCCTTCCAGTACCTAAAGAGGGCCTGCTAGAGAGCTGGATGTGACTTCTGACAAGGGTTTGCAGTGACAGATCAAGGGAGACTGGTTGTAAACTGAAAGAGAGTAGGTTCAGGTTAGATAATAGGAAGAAATTAGGTGAAGGCAAAGTAACACATGAACACTCCAAGTGACATGCCATTGAAGAGGAGAGTGTCTCATCTTGAGGTCAGGCTCAGCATAATGCTGAGAGTAAAATAATATAACAATTACTTGCTTTCTTTTCTTAGTTCCCCCCCACACCTCCCCCAAGAAAATTTGAATTTGCAGCTCATAAGGATGTCATTAAAAACCATCAAGAATAATCTTCTATGAGAACAAAAGATTCTGTATTACAGTATTGCTGTCCTCCCTCCTGGCCTTTTTATTCAGACTTGAAATACTGTCTTTTGGACTATACCATGTTGTTTTACAAGTAAGCATGTACTGCCTGTTAAATACAGGGATCTTGAGCAATTTGTTCTCACCAACTTTGTCCATTGTTTTGCACATAATTTAAATGCTTATCTATCTTTGAATTTGTATTAATTTTGTTTAATTGCACTTGGGAGGCTAGTAAAGCCAAATAATAATTAAGAAATTTTATTCAAAAGAGGAAGGTTCAGAATTACAAAGAGGTAGAAGGAAGAAAAATATAAGTGGAAGACATCTCATTTCACAGTCAGTGGTCTATTAAACTTTGCAGTGCAAGCAGAAGTGTTCCCAAAATAATAACTCTGCTCATGTCATTGCACAGTATGTCTTCTACACATACCAGCCTTAGATTACTTTGATATTTGCCCAACAAGACTTCCAATTTCTCTTCAATAGTATCTGAATTATTTAATGCTTCAATTTTTTTTTTTTTTTCTTTTAGAAAGTGAGAACTTAGGAATGTGTTGGCAGTGTGACCCTGACCACTAACATATAAATAATGTAAGCTGCTGTATGCTTTGAGAGAGATGATTGGCTCTGTAAAGATATTTGGACAAATATGTTTGCTGTTTAATCCTCATCCACACAAAAAGTAATCATATGAAACCAATGAAAGATAAACTAATAAATCTTTGCAAGAACTATTGAGACCTACAATATTTGTTTTGAAAACATAGTGATTAAAGGATATATATTAGTGAGCAAAATATTAATTGATAAATCTGTCATTTCTAAGGGCTGAAAAACTTTGGGTCTTAGACTTATTGATGCAGAGATGGTTGTCATTTGTATTTTAGTATCAAAGAATAGTGTGAAAAATACAAAGGCAGTGAGTGATAAATCATGAGACAAGAGGATTCAGGTAGCAACTGTGAAAAAATGCTTCATTTACAGAACAAAATTTCATTTGTTTTAAATAGAAGTAATATACCTGAAGCTGGATACTTTTGTCTGAAAGGTGTTCCCCTTCTAAATTACTAGGGGAAAGAATGTCAGGGTCTTGAGCCGCAGCATATTTTAGTGACCTGATTGTGAGGAAAGTGTAGGCATTTCTTATAGGACATTTCTACTTGAGGTAAATGGATTTTGTATTCTGGATCCCTTAATGATTCAAAATTCTGAAAAAAGACCTATAATTGTCTTATCTGTTCATTGACTCAGAAGTGGTATGACCTAGATATGTAAAAGGCCATTGGGCTGAATTTGCAGATCTCCAATGATCTGATTTGTGACCTTGTCTTGCCTTGGCTTCCTTTTTGAGTTGATCTTCTTTCTGCTTTATTTAGGGGTTACTCTGCCATGCAGTTGCTGTCCTCTGTTGTCAATGATAGTTTCTGTCTACACTGTTCTTTAAAGACAACTAAATCCACTATTCAGGTGAAACATTGTCAATGGTAAACTCCTTCAAAAGCCATCTCAGGTTTGGTTGGAAGATCCATTCTCATATATTCTTTGGGTTACATTGCTACATCTTCCAGGGTATGTGCATTGGCAATCTCTGGATTGCACACAAGAAACTGACTTGTGTGAGCTCACACAGAAGACAAGAAAACTTAGAACTAAATTAGAAAAAACTCAGGGCCATGGGCACTTTGAAAGTCACTATTACAAAATGATGCACACCAAACTGTAGTGCTCACTGTAGGGTCTTGTGGTACTAATGCGTTACAAATAGTGAAAATAAGGTATTTGAAGGCTTTGATCTATACACTGAATGTACCTATTTATTTTGCCTGTGGTCTTGCCTTGTAAATTAAATGAAAATTGAGTTTTCATAATTAATTAGGCTTAGGGTTCACTTTGGACATTCATACACAACCAATACCCTTGGGTTGACCAACTGGAATTCTTGCCAAGACATCATGGTCCTTTTCTGCATCAAGAGAGAATTCTAATTCAAAACATTGAATGTCTACATGTTAAACAGATGAAATATGATGTTCATTGTTTGCTCTCATCTGTCTCGTATTACCTCAGAGCTTAACTGAATGAGGAGATCAAAGACCTCATCTAAAAGTCTTAATGCGCAGTCTTAAGCTGCTGCACTCTGAGTGTGAAGTGCAAGGAAGACAAAAGAACTTTTGTCACAGAAGATAAGTAGCCCGTTTGTGTGTTTGTTACTGGGTTTCTTTTAGAAAACAAGCTATGAATAACTCTTTGACATTTTTACATGAAGACTGGTTAATGTGATACCTGAAGTACTGGAAAATCTGGAATTAATGGACAGAACTTTGGTGTTTATTTGAGTTTGTGGCTGTTTAGGACACGAAAGAGCAGCAAGACTTTCTCTGAGGTCCTGGATGCTCATTCTCATTTCTTCCTAAGATTGCTGACACATCACCTGGTACCTTGTTCAGTTAGTTGGTGGCTCATATGCTTGCTGACAAAAGAGAAGGCTGAGGAGACTACCCTCTGCTCCTTGGTCTCACTGTGAGATTCCCCTTCCTTGAGTGTATTCTTCCATATCACTGGATGCCCTGCCACGGTTGTAAAAAAAGTTAAGACAGTAGCTGAGGACAGACTCATATTTATTGTATGAATATGATAAAAATTTTTAACTAGAAATTGTATGAATTATTATGCTTTTTTATTCTCTCATACCTGGTCTTGTTCTGAGGAACTGAGAAACCCCTCAAATATGCTGAGCAGCATGTTGGCAGCATTTATATCTGATACATCTATGGAGCAGGAAGGCTTCATGCTTCTTGAATGCAGTAACATTGTATATTTCATGCCAGCTCAGAGGTGTCATCTGAGATCTTCTAGGATGTCTGGACGTAGCTGGTAAATGTGTCATAGGAGCTGTAGGAGAGCTGTTGATTTCAGGAAGTGATAGGGGCGTTTGTCTAAGGTATCTGGATGCATTTCAGATGGCATTTCATGCCTGCATGTGGTAAATTACTTGAGCCCTAATTGTCTTGTGATTCACAGGGATTCTTGGGTTTATTAAGATGAGGAAAATGTTTGTGATGGGCAGATATAATATCAAATAAGTACCTAAAATCAAAATTTTTTCGAAAGGAATTTGTCTTTTGCTCTTAAGAATACTTTAATTAAATTATATTTTCTATACAGTAGGGGATTTGAGAACATCCTGTTAATTAGTCATGTATCTTTCTTTTTTCTATACTGATTGTGAAATAAAGATAGTATGTATCAAGAATCTCAGTCTGTGATGTCGACCCCTAACCAGGGCTTGTTATCCAGATAAAATTGATCTTATATTGAATTTTATATTAATTTTGTATCTACAGTCATAGATGTATTTAATAGTAAACTTTTCTGACAATTATAGCAATATCTGTCCCAATCTACATACTTTTTGTTTTCAATTGAATTGATATTTTAATTATGATTTAGGTGTTGCATAATTAATATTCTAAGATGAATTTATCAAGATAAGAAACAGAACATGATTTTGCTTTGTAGTTTTCTGTGTTTTGAATTTGCAAACAGGAAAAGCTTTTGAATCTTAATAAATTAGTCTTTGGTTCTTATTCTCTTTTTCTTAAAAAAATTATTTTCTCAAATTCTCATTATAATCTTATTAACCAACATTTACTAAAAATACTTTAGCAAAACCTCTAAAACACGGAAGATTTCAAATCAGTAATAAGGGATGAGAATGTAAAAATAACTGACCTGATTTACTTGCATGACAAAAACTAATTTCATGGTGATACTGGCTTTTAATCAGAGGAATATGCTCAAAGTGACTTGATTTGGCCTTTGTTTTAAAAGTAATAGTGAAACATTGAACAGTCACTGGATAATTTTAGTATACCTTTCAGAATTTTTACTTCATATTCACTGACTTTAACATCCAAAAAGCACTGTGCTGTGTATTTATTTATACATACAGAAGTAACATAAAGAAAATATTACTATGGGAACAGTAACCACCATAATGGCTAGCAAAGTCTGTTTTGCTCTTCAATCACTAGTTAATGACATAAAATATATTACGATTACTTCAGACCTATGTTAATGCTTCCTAAGTACAAACTGACACAGTATTGTTTCTGGTTTTGGGTTGGTTTTTTTATTTTTCCAGGTGAAAAAATAGGGAGCAGTATTACAGTATATTTGACAACTAACTGGATAAAACTTAAGACTGTATTTTTGCTTTTTGTTTCACTCATTATCATTGCTTGATCATTAAAAAAAAAAATCCATTCCAAATATTGAAGATTTTTCTTGTATTTGCATCACACTATTGGGAATATAACTCACTGAGCCACATAGAGGAAACTTATTATTAAATAAGACAGAATGAGTATAGTGTTTCATTTATTTGAATAAATTCGTTACCTCTTCCGAGATGTATATACAAGGAGAATTTCATGTCTGGAGGTTGATATTTCTCTGTAATGAAAACTGAAAACACTGTTTTTCACAATGGAAGCAAAATACTTGCTGTGGCAAAGCTCCACAATGTCCACCTGATCCTAGACTAATTAAACATACATTTAATAAGTTAAATGCAGGATTAAATTTCCACTTTATACTCAGGATAAGGGCAGGCGAGATTCTACTGGAGAGAAAGGTACTCAAAGTATGAATTTTGAGATCTGGATAGATTTACAAAGTAGGCATTATGCCTTACTTTTTCTTTGGCTTTGCTTATATGTTTTTAAATTTTAGTTCCACTTTAGGTAATTAATTGAATAAAGAAAGTTAAAGCTTAAAAAAAAATAATGAGAAAATAACACTGCCAATGTTTTATTTTTTGCATAAAAGAAAAAAACAGCAACCTTTGACAAGTTAAAATAAAATGCAGAGGTCCCTAAAAGCTTTTAAATTTCCTTTATTAAATCATCCATCCTTTGAATTCAATGACTGGTTTTTGCAGTGGTCTGTGTAAAGTGTGAATAGAGACTAGGTTTTGAACCCCTACATGCTTGAAATTCATTGTGATGCATGCTAATGATTCTTTAGCAGCCTCGAAAGCCATGCTGATCTTACTGTTGTTATTGAGGGTTTATAATATAGCTGATCAGTACTGTATCTAGCCAGATTTTGTTTATAAACACATGTGGATATTATTATGCAAATTAATTTTATTCATTGGACTGGGGATAAATTGATCTCTTTATGGTAATCTCAATAATCTGGTCAAATGAAGTTTTAAAAGTTTTAAATCCAGCATGGGAACAGCACAAGAGTGGATTTGCACAGCCTGTAGCTGCTGATTTTGTTGTTGAGCAGCAGAGGTGGGCAACTGGTATTGAAGAAGCCACTGCAGAAACAAGAAAAGGCTGTGACGGGGTCTATGGTCAACCTCAGAGTCATGCTACTGTCCTGCATTTTCTTCTCAAGCAGGCATTCATTTTTTCACTCCACAGGAAAAGGCAACAACCTGGATTTAAGGGTCCCTTGGGCTGGACAGTTTATAGACTGCTACCAAAGTTAATCCTGTGCACATCTGTATGCAGAAGCCACTGTGACAGGAGGGAGAAGTACCGCTGCTGGGCTGCAGTGGTACTTCAGCCACTGCCCTGTGAATACAGATTTGTTCCTATATAAAATTATTACTCTATTAAATTTTTAAAATGGACTAAGGAGTTCTCTGAGAGATAAGCAGTTGTGTATTAAATGTCCTTGGAAGGACAAATATTAGGTTTAAGCCTTTTTTCACAGGTATTTTCCTTTAAATATGTGAGTTGTCCGTAAGAGTCTACATTCTTTCATGTCATGCTTGCAGTACCTCAAGTTAACATCTGATTTAATTTAGTAATTCAAAAGTTCATTTTAGCAACAGTGTGTTGATGAAATTCACTGGCAAATGATTGAGAAATACAACTGAAGTTATTCCAGTCACTGCTTTTTCCAGTACTATTTCCTGTCTGAAAATCCTTGTCTAAGCCACACACTGAAGAATGGATTTCAGTATCACATCTGACAAGTTAGAATTCAGAGTGCTGTCTCTAGCCACGTATTTTAGGTGTCTGTGTTAGGAATAGATGGGTGTGAATAATAAATTATTCTATTAATTTATTATTCCTGATGACTAGTCAATTATTTTAATGATGTTTACTGTCCTAGTCATGTGTTACTTGAAAGTGATTGGAAGCAAATTGCTGTCAAAAAGCCTTTGCAGCTGTAAAAAATTACACTTCTACTTTTATTGTATTCCCTTCACCCTGAATAGAATACACTGTTTCTATCCCTCCACTCAATTCAGCCATCTGTCACTCACACACCTGCAGACAATTACAATGCATTTGCATCATATCCCAGCTGCCTCTGATAGACTTGTTTTGTAGTGCAATGCATACAGGATAATCTCTCAATATCCACCTCACATTGGAAACTGTTCTTTCATTGGTCACACTCTTTTTCAGATAAATGTTCTATGATGTTCTGGTCAAGATTCCAATGTGTCTTAATCTAAGAAGAGTTTTGCTTGATCTCTGTAACACAGGGCTTCTAAAATTAACATCTCACTAACATTTCCAATTATTTTGTTTCAAAAGCGAATTAGAAATAGTTTGGTTTGCTTTGGAAAGCTTCTAGCATGTCAGATCAGTAACTTATTTTGTAATGAACATACTTCTTCAGTAACATAACTAGACTGTAGAGGACCAGATCTAAGCATGTTTTATCTCAAATGTTCTGATGGTTGTGACGGGAAAAGTGTGAGCAGAAGAGGGGTCCAGCATCGGTGGGACATCACTGGTCTGAGCCAACATCCTTCTCCACCTGCTCAGTCCCTGCCTCTCATGTTCCCCAGATCACTTTTCCTGGAGCAGGGCTGAATGTGCATGCGTGAACAAAACAGTGCAAAACACCTCGTTTATATCAGAGGTGTGCACAATTGTTGTTTTTAGTACCAAGAGGCCCATGGCAAGTATCATGAAGAATGCTTTCTAAATGGCTCTTATTTTCTAAAGACACATTATTTTCATTTAGGGTGCCTTAAATTGTGATGTTATTTCCTGATCTGTTTTAATCACTGAGTGTCCACATATTTGGTATTCTTCTAAGTATGAAAACCAAGTCCACAAAGGATTATGCTGAAACGGGAAAAAGAACTAAGTCTGGAGACAGCAAAAGTCAGCTGTTTTCATAATGTAACCCAGAGTGAGTTGGATCATGCAAAATTTTGTGCTTATTCTGATTTTTTTCATTCTTGTTTAGTGACCAGATACAAAAAGAGCAATTATAAATTTCTTAAATGTGTGTTGGATTTATTCTATGAAGCAGCAAAAAAAAAAAAAAAAAAAAAAAAAAAAAAAAAAAAAAAAAAAAAATTCTTGACNAAAAAAAAAAAAAAAAAAAAAAAAAAAAAAAATTCTTGACGGAGGACATTGAGTGGAAAGAAAAGCTTGTATTCTCTTACAGAAATTCAGGTAATCAAAGGATTATTAGCCATTTTACCTTTTATTTCAGACATAATATATCTAATACTTCAGATGAAGTAAATTTGAATGTGAAATGAAACAGTGATTGAATGATTCCCTTTCAATAACATAATCCAAAGTCTTCAGCATTACTGATGCTCAGGGGATGAGCAACATGAAGTCCATGGTTTGCCATATATATGCAAGTGAATTCTGAAATTTAACTTTCTGCCAGGGGCAGAGAAAGAGAGTGGATCTTGTCAACTGCAGTGCCAACCCACTGAGAAGTTAGGATAGCTTTAAACCATGAGTCATTTTTGTGGTGTGATTTTTGACAGTTAGCTTTGTGCTGAAGAGAGATTCAGTTTTTAACATCATTTCATTTCAGTAAAATCTCCAGAAGTATGGCACATATTTCCCCCTATTATTATGTCCATGTTTTAAGCTTGCTTTAAGCAATCCTATTCACACTTAATGGTTAGTTTTTTTGGGTTTTTTTAAACCTTATATTGCACTGCTGTGTCCCCCAAATTATTCTACACTGTTTGGTAATACTCTACTGATAATAACTCCCATTATCCATGGCTCTTAAGTAATTCGCTAATTACTTTAAATTTTGCCTTGCATGTATATTTATATATGCATCTTCTTTTCGTCACTAATCATTATGCCATATAATAGACTCAGTCTTTCAACTACTCCCTCATTTTCAGTATTTGTCAAAATATGAGTCTTTTAGTTCCCTTATGTGTGGTTGAGTTAAACTGTGATGCTTTAGGAAGGCTTGAGTTTGCATGTACTTCACTACTGCAAAATGGTATGTTGAATTTGTCAAAAAGAACTTCAGCTTCCAGAGTGGTGTTTTTTGTTTTTTTTTTTTTTTGTAGCAGTGAGATTTACTAAATATTGCATGATTTTTTTTGGTGATTATATTTAACTATGGCTTTAAAAATACTAAGGTTGTTAGTGCATGTTCTACACATTTTAAAATTTATTTCCTGCCTCCTAATTTTGAGTAATTGTGTTTCTTTGATCCTTTTCTTTTCCAAGGGATAGTTCTTACCACTCTTGATTCAACTTCAGGCTATGAACTTCAGTGAAGTCAGTAAATAATAACTTTAGAATCAGTTGAACTTAAATCATACGGTCTTTATTGTCAGGAAACATGTAAGTGAATTAGGGTGACATCCAATTAACACAGCCTTTTGCAGGTTTAATGAGCAATGATAAATTTAAATCCTTTTTTTGCACTTTCAAAGTATGTGAAGTTACAACTAAAAGAGCTAGTGAGAGATTGTTGCTCCATTGATTCATAATAAGTTATTTTAAATATATTTTGACTGGGATAGGAGGCATCATCTTTGAAGATACTCATAGGTTAGTTATTTGAATAGGTGTTTCATCACAGAATCCAATAAAAAATTAATTCCTACAGCATATGGAGTTGCATGATAAGATGAGTCATACTGTTTCCTTATTTGGTTTTTTGGGACCTGTTTAGTTAATACAGCCTATACCACTGATGTGTGTCCTTGCTTCATTTCCAGTTGATATTACCTATTAATAACTCTGAGAAAAGGTGTTCCTGTTCCAAAAGGTTTTGTAGCAGCAAAATAGATTTTGCAAAGCAATTAATTGTGGTTTTAATTAACAAATATTTTCTCTGTTTAACACATAATTTCTTCTCTTACTAAAGGTAAATAAGAAGTTTTATGGTTTTTTGGAAGTTTTTTGGGGTTTTTTTAAGGCATAAAAATTTAAAATTATTCAAAAATAACTATGGTTATAGAATATAGTGCATTTGATTATTCTGGTTCCAGTTTGAGTAGAAAAACTGTTTGTGACTGGAGTTTGATAGGATGCTTTTTGGTTTCCTTGAATTTTTCCAATCAACAGCAGCAGAACTACCTTTTATTGTTCTATAAGTTGTCCTTCTAGTGAAAGCATTTCTGCTTTGTGCTCCTTGTGTTTTCTTTGGGTCCTTCTATAAAGCCAGTTATTCCTCATAATAAGATACACCAAATGTAGGAGCAGGTTGGTCCATCTCCTTATGAAAAATAGAAAAAAAAAATACTTAAAGGACAGAATCAATCTTTACATACTTTCAGTGAATTCTGCAGAGCCTAATTCCCTTATTCCTTAGTATGACTTTATTAGCTCTATGTGTTATGTTTGTGACTTGCATTGATATAAATAATATCAGAGTTAAGGTCATCAGAGTTTCTAAGAATACCTCTGGGATGCTGAATGGAGGAATTTTTCACTCATAGAGTATCTTCCCTTAAATAAAGAAATCAATTGAAAGATTTTTTAAAAAATTAAAGCCAAAACTGAAAACAATTGTTTGCCTGAAATAGTGCTTCAGTTCACTGTGACTTCTTTTGAAAAAAAGTTCATGCATAACGCGTGTATGTTGATTATATATGTGGTTATGATCATCCTTACGATTATGCTTCATAATTCTTTATTTATTCCTTGTGTATCTCAAGAGAATAGTGTGAAATGCAGTTGATTAAAGCTTGAAAAACACTGAATTTTTGTTTGAAAAATAGATGTATGGAGAATATAATGAAGATTCATCTAGTAATTTCTATGTTTGAATACTAATAGCTTTAACCAGATATAATAAAAAATAATTGTCTTATCTTGGAGAATGAAAATTAAAAGGAATAGAGGGTTTAACCTCTATGAAAGCCCCTAGAAGCCCTTTGAAAATGCCTCATGAAAGGTGTTTTCCACCTTAGGAGAAGCTTGTGGGACCTGAATGGAATGCTGGAAATCTACACTTTGAATGTAAGCTCATATATGCTGGCCCTTTGTTTCAAGGGGAATGCTTAGAACGAATTCATGATTATGGGCTGGGAAAATTATTATTCCAGTCTGTATAATTATGTGATCATTGTACTCTATCCAGTTATTTCCACTCTACTCCATATCACTGATGATCCTAATGAGACACACATCAGTCATCTAAAAACTGCAAAGCAGGATCCTTTCCTTCTAAAATATTGTAGCTCTTATTTCACTTGACTCCTTATAAGTGGAATTCTTGACATAAATAAGCCTCCCAAATTGCATGAATTTACATAGTTACTGTTTTTAAATCTGAACTCTTGTGTGTTTAATGCCATTTGAGGGACCACCTACAAACCATTTATCATGACCCCAGGAATTCTTATACATCAAGCTTCAGGGTTTGAGACACACTCTTTTCCTCATTATTTTAAAGGGAAAAATTCAGTGCACACACTAGCAGCTCTCTTATTTATTCACTTAGTTATCTCATGTATACATAGCAGAAGTAGAGTAGAAAGAAAATAAGTGAAAATTAATTAATTTCATTTTTTGCAGTCCTGTTTGAGAAAATGAAATATCTTTTTCTTTCACTTAATTCCCTATGAAATGTTTCAACAAATAACTGATAGTCTTTGCCATTAAGAATTGTGAAGCTAGACTTGAAGAAGGAAGCATTTAGTTCTCTCATACATATTTTGTTCATTGACACTTTGCTAAATTATAGAAAGTGCTTGAACTTCTTTGAATAAAGCTTTTCTTGTGTGTGATTTGGATATTAAAAAAAAAAAATACATCAAAGCCTTTTGTTTTATCTACAATAACCCAACAAAATAATACTAATGTTTTTCTTCAAAACAGTTAGGGTTTCTTTAGTTCTCTTCCCCTTTTAAATATATTTGTCACAAATGTTATAGTTATTTTTCTGTGAATTTTGGCATTCTGTTGCAGTCTTCCTGTGCTAATACATATTCAACAGTTTACATGAATTCCTTAATTTTTATAGTTCTAATCTTTTGCTGAAATTGTTTCTTATACGATATTAGCTTAATTTCCTTAGGAAGTACCATAAGGCCTCTTATTCTTTTAGGGGAGAAGACCACTTTATTGTTTTTGCTTTTTATTACTGTTCTTTATCCAAAATTTCAGACTAAAGCTTATATTTTACCATTGATCGCAAAGCTGAAAGCTTTGCTGAAATCACTATCACTGAGTAGCTAAAACCCTGGATCACTTGGAGAATTAAGACTTTGAATTGAAAATAGAAAAGCACTGAGAATCCATGGAAAGACTGACAGAGAATAGTGGAAAGACTGGCACTTGAGAAATACACTTGCAGTACTTGGCTCAATGATGCAGCAGGCAGCTGAATGAAATGCAGACAGAGGATCCTGACTACTATTTTCACAATATGTGCCTAAATAAAGTGAACTATTGCAATGCTGACTGAATAGGGTGATTGTATGGTTCACTGTGGAGATCTTAGTTGGTTAGAATGCATGAAAGACATTGGGGAGCTGCTGCAACAGATATATTTTATCAATACTTGAAAGTCTGCTTTGCCTTAGCAATTAGTTTGAGCAGAACTGAGGTGAAGAGGGAAGACTCGGAGAACTGGATAAGGATGGTGCTCAAGTAGTTCTCAGGGGATTTTTTATTTCCCTTTGCCCACTGTCTCCTCCTTTTTCACCTGCTTTAGTCAAAGCCTAGTGTATTTCATCTAGCAATAGAGTGTTTTTCAACTTTGTATGCTCACTTGGGAAAGTGGAACTAGAAGCACATAACTCAGAAGTCCAGCCACAGACAGATCAATTTGACTGCATTTGAGAATTTTCCTCTGTTTTAACCTTCCTTTGTTTCTTAGAGTGAATGACCTGAGGAAAGGAAGTATTTCCAGGCATGTTTTATACTATGCACTATTTAAAAATTCATCTAGAAACCACAGTAAAACTGAATTCCTTAAAATAGTTGGTGCTGGAAATTTTAAACTATGGTGCTGTTTTTACATCAGTATTATGACAATCCTGAAAGAAATATGACAGCATTCAGTTTCACAGCAGTGATATTTAATATATGTCTTCAACTGATGTTGCTAGAGGAATTATAAATTAATCAAAACCTGCAAGAATCTTTTTTCTTTTTTTTTTT
>WEIU01010103.1:105988-116507 GCA_013389925.1 Aegithalos caudatus
TTATCTAAAGCAGTTTTTTTCATGACCACATTGGATGGCTTGGTCTCTCCACTTGTTCATCACTAAATGGCAGAGGCTGGATGGTGCAGGGCTCTGTTCCCTGCTGAAGCCCAATTTGCATCATAGAAAGTAAGGCTTCAGTACTCCTGAGCTTCATTAAAGATAGTGCTTCAGTCTGTAATCCTTTTATCTGATGAGCTTTAGGAGGTTACTAGGTTTTCTGCTTTATGAGGGCCCATTAGATAGATAATAAACCTTGCCCTGCAACTAACCAGAAAAATTATAGGCCAATAACACCCTAAAATCCCCAGTCAGGTGAATTTCAGACACTTATTTCCTGAAGATTAAAGAATGTAATCCAAGAGGCTAGATTAGAGGATGGGCGTATAATAGTTGTTGATAGCTGAGCAACAGATACATATGCTACACCTAAAAAAAGATTTATATTTTTTGTACTGTTTTTTATCTTTTCTCTCCCTCCTTTATATTTTTCATATCAAGTATAAACAACATAAATACTATACTTTTTAAGACCCCCCTTTCAGAACAGAATTCATAGCCANCCCCCCTTTCAAAACAGAATTCATAGCAAAAAAAAAAAAAAAAGAAAAAAAGAAAAAGGCGGATGACTGGAAAAATTCAAATCCTTCCTTCTCCTTTTCTTTTAGTCCCCATTAGCTGAAGCAAGTCTTTGTAAGAATCCCTTCTCTATGGTATTTATAGTGTTTTTTTATGCTGGCCCTATGAGAGGCAGTAAAGTTGTAAGTTTGGAACTTGTGTATGAAGCTGTTGCTCTCAACAATCATGTGTGCTCAGAAGGAAGCTGGATGTAAGCCATTTCAGTGCAAATAGGGAAATACATTAACTGATTTATCAAGGGATAATTTGAAATATTTATTTAAAATAAGTCATGAATGAATATGAATGTGAGAGCTGTTGAAATTCTTGTACCATACATATATTGTAATTAGGGTCCTAAAATACCCAAGCACCAAACCCAAAAACCTCACCAAACCTCTGATAAAACCTTGCACAGCTTGAGACCTTTGTCTATAAATATTTCTGGAGGTTTGTTGGGTTTCTTTTTTCCATGTGTAATTTTTGCAAGGTTATTGTGTATGCTTCAGAAGCAGTAGGATTTGTACATAATGAGGGCATTTTTTTAGAGATGAAATATGAATACTCAAGTTCCCAGGATATTTGCTTTTTTGATTACTGAAAAATTAAGCTAATAACTATATGCATTTGGAGAATTATATATATATCTAAAAGGCATGCATAGAATAGGAATTTATTGGACTGTATGTATTGTATCTTTGGTACTTCTATTAATGATAACTGTTCAAACTCCTGACAAAATTGCAAAATTGGGCTCTGGTTATATCATGTAAATTATAGGCACTGGATTGTTTGAATTTAACCTTTCTTGTTGACTTTCATCTCATTTTGAACACTGGGAAATTTAACTAAAGCTAAATGCCTGGAGATCATAATATTTTTAGATTCCCATCATCTTGCCAAGTAAGAGAGTTTTGAATGACCTTCTGAAGAACACACGAGAAAATTGCCTACTGTAGATAACACAGCAACTGTCACCAAGGACAGAAAGGGCAAATAATTCTTTATAGTGAACTTTTTACTGGCTAGTGGCAATCTATTACTGGCAGTTTGAGGCTGAAATGAATATCAGACAGTTTCAGAAAAACTCCATCTTTCACATCTAAGGAAAGCACGCACCTTTTGATTAGTACTGCATCAGGCTGTTCACCAGAGGTTCAAACGCTTGCAAACAAGTCTCTTTAGATAAGGACGAGTGATCCGGCCTTTCTGGTGGTTCAGTTCAGCCTGCAGTTCAAGTAATTCATTTTATTCTGGGACAGAAATAGTTTCCTGGAGTCTTTTAATAGAAGATAGAAACCCATCTATACCCTTTTCATTTACTTTTTTATATTATTTCATCTCAGCTAACTCAACCTCTTTGGACTAAAAAGCTCATCTTTTATCTGTGTGAAGGCACTGCTGTATTTACTGGGCAGCTTGCTCATATGTTTCTACTAACATTTATTAAAATATGTAGCATAAAAATAAGAGAGAATATTGGTACATGACCAAGGTGAATTCAAGTAAACAGCTCTAAATCACTGGGGGTGATCACTAGGGCCGATTCCATGTTTTTCACAAAAGGTTCATACATTTCATTTTCAAATTCTCTACAGGCTGGTCACTAGGAAGTAGTTTAGTGAAAGAACTTTACATTTCATCTCTGCTGTCACATTTCAACGGATGTTTCTTCCAGTAACTTATGACTTGGGAAACAGAGTATTTGGTAGAAATTTTCAGAAATCTGCTAAAAAATTGCTCAATTCTCCTTGATAAACCTTGAATCAGAGATAAACTTTGGGAAGCCTGTCCAACTGAAGTATTCTGAAGGAAACGTTGTCAAATATTTCATAGCTATATACAACAGATAAGGCATTGTGCAGCATATCCCAGGATATAGAAATACTGTTATTAAGAGGCATTGTAATCGACTCACATATTAAAATGATCAATATTTATGTGCTAGATAAAATTCAAATGAGAAAAGTTAGACAATCTATCTCAGCAAGGTCCAGAGTATTATTATAGCTATTTATCTCAGTTCATATGTTAGAAAGAAAAGTTATAATTCCTTGAAAATACCCTTTTTTTGTATGAGTAAGGTTGGCTTATGTAGTTTCCTGTAATTGATAGAATTTCATCATCTTTTGTCTACTATACCTACTCCTGGGGGGCAGTCAGGAGAGGAATATAAATCTCTCTCTAATCTTAGTCTTTCTCTCTGGAATACATTATCTGAGCATGAGCAACTATGGAATGGCATCTTAGCAATGTTAAGTCTGCTTTTATTTTCACTGCTTGTCACTTTGACTGATGGAAACAGGAAAATATGTATTTTAATCTAAAGACAACACCAACTAGGAAGAGGTTTAGAGGCTCTCTTCTATATTTTGTCAGCAGAACTTTTAAAGGTGGCAAATTTTCACAGTTTATTACCACAGACAAGGGCTTAAGCAAAAATAAGCTCTTATTTATCAACAGCCTTTCTGTGAAAGTATGATTTACCAAAGAACACCTTGTAGTTTCTTACAGGATACAGAAACCTACAGAAAGAGTGGTGTGCCAGGAGTCTTTGGGGTCTTATTTTTTTGCCATAGTGTGCAAACTATTAGCAAAAGTGGTTTAACGTGGATTCCATCTTAGTAGAAAGATCATCTCAGGTAACATTACATGTCATCTCAGCTGACATTACTACACATGCAATTATAATTGCCACAAAAATTACTCTGTGGACAACAGGAACATAGAGAATATTCTGCTCCATTTTGTACTTATTATAAGGTATTGGTTTATTGTAAATCCCATAGTAGATTCATCTTCTAGTAATGCATAAAGCACAGCAACATGAACACATATTTCTTTTTACAATCTCTGGTCTAAGTCATTGCAGTCTTTTCTTTAAGGTCCACTTATGTTTGACAAATTATTTTTTAGAGTATATTTATGTCTTGGGTGATCAGCCAGGGAGATCCTGCAGTAGTTTTCAGATCATCAGCTTTGGAGAATGGTGCCATCCTATTTTTATTCTTTTGACAAATGCTTAAATCAACTCAACACATCAGTGTCGTCATGGATGGGTAAGTAACTCTAATTTCTTCCATCTAAATATTTTTTCTTTCTACCCAAGGTGCAACAGAAGGAAGACTTCACATTTAGAAAGACTAATTTTCCTGCTGAACTCCAAAGGGTACTGAATTAAGACTACCAGTTGGTATTTTGTTTTTCAGATAGAAGCTCTTTTTCAATACTTAATTTACATGTGAATAAAGTTGCTAGCTGCTTAAGAAATTTTAAATTTTCATTCCTTTGACATCCTTCAAATATGCTATCAAAACAAATATTAAGATGAATCTGTAAATAATATAATTTGATTCCTCAATTTGCATGTCTAATAAATAATGGCACACTGTGAGGATCTCATCCAAAGGGTATGATTTCTGATTTTTCTGGATCTAAGTTTCTAATGATCTCTGTAAGAATTAAACTCAACTGATGGAAATTTTTTCTGATATACGGATTCTTTTTGTTGACTCTTTTTATATTGTGATGCTTCTCCTTTTTTTTTTTTTTNCTTTGATAGATTTGATTTTCCTAATGAACTTTCTTTCCTTCTTTAACTTTATTCTTCTGCACTACAGATGTGCTATCCAATTCCCATATTTCCAATAGTGTCCTTTCCTGTTCCTTAGCTTTGATGGAACAGCTGTCAAGTTTCACACACTGCACACCTTTGCCAACACTGACACACCTTGCCACAGCCCTCACATCCAGCTGGAGTACTGTAGTTCCTTTCTCTCTTGATACCAAATTTTCCTCCATTTCTCTTGCTGAGGCACTGCCAGAGCATGGTAGAGAAAGGGATTTACAATTTTAGCTATGCTTATATTTCAGATGCTCAAGAAAGAAAGAAGAAACTGTAAGAAACAAGTTATGAAGCCAGCCTCCATTCTTATGCACTTGGGAATACAATGAAATACTACTAATAAAAACAAGACTCCTTGATGGAAATCCTTTAAAATGTAATAGAAAATAATGAGAGAAACCCGGGATGTTGCGATGCTCTGTTTCTCCCACTTCTTTACTGAAGTAAATTGTTTTTGCATGTTTGTTTGCATGCATGCATGTTTGATGCATGATTTTCTGCTGAGTGAGAAACTTTGTGGATTTTTATGGGGAAGTACTTGATTGTTGAGGCTTGGTTTATTCCCTGTTCTCTAGTTTCTGAATCACTCTGTGTACTTTGATGGTGGTTATACTTTGGAACTCTCTAATGAGTAGCTTATAATTTCTTACAGATTTCAAAGGAAGACTATAAATTCTCCTGGAGCTTTCCTCTGTATTCCATAGGGGTTTTCTATGAGGGAGCCAAAAAATGTACAGGATGCATTTCATACTACTAACTTTCTTCACATGCTATTCACATCTTTATATACATAGATGTGCATACATGTGAGAGAATTAATGGTGGCAATAAAGTAGAAATTCCTTTTCAAATAAAAAAGTATACATAATTGGTTAAAATTTTGTTGGATAAAGAATGAAATCCAGATGATGGAAAGATGATAACAAGAAGGATGGCATCTAGTAAAATCAGAGAGGTTAATAAATTGTTCTGCAGGCTCAATAACATGAAAAAAAAAGAGTTATTTTGTTTATTTTTCAGCAAAACTTGGTATTTATTGGTGTAAAATGTGAATATAAGATTAGCAGATCTTTATTAAATCTTAGTCAAAGAGGATGTGGCTTATAGCTATTGCTGGCATTATTAATCACAGAATCACAGAATAAGCTGAGTTGCAAGGCACCCACAAGGTTTCTCATGCCCAGCTCCCAACCCTGCACAGCACCATCCTGAAGAGTCACACCCTTTGTGTGAGAGCATTGTCCAAACACCCTTGAGCTCCGCCAGGCATGGTGCTTATCGCTTCCCTGGGGAGCCGGTTCCAGAGCCCAGCCACCCTCTAGGTGAAGAATCTTTTCCTGATATCCAAACTAAACCTGCCCTGACACAGCATCAGGCCATTCCCTTGGGTGCTGTCACTGGTCACCAGAGAGATGTGATCCATGTCTGCCCCTCTGCCTTCTGTAGACTCTCAGTTGTAACTGCAGGGAGGTCTCCCCTCAGTCTCTTCTTCTCCAGGCTGAATGGACCAGATGACCTCAGACACTCCTCATATGGCTTTCCCTCAAGGCCCTTCACCGTCACCATCTTTGTTGCCTTCCTTTGGACACTCTCTAATGTTTAATGTTTTATTTTGTGACACCCAAACCTGCACACAGGACTCGAGGTGAGGCCTCCCCTCTGCAGACCAGAGCAGGACAATCCCTTCCCTTGCCTGGCTCCTGATGCTGTGCCTGATGTCCCCCAGGACAGGGTTGGCCCCCCAATATCACTCTGGGCACCTGAGGTAGAGCCCTTGCCTGCATTTCTGTTGGGGAGACTTAGCTACTCTAATGCACATCGACATTGATTTACATTTAAAGCTAGTAAAGAGAAAGAAAGATGTGATAACTTCTGAATTTGAAGGTGTATGAAATGTAAGCATTCATTGCAAATTGGGATGTGAATAAATTTAGGAAATGAATAAGGAGTGGAAGACTGAAAATATATGCATCTATATTCTAGCTGATCTAAATAAAAGAAAAATATTTTTGAAGGAAGAAACCAGCTGAAAGTTTAAGGGCTCAGTGGGATTTTATCATCAGAAAAAGAGGCAGAGACTTATACACTTTTAAATCTTGCTTTAAGCATCTCAGACTCCTGTGAAACCCGTTTGTCTTCTTTAATAGCTTTAAAATTCCTTGGACTTTCATTGAGTGATGCAAATATTAATCAAATTAGAACATCTAACTGGAACCTTTGTTCATGGTATCTCATCCTAGTCATCATAATCTATCCATGTAGATTCTTCAAAACAAGAAAAAGTGTCCATGAAAGAAAGCTTCTAGTAAAAAAGCTGACAATCTAATGGACATATCAAATACATGTTATTCATTGAAAGGACTGCAAGCTCAAATTCAAGTTCTGAGTCAAGAGTGGTTTATGTTTACTGAGAATTGCATTTCTCCCTGCACATCTGTGCTTCTTGGTGTCCTTACTGGCTTCACTAATCCTTTGATTCATAAGGACAAAAATTTCCTCTAGGGTTCAAGTTACATGTGATTGACTAGAACATTCCCTGTTCATCTAACAGGATATGATGCAGAACAAAATAATCTAGAGTACTATAACTGATTGTTTTACAAGAGAAGAAGCTTTTCTCTTCCTTTAAAAGACTAATAATATAATCAGGGAGAAAAATTGTGTTGGAGTTCAAATGTTTCATGTTGAGCCCTTGCAACTTTCAAAATCATGTTTCAAGGTTCTCAAGACAGTTATTTTATAGTGATATCACAGTCTAAAAATTAATTTAATAAAAATAAAGCAAGCCATGTGCGTATTCTACAGTCCACTTTGTCAAAATTCAAGCTCTATAAATGATGTTTTTAATGCCACGTATTTAACTTTAACTTTCTTTTTACCTTTCATTGTATTCATTATGGATAATTCTCTTCAGTCTGCGCTGTATACTTTTCATCCCACTACCTTCAGTCTCTCATGTCTGGAGTTAATGTGGGTTTTTGTTATTTGTTTCCTTAAGATGATTAAATTAAATAAAATACATTATTCATGACCTCAGAATATGAGGCTTTATCTCCAGGACTCTGATGTAATAAATGAGATCCTACTGCAAATGTCACATAGGTAATTTTTCAGTACTCTCAATTCCAGCAAAAGTCTGGGTGTGCAAATACATAGCTCCAGCTAGGAAGAGAAGTAATTAATCTGCAAATCAAAGGCAGTGCCACACAGTTAGAATCAATGGCATTTTACTCTAATGCATTCTGAAGGTATCAGTTTCATTCCTAAGGAGAGATTCTGATCCTTTTTTTCAGCTAAATTGTTTACAAACATTTTGGCCTATATTTTAATGTTCTGTGAAATGTCCCTAGATTCTTCTCTTGCAGTTATGGCTACAACACTGTCAGGGCTAGTAACTATGGGCTTTAGATCCAGATCCATCAGAAAAGAGCAAGACAAAAGCTGAAGAGAAGTATCTATAAATTACTTTTACTATAGTATTTCATCATACATATTATAGTACTGAAAATTATTTGTGCATTGCATTTCAAATGTGGTAATTTCTTAATTTTTTTTTATAAAGGATTGTATGAATTTATGTTTATGCATTAATTTACCAGCTGTATACTCAGGCTCATGGTCTCTCATAAAACTTTCTCCGTCTTTTTTCTCAAGGAAACTTTTTCCATTTTTTTTGTGATAACTGGTTAATAAGCTTCTAAATCTATTGTTAGTAGAGTGATGAGAGAAACATGAGTGGCTGAATTCAAAGCATTACATGAAGTTCTTTTCTGTGTGTTTTCAGTACTGCAACTTGTTTGACAACAGCTGTCTGTCCTTTGCAGGTATGCTACTGGATTTGTTTCTCTTCAATTTCATTTTTTGCTTCTGCTAGTAGCATGTCTGTCCTTCATAGCCAGTGTTTGCTGTTCAGGTATGTTCTTCTATTTACTACTGCTTTGTATTTAAATAATACAAATGTATGATGAGCACACAAAGAAAGCAATAATTTCTTATACCAAGGGAACAACAGCAGCCATTTTCAAGGAAAGTTTTGGATCACCATTCTATAAAATACTGTTAAGGGAGTATTTCAGATTAAATAGGTATAATGCAAAGATGCAGAGGAATATTAGAAGCAGAGCGAGTTAAAAACAAGATTTGTTGTGTATGGAAAAGCTTACAGTGATCAGTCTAAGTGCAAAGTGCAAATAAACCTGCCCATTTGATTTATGAGCTCTTTTTCCTTTGTTTTGTGCCAGTCTTGCACTTATGTGGACTGCAGGATCATGCAGATCATACGAGTGATTGAATTGGCTTTTACTTTTTGCTTGACTGCCAGGTTTAACAGTGGGTACAACAATCTGTGATATCCCGTATCTGTGACAACATCTGGCCATCTTCTTGGCAGGGCAAGTCTAGTCTCTCTTCATTGCTTTATCCCACCTACTGGCACTGCAAAAAGTGTGAATCAGGAGCATCTTCTTCCAGAACTGCAGCAAGGGAGACCTTTAGCCTGAGGGCAACTTTTCTTTAGGATATTGACGTGATATTTGCCTCCTATACAACGATTTTCATAAAATAACCATGCTTTGAGATCTTTGGCACATTATATGACTAATGAGGAAAAAGGTAAGAAAATTTTAGCAATGATATTTAAAGCTAAACCTGTAAAAATTGTGAGAGAACTTAGCGCCATTCTGGCATTTTACAGCATATCAAATGCATGCCTAGAAGTCAGTGAAATTGCATTGACAGTTGATTTTTAGCTTGGCATTTTACTGTTGAAAAAAGTGATGAGTGTGTTCACTTCCTTAAACTCTGGAAGGTTATTGTTAGTCAGTTAAAGTTAGAAATGCTGTAAGATAAGAGATTATTTGAGCCAAAATGGAGTACTCTGCAAGATTGTAACTATGCTTTAAACTGCGAAGGTAGGAAACTCCCAGGAGACAGTTCTATATCTATTCTGTTCACTCCATCAAATAGAGTACTTTAAATTTTCAAGATTAACAGTCTTCACCTACAAACTACTGAAGGACAGGAAACTTTTACAAATTTCTTTCCCAGTGTGTGTGACAGCATCAATGCATTTGTCACTCTCAGCAGTAGTTTCTTCCTGAAACATTTTGACAGAATTGGGAAGCATTAAAATAATTTTTACCTTGACATTAAAAAAGTCTAGTAACAACTTGGTATTTTTCCGCTTTATTCAAATTAGGAGTGACAACACCTGCAGTACATTTCCAGGTCACGTGTGCATTGTGAGTCTGAAAGACATCACTGGAATTCTGAGCATATTCTGGAGGTTGAGGTACACAGACTTGATCACTGTAGGTCAAACTCTACATTTGGATTGTTGCCACTGAAGTTGTTAAATGTTCCTGAGATAATGTTTTGCTCCAGAGCTAAATAAAGTAAAATGAAGTGGCAATCCAACCTGATCCATTTGTTGTCTTTGGAATAATGTATGTGCATTGTTTTTGAGTAAAACTTGATTGACAGGTGTATGTTGTCATTGTTACTGCAGGGCTATTAAATTAATTAAAATTGCCTATAAATCTTAAATTAGGTCAGTAACATTTAAATTTTCATGTACCTTCCCTGCCATGTGTATATTTCCTTTTGGGTTGTTTCTTGTTTTTGTTTTTGGTGGTCTTTTTTATTCTTTGTTATTTGCCTAAAAAAAATATTGCAGGGATGAATTAGCCCACTTGTTCACCTAGTAGATTGGTGCTGCATTTGGGCTGCAATAATAATCCATACAGGAGCAGAAACTTCAGAGAAAGAGCATTTAGGAAGAACAAAGAGTTTTCAGGGGGAGAGAGAATTTTATACCTTATTGAAAAGCCTTGTTATGTGAGAGCAGTCACTTTCAGTATAACAGAGCAACATTTACATACTTGTGGAAGACAAAATCCCCAAACCCCAAACACACCTTTCATTAGTGAGTAGGAGAGTGACCAGAGTCTTTTCAATGCAGCAAGAGAATTAAATGAGTTAAGATAAAAGATTTTACCTAAACTGTTGTCAGATGATCTGAGTCCAGACAAGGGTGGATTACTGTGATTTAGAGACCCTCTTGTAGACCTTGACATATGAACATGGAAAAGAGATGCATATTGAGCTGGCTGCTCCTGAAATCAGCAGGGCATAGATAAATTACTTCAGAGGCTCTGATCAGTGTGGCTTTGAAGAACCGTGACAATCTAAGATCCACAGCCCCTTGCAACTGCTGAACTCCCCATAACCTTATGCAGAAATGATTTAAAGTCTGTTTCATCTGCAAGAGAAAGACAT
>WEIU01010104.1:716-12219 GCA_013389925.1 Aegithalos caudatus
TAAGGGGCTATGATGAGGCTGTTTTGGGAGATGGTGTCAGAGATATTACTGATGTCCTGTCAGAACCCTAGTCACTGCTCTCCCCTGATCTAGCAGACACATTCATTTATAAGGTCAGGGAAGCACAACTTCCCGGGGTGAGGCCATGCTGTCTACTTCTGAGCTTTTTGTCCTTCATGTGCCTGAAAATTAATTTAAGGATGACCTGCTTCATCAACTTCCCAGGGATCAAGGTGAGGCTGAGTGGCCTGTAGTTCCCTGGCTCCTCCTTCTTGAAGTTATGGGTGACAGATAGGGACAAACTTTCTATCTATACTGACAAAAAAACCTGCCAGCACATCAGTGTGGTCAGTTCCCTCTTAAGATGCAGGTAGCAATGCGGTTGCTGCTCTCTGCTGCTCTTAGATAGGACTATGTGCTGAATATTTCATTAAGCTCACAGTACATTGAATACATCCATATGTGAAGTAGGTGTAATCTGGCTGAAGAAATAACAATGCTACTCTCCTCATACAATTTTTTGTGTAATAATGACTTGCTGCTCTGCTTGTGAATACTGTATGTTTCACAAGTCATGTAAAGATACTAGGGTACTTCTTTTGAGAAATGTTTCAGTCAGATGATCATCTCCATGGATCTTCATTAGACTCTCTTCAGTATACCCATATGTCCTGTACAGAGAATCCCAGAACTGGGCACAGTACTTTAAGACATGGCCTCACTAGTACTGAATAGAGGGAACCAATAATTTCCCTTAACCTGCTGGTAGCACCGAAATAACTTAGAAACACCAGTTAAAAAATAATAACCAGCTTACATGAAAACAAGGAGTCACCAGTGAGAGTCCCATTGGGATGTGTGCAAGAACACAGAAATAAAAGCTGACCACAAAACCAGAAGGGACTTAGAATTCCAAGAGAGCAATCATTGCTTTTCATAAATGCAAAGTGATACAGATGAAGAAAAATAACCACAACTACCAACACTTTGCTATATATTAGCTGGTTCTCTTTTGAGAGCATGAGTACCTTCCTACACCATATTGAGAAATCACAGTTCCCTGATATAGGTGATATAAAGGATTAAAAAGCAATTAGACAAGTTCATTAGAGTATCCATCAAGAGCTGTAAGAGTTAACATACACATATGCTCCAGGCAAGGAAACCTCTGAGTAACTGTTTACTGGAAAAACAAACTTTAGGAATTATCAAGGCACAGCTTCAGAATATTCTGTATTATGGCAGCAAAAATGACTTTTGCACTTTTGGTGCCAAATTCCTCCTGTTCATTTCCAAACACAGGAAACAGTTCGCTATGAATTGCTGAGCTGTTACATTAAAACAATTATTTTAAGGACTGATTTTAGTACAGACCACTTTAGCATTACCATTCCTATACTGGCCTCAGAGACTTAACAGCAAAACTAAAATGAATGGCAATAACAAAAAGAGACTAAAAACTACTTAGAACTGGAGAAATTACAGCTTTTTTTTTTTTCAATTTCATCCTGTTATTCAAAACTTTAATTAAACAACCACATAAAGCCACTTCATGACAAGACAATAAATTAACACTGCACTCAAGAGTGTTTGCTACAAAACTTAAGATCATTCTTCCATCAACTCCTTGTTCTAAGAACCCAAATTTTTGCGAAATGGAAAGCATAAGTAGATAAGGTACACTATCAAGTTTGGAAGAGATAGGAGAAGCAAAGAAAGTTGGGAAAAAAGGAAGCATCACTCACACAGCATCACTGTTTAATACTTCTTCTTTAATTTTAATATATTCCAGTTGACTCTCCCGATAAATCTTGAGTGAACTCTGAAGAAGGAAAGCACAATTAAAATATGTCCATATTGAGGGGAAAAAAAAAATATGTCAGACACCTTACCTCTTCTACTGAAAACAGTGCCTGGCCAAAAAAGTATATTCAACAAGAAAAGAAGCAAGTTGGAAAGTCAGGTTATCCTCCTTCTTTAAAGACAAAAATTCTAACAAACACAGAAATCTCTACATGTCTATCTTTTGAGTACATGCCTTCAACACCTCGCTGGATAGGAACTTGAAGCTGAAGTCAAGAGCCTAACTATTATACAGCATATATATATAATCCTATCTTTTCTGAAGAAGTGCCATCAGGACATCAGCTACTAATGTTTGCTGAGGGAAGAGGAATTATAAAACCATTCTAACACAGAACACTAAGTACAGCAGCAAGACAAATGTTAGTATCCTGTCTTATGCCATCATGAAAAACCTACAAGAAAGAAGGTGGGGTATTTTCTTCAGAAATTATAACAATGTCTAGAAAATACATACATGTTGGTAATTAGAACAATCTAAACCTTCTTTCCTGTAGACTAAATCTCAGCTAATCAATGGAAATTAGGAATAAACTTAGGAAGCTAATGATGTAAAAACATATGTTCAAAAAGGTAATAGAAGCACTATTCTGCACAGACCCTCTTTCTTCGCACCTTTTCAGTAGTACAAGTTATATTCAATAATCTGACAAGATCAGAGCAGAAAACCAAAGGAGTCAGAATGTTTCTCTCTCTTGCCTTCCTTCATACCTTCCTTCATGAGGAAATAACCAAATAATCTGATCAAAAATCGTAAGAACTACAACATCCTGAATTTATTGCCTCTCTGAAACCTGAATTTAATTAATTTCACCTAATTTCACCAGAGCTACCTGTCCCAATGACCTAGATATAAGAAGAGAGCTCGTTAACATCAGCTTCATTAAGACCAGCATTATATATATACATTTCCTTCAACAGAAAAAGTGAAGGTTATTTAAACCTTACAAGCACACCTTTTTTTCTTCCAACTCTGCCTTCAAGGAACCCAACTCTTCCTGGCACTTTTCCAGAGGCAGAATCTTCTGTAACATCTTCTCCACTTGGCAACGAAGAGAAGAGATCTCTCTGAAATGAGATGTGTAATTAAAAAAGAAGTTGCCAAAAACACAGATGCTTTGAAACTCAGCATTCTGATTCTTCAATAAAACATTATTTTACTTTTATCATATGAAAAGAATACTGTAAGAGATATCCCAAAACTTTAGGAGTTTCACTGTTCTCATTTTTCTACCCATTTAAAGAAAATCCAAGATCTGATTAAAAAACACTAGACTGAACTCAAAGCTAGATGCAAGCAGATGGCATTTGCCACAGAAGTATGCTGCCTACACTAAAGTGCCACTAAGTGTCTGTGCATACACACACACTGCAGTAAAGGCAGGGCAGAGTCCAACTGCAGTGTTTTTCAGCAGGCAGGTTGGAGTCCATAAAAATTATATGCTGCCTCTTCCTCTATAATCATAGAGTAAGCAAGGGCACACAGAAACAACTCTTTAAGTCAAAATGCTTCACACAAATATGGATGCCACAAGTGGCTTACATTTAACCACTACTAAAAGATGAGCTTCACATCTCCACTTGGTCACTTAAGACTATCACTAGCCTAGGGCCAGTGATAGAAAGAATCTCACAAAGGTTTCATGAAGAGGAAGGACAGATTTCTCTACCCATCACACCTTTGCTAACTATGGCCTAGGAAGCATGGTAAAAGTACCATACTAAAAGCGCAGCTTAGACCCATGGCTGTTGCTATGACACTGCCAGACTCTTAAAACTAACCACAACATAGAGAATATAGTAATGTATCTTTAGTAAACAATATAAATCAAACTTACCGTTCAGCAAATTGAAGCTGTAATCTCTTGTTAAGGTAGAAATTAAAAACAGTTTATCAAATGTCCTTAATTATATTTCAATCCAACTGCCACTTACAAAGAAACATCCAGTAAATACTTCCTCACACACAAAAAAAACCTCCCCAAGACTTGCAGAACACTAAGTGTTTAATGTGTGCATTTCAATACATTTGAAGAATGAAGAAGAGCTTCTTCTGTTACATGAAAAAGATTGAGTAATTCCCAGCAACTCAGATTTCAAATAGAACACCTTAAACCATATACCAGAAACAAGCAGATCTTAAATGGATAGTTTTAATTCCAAAGGCCTATTTTCTTTACAAAACCTACCCAGTTTGTTCTTTATTAGAGACATCATCTCATAATTTAAATAGAAAGCCTCAAGCCCTTTCATAAGAAATGTTTTAAGTATACTAATCCTGTAAACACACAAATAGAAAACTAAAGGATATCAGTGCATTTCTGTTGATACTCGGTCAGCAAACGACTGTAAGAAAAGCAAAAATCCAGACATTACTTATTTTCTCACCTGATTTTGACAATCATGTGTTAGGGTATCTTTCCTTTTGCTTTATTGATAAATAGCGAAAGTTTAAGATTGGTTTACATTTTCTGATAGTAGTCAATATAACCGTTTTATTTCATCAAGCCATTCAAAAACCTCAAATCAAGCTGCTTTAAGTAGAAAAAAAACAAACAACTGGCAATTAGACGAAGTTGTAGCCATTAACTAACTGCAGCTTAAAAAAATATTGCTTAAATAAAGGACTTGATATATATATACTAGGACATATATATATATAAATATAAATACAAAATATGTAACATATTTCCAAACTTGAAAGGATGTTCTCCTAAAAAAGAACACACATCTCAGAGAAACAGTTTGAAAGACCCTAAAAGGTTTTAATCTTTATATTATTCTCCTAGCAGCCATAAAGGGTAACACTTACTCTGATGCAAGAGGGCCATGGGACAGCACCAAGGAAAGATACTCTTTTCTTTCTTCAAACATTATGGGTTTTAAGAACAGAAAGAAGAAATTACAAGTAATTCCATGGGAGTTACCCCATACAAAGAGGGCTGCATTGCTTTCTATTGCAATAGTTAAGAGTAATGCAGTAAAGCAAGTAAGAAAGGCTGAGCTGCAAGTAGTTAAAGAAGAGGCAATTTCCACAAGAAATACGTCCACTGGCAGAAAGAAGAGGGACACAAAGTTTAGAGGCCAAACTAAAAATTCATAACAGAGTAAAAGAGCTTTGAAAAAAGGGTGCTAGTTAAGAGACCAGTGTGTGCTACCTGAAATACTCTCTGGAAATAGAATGCAGGACTTGTGTTTAGATTCACTAAAGCCAAATTGGCACATATCTAGGAAAGGGTACATAAGAAACAAGCCCCTACAATTAGGAGACTTAGCATGGATATTAGGCCATAGTATGGAGGTATACATATCTTGATATATTAGTCCATACAATCTTATGTTGATGGGTTTTGAGAAGAATTGGAAGTAAGCACAGAAAAGAAAACAAACTGTAAGAAGGATTTCATAATCATACTGTTCTGAACAACATTAAGCTTCACTTTTCATATTTGGTATTTAATCCCAACAGAATTTCAGAACTTAATGATCAGACTAAATTCTGCTGAAAAAATTCATATACATCTGTGCTCAACTTTCAGTTCTCATATTCTTCACTACAGAAAAATGAAATACGTGAGCACAATTAAATGAATGAAAGATAAATAAATATCAAAGATCGGATTCTGCCTTAAAAAATAAATAAGTCTCTTCAGAGCTGCTTCTGCCCTTGCTTCTAATAATATTACAGGTGCATAAAATAGCCCTGTTTACTGTCATTATACACAGATGTTTTACAGAATAAATTAGTCTTACAGTCTAGATTTAGGACGTGTTTGTGAAGAACTTACTTTCATTTTGAGGAGCATTTAGTGTAGTGCATTAACAAACATCCACATTCCGCAAATCATATTTCCTGCATTGTTGTAAGTACTTAAGAACAGTAAAGCCCCAACAAACAAAAACATGTGCTATTGTACTTACTCTCCATCAATCATTTTCTGCTTCAGTGCAATTAATGCAGCTATATATTCATTTATATTCTGTAAAAAAGAGTCTCAAGTCAGTAAAGAGCTTACATTCCAAAAATCAGTACTGTAAAGAACCCCTAATCTGATTGCTAATGTTATAGAAAATACAATAAACTGTCTTATCTTTTTCAGTTCTCTTGGTGAACAAGTTACTGAATCACCCAAAGTCCATTCATTTAAATATATGCAGAGAATGCAGGCTCCACAAGAAAGTATGCATCTTTAAATGAGGCGTTACTACAAAAACTCTTCAATCTTTGCCTTTGCAATAGATTCTATACAAAATCCATACAACTTTTTCCCTCAAAATCCAATTGACCTTTGGCAGAATATAAGCAATAAACATTAGCTCACTTGATTTTCCAATTTCTCATCCATACTCATTGTAAGTGCCCTCTGTGAACTCTCAACGGGACCTTCTCTTCAATTACAGGAGAAACAAGAATTACCCAAAGCAAAATACCATAAAAATACACGCTCGCTTAAAGAGCCTTCAAGGAAGTCCTTATACTGCACCGAAGCAAAGCCAAGACTAGAAATTCCCTGACAGATGCCACTAGGCTCACTGCAGAGACAAGAGGTACTTTTTCATACTTTGCCTGGCTAAAGCTCGACACTGCTATTACTTTTACAGCGCCCGTTTACCACGCACGCTATCCGCTTTCCCGACAGCACAGGGAGCAGTGACTCCGGCACCCGACACTTCCCAACCGCCAGCGGCCCGGCGCTGACATACTACCTCATCCGTGGGCAAAAACCCCACTCCAGCGCCACAGGGACGGCGGTCCGTGCCTACCTGCTGGAGAACACCGCAGTTGGCGCAGGCCCCGCCAGTAGCCGCAGTCCCGGCCGGCGCCGCTGGCGTCTCCCCGGGCATCATCGTGCCCACGCCTCCGTCCGGCCCCGACAGCGGTGCCTGTGCGCCGCTCCAATGCGTCACACACCGCGCCACGCCTTAGCAAGGACCCTGTGCGCTTTCGCCTCCTCAAGAATGATGTCCACTGCTGCCTGACTAGTAGCAGCAGAAAAGACAGCAAAACGTGCTCTCTGAAGAGGCTAAACTTTGAAAGCAACTAGTCATCAGCGACTTAGCCCACTAAAAGGCCTCAGCCACGCCCTTCTACCAGTACTATTATTTTATATTCTTTTAGCTGCGGGCATTTCTGGTACGGGAACGACTATGATCCTGGCGCAGGCGCGGGATACAGCAGCTTCTTTCACCTGGCGCGAGACGCGGGACGGAAGCCGCCGCTGGGGGCGGTGCGTGCGGGGAAAGGTGGGGGCTGTGCGCGCGGGAGCAGCCGCTCAGTGACTGCGGCCGCGCAGCCCGTCCGGGCAGCGCCGAGCTCCAGTGCAGCCGCAATCACCGAACATTGGCCTTGGTGATTCGCAACGAGCCTGAGGTGACACCGAAATCGGACGGAAAATAAACGAACACAAATTGAATTAGAAAAGCCGGCATGCTTTATTACAGCAGGCTGGAGTCCATACAGACAGTTTGGGAGGATCTCCTCTAATCGGATGTGTCATGAAACTACAACAGGACAACTATTCCATCATGATTATATATGTTCATTACAATTTACTTCTTAGCTAATACATAAACATCACTAGTGTACCTCCTGTTGGAAGTCCTTTTATAGTCCTAGACGGTTGTCTAAAGGGGTCTCTGATGGTCGTACTCACTGAGTGTCCCAATATTACAGATGACCTTCTCTTGAACACTTTTTTAGGCATGTGCTGTCACTTCTTGTTACATAGCTTTGCCAAAAAATCCCACTGTATTCCTCATTATTTATTCACTGGTTCCAGCCACGTTTATCATCCTGTGCATACTTTTACATTCTTTTATCTTTGTTTTGTTTGTTTGTGGGTTTTTTCCTAGTTAGTTTTTAAGTTCTATCTAGGAACTTCAGGGGAACTGAAAATTTCTGTTCTTTGTGTTATCTCTCAGAGGCAAATCACCCTTGTCACCTTCTCTCTGCTCCCGTGCTGGAAAGCTAGAGCTGCTACCTAGAGGAGGGTATGCATAGCTGATGCTATTCCCTGACACAACTCCCCACCCCCAGTTTTTCAAACGGGAGCATACCAGTTCAGCTCAGTCAGACAGCATCTTGTGAGAACATAATACTCAGGGCAAGAGATAAAGCTTTTTATTCATCCAAGCATTTGTAAATACTTTTAAGGTTTAATATTTAGCACTGCTTGTCATGACTGCCTGCATTTACCACTTAAACTGAGAAGACAAAGGACTCTGCACAATTCAATATGAATGTAGCAAAAGCTGTTTATTGTGCTTCTAAACATTGTTTGTATTTACTTCTTATCTTGGTTTACACAGTCACACATTATTTGGTAGCTTTGCTTTCTCCACACATCTCTTGATTGGTAGCTCTATCTTGTCTGTGAGGCAAGCATGCATCTTTTTATTAATCTAACTGGTTGATACAGTAAGCCTCATTTTACTCAGATTGACACCCTTATATCTGTCAGCAACTTTTCTGCTTCTTCTTGCAACATCAACTTTTTTATTCACAAAGATGACCTCATTCTTTAGTTCCAGATGATTAGGCTGGTTCTTTTATTACATGTCCATTTTCCTGTAAATACAATCTGACATTACACTACATCTTTCTATAGCAAATGAGCTAGGGACTTTATAGAATTAAATGGTTTGGCTTAAAAAGGACCTTAAAGATCATGTAGTTCCAAGGCCCCTGCCATGGGCTGCTAGACCATGTTGCTTATGTGTTTCAGTCCACGCTTTCAATCACTTAGAAGCACAGAAGTTAAAGTAGTAACTACTTACTCTATTGAGCCACCCTGTGTTACTTTTTGAGGTATGTAGCAATCATTCACTATTTAGCTGACAGGACAGATGGTTGCACATAGTATGAATTTTTTTTTGTGATTTTTTTTCTATTCAGCTTATGGTGTTGGACTTCATTCACTGAATGCTGCTGCTGCTTATACTTCTAGTCTACCTGAAACTTTCTCTGGCTTACAGTTTATCCAGTTGCTTTTTCACTGTTGTATTCCTTCTAGTTTGTACATATTCCTCATGGGAATCGATATTCATTTCTAGTTCTGCAGACCATGTTAAATCTTCCTACTGATGAACAGTAATGTGTACAGTTGCACAGTCACCTGGACCTTGATGAAGACATTGAAACTTGTAAGTCCTGTATAAGTGCTCTGATGAAACACAGTGTTTCAGGCTTTCTCAATATTTCTACTTTGATTGAGAGTCTTATAATATAAAGTATAATAACACACCCTTTAGAATAGTAGTAGAGTTTAAGTGTCAGTGTCACTGGAATGAATTTTCTCTCTGGGTTGAGTAAGTTTCCTATGTGAAGTGCCCTTCTAAGGGAATGGAGCCGACTACTACATGTTTTAGATTTGAGAATTTGGGGCTGTAGTCAGGTCAGGTAACAAGGCACTATATTAGGTGAGTTTCTTAAGGAGAGGGTTCTGCAGAAAGAAACAACACTATATCTGAAAGAAATTAATAGATGTTTTCAGAAGGATTCAATGTTTCTTGTAACTATTCATGCTTAAAGTGAAAATGTTACCAAAATTTTGTCTTAACATTAAAGAGGTCCAAATTTTCTAGTTGTTTAGGCTTCACAGAATCATTTAAGTCAGAAGAGACCTCCAAGATCAAGTCCAGTTTTTACCAATCTCCACCTTGTCAATTATGCCATGGCATTAAGTGCCATATCCAATTTTTTCTTGAACACCTACAAGGATTGGTGACACTACTGCCTCTCTGGGCAGCCCATTCCAATCCTTAACAACCCTTTCCATTAAGAAATTCTTCCTATGTCTAATGTAATCCTCCCCTGGCACAGCTCAAGGCTATGTTCTCTTGTCCTATTGTTAGTTGCCTGGGAGAAAAGAGGCTGACCCCCACCTTGCTACAAAATCCTTTCAGGCAGTTGTAGAGAGCAATGAAGGTACCCTCATCCACATAATCAGTGAAGATATTAAACAGGGCTGGCCCCAATTCTGAGCCTCAGTGAACCCCACTAGTTGTTGCTGACATTGGAGACAGGAATGCAACAAGAACACACCCAGTTCATGCAGCAACAGCCCAGGTTTATTGTTGGGGGCACCCCTTTCATAGGGGCTTCAAATTTCCCATGCTTACAAATGTGATTGGTTAAAGGTCTTAACTTCGCCCAGCTCACTGGCCAATGATATGAATGCATTCATAGTTCGAAGGGATTGGCTGAGGTCTCCTGTTTGAATTTGAATCTGACCTATCATTATCATGTAGGGGGTCTTACTTACTTCTATTCTCTAAAGAGCTAGGCTGGTCAAATTGGTGTCTGTTAGGCCAAATTATCTGTGCAGCTTATAGCCCAGCTGAAGCTGTCACATCTAGTGACCAGCCACCAACTGGTTGTAGCACCACTCATCACATCTCTCTTGGCCCAGCCATCCAGCCAGTTCTTAACCCAGCAAAGAGTGCACCTGTCCAAGTCATGAGCTGCCAGCTTCTCCAGGAGAATTTGTTGGGAGGCAGTATCAAAGGCTTTGCTGAAGTCTAGGTAATAAATCCACAGCCTTTCCCCCATCCACTAGGTGGGCTATCTGGTCATAAAAGGAGATGAGTTTGGTCAAACAAGACCTGCCTTTCCTAAACCCGTCCTGTATGTGCCATGTCATTGCACTGAAGATTATCTGTTTCATAACCTCCCTGGACACCAAGCTCAGGCTGAGAGGCCTGTAGTTCCCTGGATCCTCCTCCCAACACTTCCTGTGGATGGGCCATTGGCCAGTCTCCAGTTATCTGGGACCTCCCTGGTTAATCAGGTCTCTTTATAAATGATAGAGAGTGGCTTGGCAAGCTTTTCTGCCAGCTCCCTCTTTACCCTTTTATGAAGTCCGTCCAAACTCATGGCCTTATGAATGTGTAAGTAGTTCAGCTGGTCACTAACTGCTTCCTTCTGGATTACAGGGGGACTATTCTGCTCCCTGTTCCTGTCTACCAGCTCAGGGGGCTGGTTGCCTTGAGGATAACTGGTCTTACTGTTAAAGACTGAAGCAAAGAAGGCCTTAGGTACTTCAGCCTTTATCTCATTCTTGGTTACAATGTTCACCCCCATGTTCAATAAAGGATGGAGATCCTCCTTGGCCTTCCTTTTGTTTTTGATGTATTTGTAAAAGACACTTTTTATTATCTTTCACAGTATTGATGATTGATGGAGAGATGGGAAGACTGATTTGGTGATCAGAATTCGATTTTACTCAGATTTTCCCAAAGCTTATATACCATTTCAGGAAGGTTAATAATTCTCTACTACAACAATCAGGTTAAATTATACAGACAATTCATACATTTTACAACATCTCTTGCTTGCAGAGGTTGATTAAATTGTCTTTCCGTAAGCAGTTTTAATCCCATCTTCTGTAATCTTGAAAGTTCTGTTTGCTCCTGCCATGGCATCCTGGCTATCAGATCAGCTATGCTAATCAAGTCTGTTTTACTCTCTGTCCTGCATATTCCCACATCACAGCAATGGCCAAATTGAATTCTAGCTGAGCTTTCATGTTTTTAGTTTTCTCTCTACATCTAATGACATCCTTGTACTCTTCCTGAGTTTCCTGCTCTTTCTTCGAAAAACTTTTTTTAACCTGAGTTCCTGTGAAAACACTGTTCAGCC
>WEIU01010104.1:17762-34598 GCA_013389925.1 Aegithalos caudatus
AAAACAGCATCTATATGTTACAGGAAAAGAAGGTCCATTCTCCATAAATACAGAAACGTTACAGCCATGTGGGCTACTTTTTGTTCTCTCGAATAGTCTCTCTTTTCCTTCTTCACTGACTCCATTTCATGCTGTGCCTTTTTATAGTTCAATCATTTTCCTTTGTCTTCACTCCGGGGAAAAGGGTCAGTGCTTTGAAAAGTTCATCTGCTGGCAAGGAAAGAGTTAAACATGACCTGGCCTGCAGTGGTCACGGGGTCTCTCCCGTGGGAGCTGCAAAAAATTCCAGGCCATGCTGCTGGGAAGTCAGTGGAAGTTTTCTTCTCCACCCCTCAATCTCATGGTGTGGGCCGCTCCCCTGTGCGGCTGCAGCAGCCAGAGGCTCGAAGGAGGGGGGGGAGGGAAGAGAGAGCCATCTCCCCCCACCCCAGCCAGTGACAGCAGCAGCTGCCGGGGCTTTTCTTCCCCTCTTTCGCTGCTCACCTGGCCGGGCCCGCCAGCATGGCTGGGCTGCTCCCCCCATGGGAAGAGCGGCTCCAAGAGCCCAGCCAGGCCTGCCCCAGCCGCCCAGGGGCAGTGGGGACCAGGCTGGGCCCGGACTGGGCATGCAGCAACCGTGGCACAGTGTTATTTCATGAAATCCCAGGGTAGAAAGAGAGCGAGGGTCTCATGATTCACAACTTATATAGTCTCTTCAAAGAGTCGTTTTTCCTGTCCCCTCAATGGCTGAAACCAAACGTCAATCCCCAAGAGCCGCCTCCTCCCCCCCCCCATACGTGCTCCAAGGTCCTTGCAAGGTCACATTACACTTTTAACCCATGACATGAGGCAACATCCTCTTGTTGCCCAGGTATCACACCTTCAAGGGTGTAGATCCTACCATGTCTTTGGCTGTCTTGTTTTAAGAGAATTTAAAGGGCAGACACTCCAAAGAGAGGTACTTCCCTTTATAGTTTTAACTACTCCCCTTTTCACCAACAGGAGAGACGAATGTAAGAAGACATAAGTGAAAAAATAAGTTTATTAAAAAATGAAAAAGCAGCAGACAAAAATAACAGTGATAATCACTAGATACCAAGTTGTTGAATCTCATGGACTCCGCAGAAACAAAGAGAAACAAAATGGCAGAGAAACCCCTCCCCTAGGATGGTGCCCTACAAAAACGACCTTGTGGTCTGAGAGACAAAAAGCAGAAATGGTGGAGACGCCTTCCCCCCAGAATGGTGGCCCTGTAGACAACCATGCAGTCTGAGAGACAAAGATGGTAGATGATCCCTGCTTAGGTCAACTTTCCCCTGGAAAAAAAGTGGGAAGGTAGGAGCTTATGAAGCAGTTCTGGTGGCAGATGGGGTGTGCTGGCATTGCCTGGGGGCTCCAGCCCCTTGGTGTCAGCTCCCCTGCTTCCTTTCGGTGACTGTGTGTCTGTATGCGTGATCAGTGCAGCTGCTCACTGCCTCTTCCTGCCACCTGCTGCACTCAGCCAGTGTTGCTGCTGCTGTCATGGGTTGCTGTTCCAAATGGGAGGAGAGGGGAGAAGCAGAGCCATCTACTAACCAAAGAATAGCATCCCAGTTGCTATTCACATATGTGCCTGAAGCAACCTCTTCAGGAGCCCAGAAAGAGAAAAAAGTCTTCTGCCTTGCACCATCCCAGCTTCCCCACAAGAATGAAAGAGAAAGGCTTCTGCCTAAGTGTTTCCGACCTTAAGAAGATGCTGGCACCTGCTGACTTCTTGTCTTGGAGTGATTTATGATAGTCTATTACCTGATCCTCTGCTTTATGCCCAAAAATGGTTGCTGTATCAGTAAAGTGGGTCTGGGGGAGGGGGGAGCCTTGGGCTTGTTGGCAGGTTTTTTCAAAGCCTCACTCCCCAGGCATCCGGAGGTGTGGTGCAGTCTGGGTTGTTGTTTGGCTAGCTTGTGTTTTTGCTAGCCCAGGCAAGAAGTTTTTGCTTCTTTCTTGACCTCAGAGAAAATGCAGCAGCAATTCTTTGGCAAATTTTCGAGGTGAACTGGACAGTTTTTTAGCCTGAGACCAGAGAGAATGGGACCTGTGGGAGAGGGGTTGGTCAGGATCGGCAGGAGAGAGGGGCTGCTCTTGTTTTTGGCCGCAGACCTTGGAAAAACGAAGCCTAGGAGAGAACACACACCAAGAGGCTCTAGCCCACCTCCTTCATGTGCTGTAGAGAGGAGATCAATGCCAGAAACTCACCAAATTTTCATCTGTTTGCCTGAACTACAGCATGAAACCTGTTTGGATTCTTTTCCTGAGAGAGAAGACAGTGCCATCTTCTACCACGTGGCATGAACCAGTACTTTTTCCCTGGCATTTTGGGTTCCTTTTGTGCGATAAATATATTACAGTGTTGGCTTTCACAATTGTTAGAGGGAATACTATGTGTTTCATAATGTTGATCTTTGTAAAAGAAGTTTTACTAAAGCTTAGAGTTCTTTTAATCCGAATGTTGTGTTGTGACGCTAATATTGGTTGGGAGTTGTAATGTTAACATTTAACCAGTGAAAGACTCGAGGCCTGTTGAATGTATCAAAAAGTAGCAGATGACCACAAGGAGGATGACTTCCCATGTTCTGAAGGGAAGGGACGGAGGAGGAACTGTTGAAGTGGAACAAAGACTCCAAAACCAAAGGTTATGAAGTAGGTATGCTTTACTCCGCACCTGGATGCATGGGGGGATAGCTCCGCCAAAAACTTGCACACTGAATAGAGTGGGCAGGCGCTGTGTTCAAATGCACTTAAACTCATACATATTCATGAAAGTTGCAACATTGCCTATACATATTCAGAACATATCCCTTCCTATGCTCACTTCCTGTGTTTATCAGCTTTTTTTTCAGTCTGTGGTTGCACATTATCTTCTGGTAGTCTTGGGCAGGGGTTGCTGGATGAAGTAAAATAGTCTTCCTCAGGTTTCTACTGGATGAACCTGGTCTTTGCACAGACTCTCTTGGTTTTTCACTGACCTTCAAGGCTCCTGGGCATAGTCTCAACTACAAGTCCAGGTTTTTCCAGGGTTTTCTTTTCCTTTTTTTTTTTTTTTTTTTTTTTTTTTTTTAGCACTGGTTTCTGCTTATCAGGCTTAAATGGGCAAGGTTCTATTTTTGTATGGCAAAGATTTATCTGTTTTTAACACAATTGATTACACAGCAAATTAATCTGTTTAAACTTAGTTATACGTTCCCTATATAATTTCCCCCCTTTTTCTATACCACAGGCAAATTCTTTTGCCTTCTAGGTGATACTGAGATACTTCTTGTGTTTTCATGTGTTTTAAGCATTGCAATAATTCCATTAATATACTTCATTATTTTAAATATCTAAATAAGCATAAACAATAATAAAGCAAAACATACAAACTAAAATCAAAAGCTCTATTATAGGATGAGACAACATGTTTAAGATCTCAGTGGTGGTAGGGGACTATCTGAAGAGTATATCCCACTAATGGTGAGTCATGTCGTCCTTCATTTGTTTTAAAACTTTCCATCTCCTCAGTATCATGGTGGACTGTTATTAAAGTTTTCTTTCCAATCTCCTTTACCTCTTTGAGAGTCTTCTCTAGGTCTTTACGTCTTAATAATTGTTGTACTAGAGGAGTAAGGTTTGTCCTGATGGGTGTGGATAATATCTCTTGAACTGCAGTAAAATTAATTTTTACATATTGGTATGACAAAACTGGTGCTTGACAAGAAAAATCACACCCATCTATTTTGACAAAATTGCAGATATAGATTAGAATGGTTATTGTTCATAGTCGAATTATCTATTACTAGTGGGGCATGCTGTTCTTAGACATATACAAGCATAGTTGTCTGCTAACCAGATGAACTTCAAAATGACAGATATTCTGTTCCAGTATCTAAGCAAATGTCTTGTTCATTTATCGTGTTGCTTTCGCAAATGAAGCCTAGTTGTTTCCTTGCAATACAAGACTCTATATTTACAGTTTGTCACTTCCTCTCAGTCTTTCATGCCAAGTTATATGTTCAGAAGGATATAACACAGCTTTGTCAGGGTTCAATCCTAAGGCAATGATGGGGTGAATAATGTGTATTGAAGCATTATGTTTGGTCAACACGAAAGCAGTCATTGTGCTAGTGACAGGCTCATAAGTGAAATTTACTAAAGTCTAGTAAAGGATTGAAGCTCTCTTTCTAACTCAGTAGCATTATTCTGAACAACCTTTCAGATCTCAGTGGGGAAGGTGCCCTCCCCTCCTTCTCCTATAATTGAGGCAGCTACTGATTGCATCCATAGTTGTGCCTGTATATAGCTAAGGGCTAAAGAAACATTGTCTCGAACTGTCTCTAGTGTGATTATTGTTAATTCAGAAGCCTGTTCTTCTGTATTTTCCCACCCTGGTAAGACTTTAGATAACCTCCATTGACAAGTTCCTAGTGCTAGTACTGAAGACTGTAGAGGTTTTTGTAATTTAACTAGATTGCCATCTGCCACAGCCATTGTGTTCATTAGCACTTCTGAATCTATTGTATTTAAAAGCCCCAGCCCTGTTCCCATTGCCTCAGTAAGGTCTCTCTTCCTTTGAGTTGTGTGGGGCATAAGTTTCTATAGCCAATTAGTCTATTCCAGGAAAGAAGTTTTAAGGAACGGAGCACATTCGATCGGATGTTAGAAACATTCACCTGCATTGCTATTTCAATTAATTTCAGGGACCATTCTGGGTTAATTAGTAGCTTTTGAATTCCTGTATTTTTAATGGCATATGACCCTATTCCAGTAATTGTGACTTGAAGCTCCCCTTAATGTTGGTGCTTTTCTTTATTTGTTATGTTTTTATCAAGATCCTTGCTTTCATTTAAACAAATTTTTGTTGTATAGAAACTGTGTTGCTCCTTGTTCTTTGCCTTCAATGATATTTCAGAAACCATACAGTTAATTAAGCATTTGTTGCTAATTTCCGTTAAATATCTGTTAAATGGGCCCACATTTTGTCATATTGTACAATGCTCTCCATGACCAGTTTGTTGCATTTCCAGTAACAATCATAAGTATAGATCCATACAAGTCATCGCACAACTTACTAAGTGGTGATGCCATTGCAGGTGCTTGTGGGTATTTCCATATTCTCATATCTTTTGATGAAATTTTGGATCATGAAAAGAGTAATTTTCCAGGATGTACTCGCATGACTTTACAAGCAGACTGTGGAGCCTTTTTGATTCTGGTGTGATGTATCCATGATGCTTGTTCCTTGATCTTGACTGCTGTGAAAGAAGTGAAGAGCACTTGGAATGGTTCGTCCCACTGTGGTTCCAGATTTTTTTCTGCAAGAGGCTTTCCATATATATAATCTCCAGGCCCATCCAAATGCCTACTTCGAGTTCCAACCACGTTTCTGAATTTTTCTGAGTTTTTTGCCTAATGCTGCCAATGTAGGAGGTTATTATTTCATCCCCAGCTTGTGTGGACATCCCTTTTTGTATTCTAAAGGGTTTCTCATACAAGATTTTAAAAGGGCTACTGAGCCCTTTTTTTTTACCCTTGGCCTAGTTCATATATGCAAGAGTGCTAGAGGAAGAGACTGAGGCCAGGCTAAATTAGCTTCCTGTCCTAATCTTACAATCTGCTGTTTGATCAAGTTGTTCATCCTTTCTACCTGGCCACTTTGACTGAAGATGGTGGTATGGGGTATTGAAGTTGCCAATTGATATTTAAATGGCAGCTGATTTGCTGTACAACTTCTGAGACAAAATGTGGTCTTCTGTCAGAAGACGTAGTTGCTAGAACTATGGTTTTATAGTTGGTATTATCTCTTGTATTAGTATTCTGGTTACTTCCCAAGCTTTGGCTGTTATGGTAGGGAATGCTTCTGGCCAACCTGGAAAGGTATCAGTTAGTACTAGTCAATATCTATACCCCTCTCTTCTTGGGAGTTCTGTAAAATCAATCTGCCACTGGTCTCCAGGCCTGTTGCTCTTCCTAATTGGGCCCAATTTTGGTTTGGGGTATTTTTGGGATTGGTCTGGAGGCAAAGGTCACATCGCTGAGTCACCTGTTTTACAGTGGTGTATAAGTTTCTAGCTACAATTCTTCCAAGTAGGTGATTGTATAGGGCTTTTGCCCCCCAATGCCTTTTCTTATGTTTTTTTTTTTAACCACTGATCATATCAGATAGGAGGGAATGATCAGTTCCCCTTGTGGGGTGAGAGCCCACCCTCTTTCATTATATGACCCATCTATGTCTTCAACAAGTCTTTGATCCTCTTTGGTATAGTCTGGCTCACTTTCTAGGGAGATTTGCCCATCAGGAACCAAAGTTCCCTCTGTTTTTACCTCTCCTTTGGCTGTCTGTTTTGCCTCTCTGTCTGCCAGTTCATTTCCTTTTTCTAATTCAGAGCTTACTTTCTGGTGTGCCTTGGTATGTATAATTGCCACCTTCTCAGGGAGTTGGACTGCCTCCAACAGTTCCAGGATCTTTCCTGAATGTTTGATGTTTTTTCCCTGTAAATTTAATAATCTTTCTTTTTTTTTCAGATTGCTCCATATGCATATGTGACTCCAAAGGCATATTTTGAGTTTGTACAGATATTTACAGTCTTGCCTCGAGCCAGTTTCAAAGCCTGGGTTAAAGCAATTATCTCTGCCTTTTGTGCAGAGGTGTTGATGGGCAAAGGTCCTGACTATTATTTCTTGACTGGTGGTGATTCTGTGTGTCTTTTACCACTTAGGACATACTACTTCCATCCATGAGCCAGTTTTCTATGTTCTCCATAGGGCTATCTTTCATGTCTGATGGCTTGAATATGTTGGTCCAATGTTTTCCAGACAGTCATGATGCACTGGATCTCCCATATTTTTGCTGAGGGAAGAGGCTGGATTGGCAATGTTTGTTCTACATTGTCTTGCTCTACCATTGTAGACCAGTATTTCAAAAACCTTTGTGGGGAAAGCCAATGCCCATTTTTCATATCTAGTACTGCAAATACTGTATGGGATACTAACAGTCATTTTCTGGCCCACGGTAAACTTTTGGGCCTCTTGAATGTTAAGTACCATGGCTGTGACCACTGACAAACAAAAGGGCCAACCTTTCACAGTTGTGTCCAGTTGTTTGGACAAGTAAGCCACTGCTCAGCGATATGGGCCCAGATCCTGTGCTAATATTCCTAGGGCAATCCCCTACTTCTTGTGAGAAAAGAGAAAAAATCGTCTGTTCACATCTGGGAGTCCCAAGGCTGGAGCTGACATCAGACCCTTTATCAGTGACTTAAAGGCTTGCAGCTCCTTTATTCCATTGAAGGTGTTTTTGTTCAGGGGTTGTTGGTGCATATATTTTAACCAACAGTCCATAGTTGTAGATCCATAGCCGACACCACCCAGTCATTTCCAAAAAAGTTTGTAACTTGTTGCAGTTTTTGCTACTGCAGTTATGATGGCCTGGTTTTGAGAGAGCAGCACGGCATCCACATGCTTTGTGTGGTGCTCGGGCTAATGACAAAGAGAAACGCACGCTCCAATATGGAGGACGGTCAAATAGCGTTTATTCTCGTAAGCATACAGTTTATATTCCCTCAGGATCTTATCACTACGTCAGGGGGATCTTAGCTACCTTATAAGGTTAGTAAGGGAACGGAAAAATACTGGCATTCTGTTAGAGGGGGGCTTCTGCATGCCGAGGGTGATTCCTTATCTCGAGGAGGCAGGAGAGGAGATTTTCCTGTGCCCTTTGCCCGTTACAATCGCGAGATCTTCCGCAGCGCCTGTCTCTGCCTAACCACAGTAACTCTTTCACTGGTTGTGGCCTAGGGGTTTGACATATTGCTTCTTTTCAGGCTTGTCCCAACATTCTTTGTCCAGCACTGATCTAATTTCAGATAAATTAGCTTCTGCTGCATTACTTGGGCCTTTTTCTTAGATGCCTGGTATCCCTGGAGCCCCAAGAAATTTAGCAGACGCACCATCCGGGTCAGGTAAGTGTCCTGTGTCTTGGTGATAATCAGGATATTATGCTTGTATTGTTACAGATTCTCTTCTTCAGACGGGGCCTCCCAAGAGTCAAGATCTTTTGCTAGTTGATTGCTGAGTAGAGTGGGGCAGTTCTTAAAGACTTGATGCAACACTGTCTAAGTAAGCTGGGTCTTTTCAAATTGAATCTTTTTGATTTGATTTTCCCATTTGAATGCAAATATTTTCTGGCTGGCTTTATGGAGAGGGAAGCAAAAGAAGGCATCCTTCAGGTCTAAAACAGTAAACCAGGTTAGTTCAGGTGTCAATACAGTTAACAAGGTGTACGGGTTTGCCACCACTGGATGGAGGTCCTCAGTTATTTTATTTACATCTCCTAAGTCCTGGACCACTTGATTTGACCCATCAGATTTACAGACAAGTAATATGGAAGTATTAAAACATGACTCACACTCTTTTAACAATCTCAGTTTTAAAAATTCTTCTATCACTGGTTGAATTCTTTCCCTGTCTTCCCTTTTCAGGGGATCCTGTTTGATTCTTACCAGCTGCCATCTGTCTTTGAGTTTGATCTTGACAGATGGAGCATTCTTTGCTTTCCTGGGCACATCAGTGACCCATACCCCAGGGTATACCTGATTCATGATTTCTTTGCTTATTTTCTTTTTTCCTGTAGGAACACTAGCTAGGGATAAGCTCATTATTTGTATATACTGGTGATTATTTACCTTCAGGGTTTATAAAACTTAATTATTGCCCTAACAAATCTCTTCCCAAAAGAGCCCTCAGGGAATTAGGCATATACAGAAATTTGTGGATGCCCCATTGTTTTTTCAGTTTATATCTCAGAGGTTCACAAAAATACACTTTTTCACTTTGGCCAGTTGTATCTTTTACCATGATATAATCAATTAATGAGAGTTCTTTTATTTTCTGTGCCTCCTGAGCCAATTATACCTTTCTAATGCATTAATATGCAGCCTAAAGGGATTTCTGAGGGACCTCTTTGCTCTGGCTTTTCCCTATTTTTTGTCCCCTTTAGTGTTTTTCCTGTTGCCCTTAATTCCCACACGACCTTTTGTACACTTTATTATTGTTTTACCTCAGTTCTCTTCTCAGCTATTCATATATACAAATACACATTCAAAGCTAGTTTAATATGTTGTTGGTTATAATCTTGGATCCACAGTGTCTCAGTACTAAAATTGTTTGCACTACCAGACACACCATACAAAATGTTTTAAACCCTTCATCTGTCTCTGGCCATTCCCTTCGCAGGGTCAGAAAACTGCAGACTAGGACTCCTCACTTGCTTCACAACAATGCTGCATCTCAAACACACACACACACAAACACACAAAAAAACACCCCAAAATGTGAAGCATCTTAAAACTTAGCACAAAATACCTGGGCATGTACAAATTAAACATCCAATTGTGAAAAATGAGGTTCACTTTCTAAGAATTTTTAAGTTTAATAAAGAATAAAAAATAGACAATTAGGAGGTAGAAAATAAAGCAAAAACAGTTTCTCGGCCGAGGGTGCCTGGCCAAGGGTACCTGGCAGCAAGCCAGCCAGCACACCCCTTACTGCTTCAGATCCTTTGTTTTAAGGATCTCTGTGTTACATGTTCAACAGACCCTAATGCATGATTCAAACACTCTTTTTGGGTTATCGTTTTCAGTTCAGTTTCAATTCACCCCCAGTCATTTTATCTGGTAGATTCATGTGGGGTGGCTCCACTCTGTCTGCTATCATAGGTCCCATAAATTCTTCTCTCAAGGTTTTGATCATCAGTGTTCATGCAGGAATCCGGGACGACTCTCCTTATCTTTAGGTCTGGCCAATTTAGACGTTACAAGGAAAAACCTAGTCTTAACTGTTAGCACTATGTTACAATTAGAGGATATACATTAATCATATTTATAGGATTCTGTTAATAAAAGAAAATATAGTACAACCTTCCTACATTATACATATAGCATTCATTTCAATATTTGTGAAAAGCCAACTCTATAATATGCATTTAAAACACAATTATTATTCCCATTAGTACCCCTCCAGCAGCTGCAAATATTATCCAAGTAACCATTTAAAAGGGACCACTTACCCTTCTCCCGCTTCTTATATAATCATTAGCAGGTCCGTCCTGGCTCCCAAAGATGGGATGCAGTGGTGACCTCGGAATTTGCTTAATCAACTCTCGAGACCTCTAGTGGCCGCTTTATCAGCCAGCAAAAAACTCCAAATAGCATATAGGGTACCCCCCTTCCTATACAGGGACCATGCTGCATGCCAGACATCTCTGAACGGTTTACCAGCACCCCCAGCCAAGCATGGGCATCCCCTATGACTTACTGGCTCCCTTTGTTTTTAAAATATACCATTTTGTCTGCAGCCACCAGAAATCGTTTTCTGCCCTGCAGTAATTAGCCAGGATAGGAGGTCTCTCTGAGTAAAGTGCTTGGGGCACGCCTGAGATGTCTGCTTCACAGCCAGTGCTGCGGGTGGGCAGAGAATCTCCTGCCTGGCTTGCCAAACTGAAGCGGAACAAAGGCTCCACAACCAAAGGTTATGAAGTAGGAAAGCTTTACTCAGCACCTGGACGCATGGGGAATAGCTCTGCCAAAGATGTGAGCACTCAACAGAGCAGGCACTCTTGTTTAAATACACTTAAACTCATAGATATTTATGAAGGTTTCAACATCGCCTATACATATTCAGAACCTATCTCTGACTGCTCTCGCTTCATATGTTAATCAGCTTTTTGTCAGTCTGTGCTTGTGCATTGTCTCCTGGTGGTCTTGGGCAGGGGTCGCTGTATGAAGTAAAATAGTCTTCTTCAGGCGTCTACTGGATGAACCCGGTCTTTGCGCAGGCTTAGTTTCTCACTAGCCTCTAAGGCTCCTGGGCATAGTCTCAACTACAAATCCAGGTTTTTTTGAGCACTGGTTTCTGCTTATCAGTCTTAAAGAAATGGGCAAGGTTCTGTTTTTATATGGCAAAGATTTATCTGTTTTTAACACACTTGATTACACAGCAAATTATAATCTGTTTAAATTTAGTTATAAGTTCCCTATATCACTATGTTAAAATGATTGAATAACCATTTATGAATATGTATTTGGCTGATGCAATACCCAAGGTATATAAGGGATGTTGCTGCATTTACTAGTGTGCCTCTGGCTGTGGCTCAGCACCCAGCACTGTTCCTTTTGCTTTATTGACTTTGTCCCCTATTGTCTCTTACTAAATTTTCTGTGAATTTTAACTGAGAAGTGGGCTTCATTTCTCACAGTTTGGGTGGGGGGGAGCAAGGTCTGACAGTTTAATATCTAGCATTTAATTTACTATTTTTACTATGCCTTGTGGGTATTATGTTTGTTATTAAACTGTTTGGTTTTTTTTTGTTTTTTACTTCCATTCACTAGTATTCATTTCCTATTTGTCAGGAAAATTAATCCACAATGTCAGGGGTTTATGTCCAAAAAGGAGACAGAGGAGTCCTGTAACTTTATTCAAATAAAGAGAGAGGCCATGGGGCATTTCCCATGGGGTCTTAAATTGCTAGAAGATGCAGCCTCCTTTTTAACCTAATTTCCCGGTTGCATTTACCTCTCTCTTTCCCAACTGGCTGAGGTAGCTGAGAGGTACAGACTTTCTGATTCACATAATAGAGTCCCCCTTCTGATGTGCATCCTTCTCCCCCTACCCCCTTCTTTTTCTTTGTGTCTCTATCCTTTTTCTCTAAGTCCAGGAATTTAGAATCTCTTTGGATGAGCAACAGTCTGTGTCAATTAGTGGAATTCCCAAGGAAGGCATGGTTCCTATCATTGCTTCTTTCTCCTATCGATATCTGGCTTTATCTACCAGCAGGCCCACAGTTTGTTTGTAAAGTCACCTCCCTCTCATTCCTTCCCCTCTTATTCAGCTCTTAAAGAGACAGTAACAATATTGGGCAGATGATCTAGCACAGCTAGATATAGAATACAGTAACATTTTGGGTTACACAGGACACTGGACAACCTGCTTAACTGTTCTAAGAATGAAGAATATTTTATCCTCTCCAGGCAGAATTTCTGTTGTTACTATTTCAGTCTGCTGCTTCTTGTTGTACATCTCAGAGAATGGCTTGGCTCATTCTTTTCCATAAAACAACTTAGATAATTCAAGACAGCAATCAGATTTACTCTTCTTTTCTCTGGGCTGAATAAACCCAGTTAGATCAGCCCCCTCCTTGTATATAAGCCCCCTAGTGGACCATTCCTCCTACTTGTCAAAGTCAATGTGAATGACAGGCCTGCCTTTGCATGTCATGTGCTCCCTGCAGTTTCGTGTCATATATATGCCAACTTGCTCAAAGTCCTAGGGTCCTTCTGTCCCCTTTTCCACACCATTGGTGATGATGTTAAACAGTGCCGGCCTCAGTGTTGACCCTTAGGAAATCCTGCTTAACTGGGCTGCCAGCTCTATAATCACTTGCAGTTAGTCATAGTGGAGTAATTTACCTTTGGTTATCTGGTATAATCAAACATTTTCATATTTTACTTATTTCTCTCTCCCTCCCTCTTTATACAGATATGTACACATGTTCATTCTGCAGAATTATTAATTTCTGTTACATAAATTGACAGTAAAGGAATTTGACAAAGACATAATTTTTTCACCCATTCTCTGTTCAATTTCTCTGTTCAAGTTTCACCTGCTCTTTTGGATTTTTGCTCTAGTATAAGACAAATCCAGACACACCAGTTAAACTCATCTACTGGGTTATCACTGCATAGTATTCAGAGGGCTGAAAATAAATGTGTAGGGGTTTTTTCAGGTGTACTACAGGACAAAAAGCTTCTGTTTCCTTAAGTCTCATGGACATTGTGTAGGACTCTGGGTGAGTCAACATCTAATTCGGGGTGCCAATGATACATTTTTATCTCCCTTCTCAAAGTTTCTCCTTCTTTACCATATTTTCTAAGTGTTCTGTGCATATTTATTCAATACTACAATATCTCTTTTTTACATCTTATTTTTTTTTTCTCTCTGATTTTTAAGATTTTGGAAAGCAGCTCTGTTGCCACTCATCATTGCTAATTTAGAGGTACAGTTTTGTTTTTGATTATGAAAATAACTCTGAGAGGGGCTTTGGTTCTTCATTCTGTTACCATGACATCAAAGTTTTTTTATGCATAATTTCTGCAGTATCATTCTTAGTGCCTCTTCTCAGCATTGGGAGAACATCCAAATGGTAAATTATCTGGCACAGTCCTCCTGTATAGTTTTACTGTATGTCGTGAATTATTTTATGATGTTTAGATGATAAAGGAAGGAGAGAGTACTGCTTACAATGATCTATTTAAAATCCCCCATCATTAAACTTTAAGATCTTTCTTGAAAAATAAAAGTTCACCCTTATTGCAGTAAATGTTGTAACACACATTTTTAGAATCCTCTTTGTGCTGGTTTGAAAGTAAAACCAGTGAGAGACTCCAAGTCAGAAAATACAATTTAATAGGAGGAATNTTTTGGATTTTTGCTCTAGTATAAGACAAATCCAGACACACCAGTTAAACTCATCTACTGGGTTATCACTGCATAGTATTCAGAGGGCTGAAAATAAATGTGTAGGGGTTTTTTCAGGTGTACTACAGGACAAAAAGCTTCTGTTTCCTTAAGTCTCATGGACATTGTGTAGGACTCTGGGTGAGTCAACATCTAATTCGGGGTGCCAATGATACATTTTTATCTCCCTTCTCAAAGTTTCTCCTTCTTTACCATATTTTCTAAGTGTTCTGTGCATATTTATTCAATACTACAATATCTCTTTTTTACATCTTATTTTTTTTTTTCTCTCTGATTTTTAAGATTTTGGAAAGCAGCTCTGTTGCCACTCATCATTGCTAATTTAGAGGTACAGTTTTGTTTTTGATTATGAAAATAACTCTGAGAGGGGCTTTGGTTCTTCATTCTGTTACCATGACATCAAAGTTTTTTTATGCATAATTTCTGCAGTATCATTCTTAGTGCCTCTTCTCAGCATTGGGAGAACATCCAAATGGTAAATTATCTGGCACAGTCCTCCTGTATAGTTTTACTGTATGTCGTGAATTATTTTATGATGTTTAGATGATAAAGGAAGGAGAGAGTACTGCTTACAATGATCTATTTAAAATCCCCCATCATTAAACTTTAAGATCTTTCTTGAAAAATAAAAGTTCACCCTTATTGCAGTAAATGTTGTAACACACATTTTTAGAATCCTCTTTGTGCTGGTTTGAAAGTAAAACCAGTGAGAGACTCCAAGTCAGAAAATACAATTTAATAGGAGGAATAAAAATAAAATAACACAAATGCAAATTATACAACCTGACACCCTGTTATTTAGGGTGGTGGTAGCAGTCCAGATGAAGTCATCTTGTTGACACAGTGATGCTGTAGAAAGGTCTGATGGCTCTGGTCGTCCGNCCCCACCTAGTTTCATCAGCTCATGAAGATGGTCTTAGAATACATACTTTGGGCACATCTTACATTGTAACCTAGGACACTCTTGTAGTATTTTCCTTGAAATTACAGAAAGTAGGAAAAGTTGACTAGAAATCACAGAGATGGTAGATCCACTGCATGTTAGCTGTACATGTGACAGATGCAATGGAGCAAGTGCCTTGTGTACTGATTAGAAGTGTAGTTCTGAAAAAATATATACATGGTAAGCCAAATATGTTGGATTTTACATGGACATTGGAGATGCTTTTTGTTCATACTGGGGATCTCAGCAGCACATCCAGATTTTCCAGGCAGAACTATGGATATTCAGAAACTTTGAAGCAAGATATATAGTTATAGCTAAATCCTCCACCCAAAATAGGTTGCCTGCTGCAAGCAAATTAGACGTTGTGACAGACTGAAATGTTTATGGTTAATAGCTTAAACATTGTTATGAAGGATTTTTGATCATTATAGCAAAACCATATAAAGGAGCTGTCACCACCTAAGTCCACCTGTCCCTGAATATTCTTCTTGACTGGAAGTTCGGACTGTGAGTTAAGCACCTAATGGGAACTTGAGATAAGATATAGATGGCACTATTATACAATAATCTCAGGTCTAGGAAGAAGTAACAAGGCTGAGGGAGACTAATGTATCTACAAAGAAAGTCAAACCCAGCAGCTGTCTTGAAAATCAGCTCTGCTGGTGTCGCATCACCATTCTTATTAGTAAAAATGAGCCAAGGCACAGGCTTCTTTCTACACACAGGGTAATAAGGGTCCTGGTTTCTTTCCTCTTCATGGCTTTGTCACCACAACTCCAACTATTTGCTGACTCTGTCTTCAGGAAGCTACTACTGTGGGTTTCCCTTGCAGTCCCCGACTGCTGGTTATTTCCTGGTAAACGATGACTGCATATATTTGTTTGCAGACTCTCAGTGGAGGCTTTTACCTAGCTAGATTATAACTGCAGGTTCCAGCAACAAGCTCTAACTGCAAACCCAGACTGACCTTGCAGCAGTGATTCTCTCCCCAGGATCCTGCTTCATAATTCTCTAATTCATGCTCCTCAAGGTTCATTCTCCATGATAATCTTCCCCTTAGCAGCTCACCCCTTCTTTTATCTCACTCATCCTTATGGGATATAACTGTTACTCATCAGGGTCGAGGCTGTATTGGTTAATTAACACAGCTGTTACTTATCAGGGGTGAGGTCACCTGTATTCTCTTCTACAGACTGAGTTTGGAGTGGGGACGTAATAGCCCACAAACTCATTTCCTGATGCCAGGTTTGCATACACTCCACCACAACCAAGGCGGGAGGAGGAGAGCTTTGGGTGTGTGGCAAAACCTCCAGTCAGTGAAAGTTAACACCCTTCCTTGTTTACACAAACTGGCTCAGTTGTAAACTCCCCCACACCCTGAGGAGGCCCCACCCACACAGAACATTCATATGAGAGGCAGCTGAGGAGCTATCATAAACCATTAGACCCCTAAAGAGCCTCTCAGCCTCATTACTGAGGCTTTATGCCAGAGGACTGCATGTTATGCAAACTGATGCAACAGATCCAGAATCTGTTGCAAGAAAGTGTCAAACTTGCTCTTCCTGCTCCCAGAGGACATAGCTGGCCCAAATGTATATTAATCCACTGATCTCTGTTTTGCAGGACCCTCACCACCAAGACCAGAAGAGAATCAATGGGGCACTATTGGGATTCACAAGGTGGTGATATTTTCTACTTAATTTGTTTTCTCTGTCACTCTCTTTCTCTCCCCCACTCTTCCATTTCTTTCTCTCTCTCTCTCCTCTCTTCTTCTTATATTCACTGTGTTATGGGTTAACACGGTTTAGGTTTTAGTTGAAGAAAAGAATTGGAATAGGACCCTGCCAGGACCTTAAACTCTCTAGAAAAAAAGAACACCTATCAGAGGCCAGTTCTTGGCTATTGGCATGTAGTTTTGACCACTGAGAAAACGGGAACGACTCTTTGGGGAAATAATATTTAAGCTGTGCATGGGTTGGGGATTTTCCCTTTTCCCTCCGGCCTATCTACTGGATAATACCCTGCGGTGGCTGCCACAGGGGCCAGGCTAGCCCAGGCCCCCACTGGCCCCTGGGTGGCCTGGCCGGGCTCAGCCGGGCCTGCAGGAGCCGCTGTCCCCATACGGGGGAGCAGCCCGGCCATGCCTGTGCCCGATCACAGCGAGCAGCGGAGGAGGGGAGGAAAAGCCCTGGCAGCTGTTGCTGGCTGGGGCTGGAGGGGGATGTTTCCCCTCCATCTCCTTCCTCGAGCCTCCAGGTATCGCTGCCCCGGTGAGGGAGTGGCCCCATGCCCTGAGGAGGCAGCCCTGAGCGGCCCACGCCATGAGACATCGTGGTGTGGAAAAATAAGGCATCCACCACCTCCCCACC
>WEIU01010108.1:8916-40337 GCA_013389925.1 Aegithalos caudatus
TCAATTTTAACAGGAGTTTGGACTGTGTAGGGATTGAATGCTAGCCCTAAGATATGTCCTTTGCATTAAATGTAAAATGTTTCTTTGTGTGTGCTTATTTTGGGGCCATTGTGAATTTTTTACTGACATATGGTTTCTGGCAAATATTTTAAACAGAAGTTTAAAATATTGTTGTTTTTAGTATAATCATTCTTTTCTGTAATGTTCCCCCAATCTTCAAAATATATCCTTGTACGTACTTTTTTTTTTTTTTTTTTTTTTTTTTTTTTTTTTTTTTTTTTTTTTTNTTTTTTTTTAGATTAGCATATTTTAATAGTAAAATTTTAGTTAGAGATTACTAAAATGAAGATACACTTTGCATGCCCAGTAAGGGCTAATCCAGAAGGGATTTGTGTTTAATCTTCACATTCATATGTGAAGTGAATTTATGTGTGACACTTGACATGTAACTTCAGCTCTCATTTATTCTGCTATGAGGGTGGCTTTTTGGGGGTAGCTTAACATGAAGAATATCTTCTGTAGTCGTTCATATGTGTTTTACTGTTCGGTTTCAGTAGGCTTGTGTTCTTAGTAAGGCATGAGAAAAAGTATCCTATTTATGCAAACTGATGCTGTGTTGTAGATGCTTATCCAAAGAGTGAAATGATTTATACCTGGACAAAAGGACCTGAGAAGTCAGTGGAAGTTCCTGAGGAGTCTTCCAGTTTAGTTCAGTATGACCTGCTTGGGCATACGGTATCCTCTGAAACTATTAAATCTATTACAGGTAGGAATCTCGTCAGTAAAAGTCAACTTGAGGTAAACCTAACCTGTAACATTGCCCAAAGCTTTCTTCCTTTTTCTTCCTGTAAGTTTTATTCTACTGAATGTCATAGGGTATGTATTAAGGGCTGAGAGAGTGTCAATCTGAATTAGGTTTCTGTCCTTGAGATTTACATTTGCAGATTCATTACAGTAGATTGCGACAGTCTTTCAGAAAGCTAGAATGAGATCATTACTCCAAGGGACAAAATGAGCATTTAATCACTGCTTAAAATGCAGTTTGAAGAGTCAAGAGGATGCCTGGGTGAGGAAGTAATTTCTCAGCACTGTATCCACATTATGTGCAAAAGACTTCCTTTGTTTGGTGGTGCAAACAGCTCAGGATAGAAGTACAGCATACAGAATGGGTTATTAAAACCATAAAAACCCTCTAGTCAGAAAAGGGTAGGCACAAATACGTTAGTCACAATAGATACTTCTGCTGATTTGTGCTGTAAGAAATAAGGCAAATGGCAACTACAGGCATCCAAAATGAGTGAAGTATCACTGATGAGCAGTGTGGTGATAAACAAGCATATTCCCAAAATATTTTTAAAATTTGGAATCATTTTCTAAGCATCAGCAGGTTTGGGTGTTGTGAGATAGTCAAAATGAAAGCAATAAAGCAAATATATTTGATGTATTTCTCTATGGCTGTTTTACACAAGATAAAATGGCATTTTGCAATTCACTAGAAATTTACTTTTTAGAATATAGATTATTGTGAGTTAACAGAAAAAGTCATTGCTGTCCCAAAAGGCTCATTCTGTAGTGCTTTATTTAGACAGTTTATTGAGTTTATGGTAAAACTACTTTTTTTTGCTCTGTTTGCTTAATATGAATGATAATATTTTAGATAAATTCGGAGTATTTTTAACTCTTCTCAATGATTGTTGCATTTGTTTCATTATCATAGCAGGGCTGACTTATAAATGTAGCAAAAAGTTGAGATGCTTGCATAACATTTGATGTGTATCATTGTTCTTATTGTTTTATTCACAGGTAAGTACCACAATGTTACGGATACTGTGGTAGGTAGATAAACTGTGTCTTGGTATTCTCTTCTTCAACAGCTGTCAAAAGGATTTTTTTAATCATGCTTGTAAAATGTAGAACTGTAAAATGTAATCCAGTATTAGTTGTATTATAGTATTTTTGATATCAACTTCCTTGTAAGGACCTACTGTTTCTAGGATTTTTTAAAAAAACCTTCATTCATTCTTGTTCTAAAGAAGATATCTTTCTGTACGTGTTAAGTTATATGAATAGCATATTCATGAGTACCAATCCTACTTGAGAGTCTGAAAAAGTTATTCTGCAACACAAATGTTATACAGAGAGAAATATATATATATTTATTTTTTTTCAGGTGAATATATTGTTATGACAGTTTATTTCCATCTCAGACGGAAAATGGGTTATTTTATGATTCAGACCTATATCCCATGCATTATGACCGTGATCCTCTCTCAAGTTTCATTTTGGATAAATAAGGAATCTGTTCCTGCTAGAACTGTATTTGGTAATTATGTCCTTTTTTTAAACTTTTCTTGTACTTGCTCTTTTAATAACTCTCACTAGAATAGACCTTTTTAGTCCCTTGGGGTATACTCCATGCTATTGCAGAAACAAGGGAATATTTTAAATTCAGTGGAATTTTGCTATTGGTGTATGAAGAATGTTGTTATGTGAATCCTTGGAATCTGAAAAGAAACTTGGAATATATAACCAGAAGGGTGGCACAGTCACCTGTAGCAGCTCTAGGGATTCTACCTGCTTGAGGGAGCAAACTTGAAAGACCTAGCTCTTAGTACACTCAAGTCTTTAGTCTACATCCAGATCAGGTTTATCCTCCAGTGGACAGCAGTGTTAAGTACTTGAACTCATGGCTTGTAGAATACTTGTAAAATAAATTGATTTGGGGTGTGTGAAGTGTTCCAATGTCTTGTTATGAGGTATCCGTGTCATCAGTGGAAGCTTGCTATGAGTAAGTCTTAGATTCTGTTACTGTGATTTCATATTTAGTGCTTTTCTTTCTTTTTTACCACTGCCATCATGAAAATTAATTACAAAAGCAAAGTGATCACAAGATATTAAAATTGCTCTCTTCAAAATACAGCTTGAATGAGATGGCACAGTGAAAATAACAGAAAATCTTCAGTGGAAGACAAAGTATAAGAATCTAAATGAAAATATGTTTCCTAACAAAGAAGTAGGACAAAAACATTTTTAAAGCAGCCTAAAGCAGGAAGAGAATATTTGACTACAAGCCTTTCTATAGGCTGATAGATGCAAGCAAGAGTGATAGGGGTTGTTGTACCAGAAGCTCCAAGTCTTCCAGAAGAATGATTTAATAGGGAAAAATCTGATAAAGACTGTCAGTAAACTAATACTGTCACAGACTACAGTCATCTCCTTGTTTATGGTTAATGTTTGGTCATTTATTTGTCTTTACCCTATTTTTACGTCTATTAAACAAATATCTTTAGAAACAATTTGAACAAACTTTTTGCCTGAAGAAGATAAAGGTGCACCCAGGTCCTTAGAAAGGATAGGGCTAAACAGAGATGGGTCTCCTGCAGGGGANGTTGTGGCTTTCAAGACCTTCCCATTGAAGAAGGTTTTGTGAGCTTGCATCTGTGTCTTTTATCCTCCTGAAAACTCTAGGAAATCCTTTGAGATCTCATGACCAGGCTATTACTCTTTTTTCATTTTTCTTCTTTATTATGAAGGACTGATTTCATTGTGACCAGTTCTCTGTATGGCAATGTGTAGGTGAAGGGCTTTGTTGCATTACCTTGATGGAATACCATCATTTAGCAAACAGGGATGTGAGGAATTTGTTGAAAAACATTTTCATAATGAGTTTAAATTCTTCTGAGCATAAGAATTACATCTTGAATTAGAATGAGTACAGTGTTCTTTTCATAAGAGTAAGGACATCTCTATTTGTAGTCACTCATTATTGAGGTTATCATGCTATGATTTATGCAGTGTTCACGACATACCTGGGGTTTTATAGTTGTATGATATGGGATATTTTGGATGAAAAAAGAGAAGAAGATCCCATTCATTTGTTATTATACAGCATGTGTTTGCATTTAAAGTACTACCATGAAGTGGACATCTTTTGAGTTCAGTATTCATGCTTGCACACTTTTTAATTAAAATGGTTGTTCTTTCAGAAGATAAAATCCTAATTAAATTTCATTGGCTGACTGGTAGCAGAAGGCCATTAAAAGCCCTGATGTTTTCTTAAGTAACAGAGTTTTTAACATAATATTCTTTCTTAGCGCCAAAATAATTTGTTATGACTTAATGGCTCCTGGATTACAAGTGAGATCAGAGGCACAGATGCAGAATAATAGGTGGCATTCAGAACCATTTAGAGGAAAAGTCATGTTTTTGTTGCAGTTTGAGGAGTACTCCCCAGTTTAACAACTTAAATCTTATTCAAATATATAGATAATAACTTGTAAAAAACTTTACTGAACTTGATGTGAAAAACATATCAAATGAAGTCTTCTGTGTTTTCTTCATGTGAGCTGGAGGTGATCTGCTGAAGTCATGATTTTCTTTGCCTTTAAAAAGTTGTTAACTGTGGGCTTAGCTACCCATGGATATATGATGCTTGCCATGACATAGATCTAATGCAGTATCCACAAGCAGCAGAGAAAGACTCACAAGTGATTTAAAATTCTTTGTTTGAAGCTGCTTGCCAGTTCTTGCTTTGTTTTACTTTGATTCAACAGTTCTTTTGCTTTACTTTTTTGAAGGTATAACCACGGTGTTGACAATGACAACACTGAGCATCAGTGCAAGACATTCACTGCCAAAAGTATCCTATGCTACTGCCATGGACTGGTTCATAGCAGTTTGCTTTGCCTTTGTGTTCTCTGCTCTTATTGAGTTTGCTGCTGTCAACTATTTTACCAACATTCAAATGGAAAAAGCCAAAAGGAAGACGGTAAAGTCCCTTCTTGAATTTCCAGTTGCTCCAGTACAAAGAAAAAGAAGTACAGAAGAGACATTCACGGTATGTTTTCAGCTTATGCAAACATTTTCTGTATTTTTGTAGTGTTTCTCAGTAAAAACTGGCCTTTAGCTTCCTCCCATGTTCCCTTTGAGCTAATGATGCATTGTACATCAGATTAATGGAAGGCTAATACTACACTATATTCAATTATAAAAGTCTGTAAAACATGACATAATTCTTGTTTGTGTTACTGAATAAACTCAGGAGAGAGGTGGCCATTATGTCTATCCATACATGCACTCTCTTCTATGTTTATTTGTGTTTTGGTGAAGGTCATTTATGATGGGAATCTTGAGGAAACTTAGTTTCCTCTTCTACATTGATTCTGTATCGACTGATTATGCAGACCAAGATATTGCAGATTATAGGTTCCTCATGTTACCTTAGGTGGCTAATGTCTTTAATGAATTAAAATATGTTAAACCATTGCAGCTGTACCTTGGAGCACTTCCCTAAACAATACAGTTCTCCTTGCGTTGCATGTGTTGCCTATCAAGATTTTTCTTTATTTATTTTTTACAATTTCAGGAATTTTTGAAGAGTGTTGGATGGAAACTTTTTGTCTAACATAGGTATAATTTTTATGTAATTTGTGTATCTTTGCACAGTAGTTCACCTCAGTTCCTACTAAGTTTTTCGCACTCTGTTTAACAAAATGCTTTCCTGCTTTCTTAATGCTTTGGATTAAATGTGACTTGTGTTGGAACTGGTTTAGTGTGTGGACTAGCTAGTAAATGCTCAGTTTCATTTCCAGTTGAGCTCCCTGGTGATTGCCCTTTCCTCTTTTTTTCCCATTCCCAATAAGTGGTGCTTACTCTCTGAAGCATCTATTCAGAGACATGAGGCTGACAAAGTCACTGCAGCCCCTGTCCCAGCCAAGCAGTGGGCCAGTGCTTCCCAGCCACTCAAGTGTGACACTGACAGCAGCATTGTAATTTACTTACTCTTCCTGTCAGCCTGACTTTGTAATTTCCTTTGGCTGAGCCAGGATTTAAGGAGTGCTGTTTTAGACTAACTCTCGTTAATTTTGTCTTCTGTCTCTTTTCACATCTCGTTTGTCTCCTTCCCTATTCATCTTCTCATTGTTGCCTTCCCACCCCTTCCATTTGCTATTGCTGTGCAGCTGCTGTCCACCCACTTCCATTTTTCTTCCTCTTCTTTGCTCTTCTACTGTAGATACTGTTTTCAGTCTCCTGGCTATGTTATGTTAGCTCCCATTTCTGCTTAAAAAGACAGATATGCTCCTGAAGAGTTTGTTATTTGTCACTCCATTGGCTGCTGGTAAGAGACAGAAATCAAGAAATATGTTTATAGTAGCACGTAGTTCACTTTGTACACAGAGGTATTAGTGCTATGAGCTTATTCTAAGCTTCTTGACTGTGCAGTATGAAGTTTAGTAGAATATTTTGGATGCTCCTGAGGAGTGAAAGGAAATACTGCTTTTGGTGATAGGTTTTATTTGCATACCTAGGAAAATAAATTACTTAAGAATAGTTTAATCCTTAGTTTATTTATTAGATTTTATTTAAAACAATAGGAAAAGCAGTAGTTTTCTCAGGTAGCTTAATAAAACTTATTCTCATGGAGGCTTCAGAAAACTTTTGATTCATGGACAGAATTGCTTGAAGTTAGTAGTGAGTAATGCTAATACACATTTTGGAGAAATTCCTCTTTTTTTCCTATTGTTGTTACTGTTATTACTATTTCTATTATTTTTTAAAAAGAAGGAGCAACAGAACACACATCATCTTTCAAGTTGTAAGATAGATAAAATTAAATGTGAACTGTTCTATTCCACTGCTTATTAATACTGCTGGGATAAACGTGGGAGCATTCTCACAGATTGGGAGATTTTGAAAGGACTCAAGGGACCAATCTACTCAAATGACCAATACTCATTAATGTTATGAGTATTTAAGTGAGTGATAGTGTTGATTGTACCTTGAACTATTATTTTTTTTTCATGGCTTTCTCCCTAATTATGCCTATACTAAGATTTGAGACTTTTCCAGGATGGGTGTACAAGGTGAGCCCACAGCTACTCTTACAAGGGCTTAGCTGTTGTGCAATCCTTTCTGTGACTAGAGGATTACTTCTGGTCTCCCACTGTGCACAACAGAAACTGGGATCACTGCTCTAATTCCCTAGAATGTAACATGGATGTTACACCCTGCTTTCCAACCTGACGTAAAATACTCCTTGCTATATTTTGCTTATAAGGACTAATCTAGAGTTTTCTGTATTCCTTATTATTATGTACTGTATTATCTTTTATTTTTATTGTATTATTATTGTATTATCTCTTTATTCCTTATTATGAATATGACTTTTTGTTCTGCACAAATACTGTCTAGTCAGTGCTGATGTGCTAGAGATAATGAAATCTCAGTTTCCTTGGTACTTGGTAGTGAGTTTGTGGTGCACAAAGAATAGCTGTACTGTAGCATGTAACTTGTAAGCAATGTTTTTTAATGTAAATCTACACATTTTTTCTCAATAGATAAACAATAGGCTTGATTTCTTGACCCAGTTAGTATTTAAAAAAATCTGTACTGTGGTGGCACTATTGTGGTAGAAATTCTGCTGGTAGCAGTACAATTGCCAGAGCTCAAGGAAAAGTTGTATTTTAAACTTGAAACTTTTTTCAAACATACTTTGTGTGTAATACTAAATTTACCAGTCTCCCAAAATTAAAAAAAAATACACTTAGCCCACAAGAAGTGTATGCTAATTGGGAAAGAATATGCCTGAATACCTAAATCTTATAGTCCTTTCTGTTGACTATCTCACCATTTGCAATGTGCTTTGGATCTTCTACTAACTAGGGGGGAAGATCCCTGTGTTAAGCCTATTAGCCCTATACTTTAGGCTGCCTTGAAATGGCATACAGGTGTCTCTGCCCACTTCTTTTGCAATAGAGATGCCATCTGTATAGATCCCCTGAAAAATTATGGAGCAGTTGAGGTTGTTAAGGAAAACAAACATAGTGACATTATATGTTTAAGTAAGGGTTTTGTTTTATGAGCTGTTGTTTCTGCATTATTAACTGGATAGTTTCAGGCATTTGATCTTTTTTTTTTTTTTCCTCAAGTAACATGGTGGGATTGTCCATGAAGGATTCTATGAGGGAGCAACTTGGGCTATAAAACTGGATTAACTATAGAGTATGAAGATTCTTCTATTTGATTATATTAGAAATAAGGTATATTAATAGTAAGTTTTGGTAAAGATAAATTGCACATTGTTAGAAGTCCTTTTTTGACAGGTTTATCATTGACCAATTTCTGACCATAGAATGAAAGTGGCTTTTCTATACTGAATCAGTTCCTATATTACTCATGCTAATTAGAACTTACAGTGGTGGGTTATTATTCTGTTTTCAGTCAAAACAACTTTTACAGTTGTCTTGGATCAGAGGCAACTACTTTCATTTATCATTATGATCAAATGATTTGGGTATATTACTTCATATTATACATTTCTTTACTAGAACCAATAAATCTTTACTGTAGAAAATGTGGGGTATCTGCTTTTCTAAGTTATTCTCTTATGTAATTATATTTACTTTTCTGGAGCCACATGATGGGTGTGACTGATGAATAAATACATTGATTAAAGTAAGCATTAAATGCAGTTCAGAGGTTAGCTAAGTAGTCTGAACTTTGTTAATTCCAGCAAAAAAATCCTGTCATCAAGCTAATTTACTGGGCTGAGCGTAGCAGGAACGAGCCTGCAATAGCTGCAGATGCAGTTTGTGTTCCTTTATCACTGTTTGATTTTAGCCATGGTAATCTTCAGTAGTTTTTTAATACTCCTTTCCCTGCCTACTCTATTTCAACTCTTCTAGTCCCTAACTTCTTGATACCAACTTAATACACTTCAATAAAGAGGAGTGCAGGTCTGAAGAAGACATCCCAGGAGTAGGACCCAAACTTTTTTGAGGTTTGCCTTGACTTCACAAGGGACAGACTTTTTGTCAGGCATGGCAAGATAGCACTGAAATATGTCTAAGCCAAGAGGGGTAACTTAAACCATGGTTACCTGTGATTTCTTTGTTTTGGGAGCAAGTTAAAATGCTTTCTGTTTAGAAGGAATGAACCTATCCCTAAATGTTCTGAACTACTTTCATTAGCATGAGCAGAAATGTTGCTGCAAGTCAGTGTGTGATGGAAATGAATGATTTATAGTTTGTTATTTGACTCCTGAGTCTATTTTTATGCTTCTGTACTATTTCCTTTTCACTGTATTCCTATGAAGTTTATTTTTAAAGACCTACCCAGTTTTGGAGATGAAGAATGCTACTGAAAAGTAGTCTTCAGAAAATAGACTCGTAAACACTGGTAACATGAGCTTCAACCTCAGCTGTTTGTTAAAAGAGTGTGAAACTTGGGAAAAAGCAGATCAGACTCAAAAAAACCCTTTTGAATGGAATTATTTCTTCAAACTCAGTCACAAGTAGGTTGTAACTCTCAATTTTTCTTCCTCTTTTCTGAAGAGAGCTAAATGTCATCTTGTGTTTAGCAAGTCCTGTAGCATCTAGTGGGGGAGCTTAGGGGTCAAGCTCTTCACTGCCATGTAGGCATACACTGCTTTCCTTGCTTGGGCACTGTGTGACTGGCATCCACCTCGCACGTTTACGGGAAATGTTGTCATGGGGACAACCTGCCTACTGCTTTTGTGTGATTAGGTGTATTTTCTCTGGTATGAAATACTTATTTTTTAGTCATTTATGGGCATAGTTCCATAGCTATCCAGCTACATGATGGGGTGGGAGAAAAGTGGAGATCCTTTGGCAGCCTTTGGTGAATAGACATCTAAACTCTTAATCTGTTTGGTTGGTTTATCTGCTCCCCAAATTCCTGACTTACAGAGCAAAGATTGGGCCTGATAAATTGTTCTGATGGGCTGCATACAATCTTGAGGCTATAGGTAGGATACTTCTTTTTTTAGTGTGTCTTTTTTTTTTTTTTTTTTTTTTTNTTTTTTTTTTTTTTTTTTTTTTTTTTTTTTTTTTTTTTTTTCTGTTGTTCTTAATCCCTGAATTTGATTAATGGTCAGATATCAACACATACACTCTTGTGTCTAAGGTCTAGACTTTAAGTGAGACTGAAAATTTTAGCCTCTGGAACAAAACTTCTATTTGAATACATAGACATAATGGAGAAGTACAAAAAACCCTACCAGACCTAGAGTAATACAACTTTGCTCCTTCTTTGGAGTAGTAGAATAATAGCTTCCTTTGTCTCAGCAATAGTGAAGTGCAGCTAAACGCTCCTGCCTGATATATGAATGAAAGTATCTGAAGAGCAGGTTGGTCTTGATTACAGTACTTGAGCCACAGGTCTGGTTACTGGACTCCTTAGGTGGATGCATAGCCTATCTCCTTTGTGTGACAGTTCTGCAGTTAGAACACCATTTCAGGTTTTAAAAATAATGACCACTTTTTTCTGCTTCACTACTTCTCCACTGCCTAGGGTGTTACGGTTTGAGTGTTTTTAGGACAGTGACATTTAAAACTCAGATCCTAATGAAGGACATCAGGCTCAAGAAATGCATAGAGTTCATCTAAGTATATGGACAAGACCATACAAATGGAGGCTTCTGTGCCATGTGAACAATTTCTTTGACATGTCAAGAATTTTCTGCTGCTCTAATTTCATTAATTTCAACATTTCTGTTGTTGTTGATTTGCAGTCAAGATATGCTAGCATCAGGTTTAAATAGGATGAGAGTAGATGCAGGTCATAAACAACTGGCACCTTTTGTGTTAAATGCTACTTGAAAGATAGGAGAGATTGATCACTTGGGAGAAGGTTCCAGCGACTTAGTGAGAAGTTTCAGTGTTTGGATACCTGAAGACAGAATAGATCCAGAACGGTTCATAAAATGTTTTGTTGGCTGTGATGCTCAGGTACACTGTTTTGTGGGGCTTTTTATGCTTCCTTGATTTTATTTGCCTTTTTGTTGTTTAGCTGCCTTTTAAAAAAAATTTATTTTATTTTTTTTTAATGGTGGAGGAGTGTTTTGTGTTCATTAGGGGCTTTTTTGTTGTTAGTTTTGGTTGTAGGGTTTTTTAGTTTCTTCTGTTTGGTTGGTTTGTTTGGGTTTTTTGTTTGGTTATTTCTGAATTTTTTTGTTTGTTTTTTGTGTTTCGGTTTGTTTGGTCTTTTGTTTTGTGGTTTTTAAATTTGTTTTTGCTGCTTTTTTACTTGGTTCACTAGACTTGGTTCTACTGATCAACTGGCACTATTCATAATGTATAAAGCTAAATATGTGCTCAAACAATATGACTTGGACATAAATGTGAGACATAAAATTTAATTTTTTTAATGTTTCACAAAATATGTCTTTTTAGGTAGCACTAAATTAAGAAATTTTGTCTCTCTTCAACAACCTGATATTACTCTCCCTTTAGCATGGTTTTAAACTGTAAGTAGAAACATTTCTCTACTGCAAAGTGAGCAGAATAATTAATGGAAATAGGCAATGTAGTATGGGGTTTGTGCCTGGATTCTGACCTAATTGAACTAAAATGTCAACTCCACTGAATTCCAGAATCCAATTATAATGAAGATAAAAAATGGTAAGAGTGTTTGATCAAAGCTGTTGGGATTTAAAGGTGGACAATGAAGTTTTTTCCTATTGTAGTGGAAATGTTTTTTGGGGGGGAGGTTGGGTTTGTTGTGGATTTTTTGTTTATTTTTTTTAATATACACAAAAAGAAGCAGGAGTTTAGCTGCAGGACGTGGTGGATAACAAAAAGATTCCTCTGGAGTGCCATCTTCTCCTAGCCTTACTAGGAAATGCTATAATTCATCATTCTTCAATTTTCTGTAAGTATTAGAATGATCTGTCACAAAGTAGACAAGGAAATACAAAGGATATACTTGGCTGTTACTCATCTGATGCTAAAATACCTGACAGTGTTTACTGTAAGTAGTGGAAGACTTTATTTAAATGGTATTAGGATAAGGCTTCTTTTTGGAAACCAAAGCCTAATGCAGTTATTTTAAAAAATACTACATCCCATTGTTTTGTGTTCCAAAAATACATGTGAATGCCTTTCTCTGTCATTGTGATGATCTACTAGAAAAACAAAGACTGTCATGCTCCAAACAAACACATTCCTTATGTGTTTTTCATTAGAATATACAGTGCATGTTTCTGTTTAATAATAAGTTAATTTCCTGCCAATATGAGTTGCAGGCACTCAGAAAGGTCTTCTATAGATATAATGATGATTTCCTCCCTTTCTTTTTGGTAGAGGGAAATGTTACCTAGTCGAAAGATATGCGGTAGCATTTCAGAAACATGGAGTCAGGGCAATCGTTTATGGTGACAGGGATAAAATTTTCAGATTGTCCTGCATCAACCCTTACACTGAAAACTGTTGGGGAGTTTATAGTTGTCCCTGTGATGGTTAATATGAAATGATGTCTCTGAATGCAAGACTCTTCATATTTTCTGCTTAAACCTTTTCATGTATTCATATTTAAATTTTAGTTCTGTTTCCCCTCCACAAAGTTTTCAGTACTAGTGCGTCCAATGACACCAAATCACATTTGAGTTTCCCAGCTGTATTTGAGATTTCTGGCTGACTTCATTTTTACACTGGAGAAATTGGAATCAGAAGAAATAAGCACTGAAAGGCTTGGGAAAATCTACAAGGCAATGAGTGTTCCAAGCACTTTCAGCAAACTACTAAAGCAAATCTAACTACAGCTTTAAGGTCAATGAAAATTGAAAAATACAAGGTCCTTGGTTCCTAACCAGACATTCTTCTTCCTTTCAGAGATGTTACACAAATTGCCTACACAGTTTATTAGGACATGACTTAGGCTAATAGATTTGTTCCCCACCATAGTTATGTTTTCTGTTCTTTAATTTTGTCATAATATAAGTAAAAGCTTTAAGAATTGTGCACACCGGTGCTTAAGAATCATATATATGCATACTTACATTTAAATACGTTTACATACACATATATATACATGTTTGCATGTGTAAAACTTTTAGGCAGCACACAGGTGGATGGGTTTATTTGGCATAATTTTGGCATCCATTTGTTTAAAAAAGGTTTTTGTAATTTGCGTTTATTTAATAACCTTATAGTCACTTTTCTCACACTTTGTGCACTTTTATGCCCACCTAGTGGTAGAACATAGAATGGAGTGCACTTCTTGCCTCTTTTCCCCTCCCATCACATGATTCAGACTGCAAAATGAGCAGAGTGGATAGTGGACTAGCTCTTATAACTTATCTCCCCTTTGTTTTTCTTTCCAAATGATTGGCACTGCTCTCTGCGCTGATAGAACTATGGACTAGATTTCATTGTGTTTTGTGGCAGGTGGAGCTTTTACTTGGTCATATTCCAGGGCTCTGTAAGGCAACCCAAAATCTCTTGTATTATTCCAGTAAGATTCTGATTGACTGGCTCTGCAACACAGTAGTAAAACAGGGTAGATTTCTCCTCCAAGTTTTGCTTTTGCTCGCAGCAGGTCAATATGGTGACTCAGTGGGATTTGGGACAAGCAACATTATTTACACTGATGACAACATGCTGCTTCCCTGATAAATGTCAAATAGTGTGAATTTGGCAGGCTATACAATGTCCTCCCAGAAGAACAGACTGTTTTCATAGGAGGGATTGGTAAGGATAAAAACAGCAGTGGTAGATTTTAATAGTAAAATATTACTAAATTACCATATGAACCATTTTTTGTTGCAGCTAAATAGTAAATGATATCAGACATTGGTTGCTCTAAACCTTCCAATTTTTGCATGAATTTTGGCTTGGCTTAATTGAATTTTCCCAGTTTGGGAAGCCCATGCTAACATACAATACATTATTGACTCTATATATTAATTTACCTGTGTCTCATTGAAATTTTGGTAGTGCTGTCATGAGAGATGCTAATTGTATCCTTGGAAAATTAGAAAAAGAAAAGCATAAAGATGTTTATTGACTGTTCACTTCTGATTTCATTCTACTAACACCTCATTGTTACATGCTGCTTATTCTACTAAACAATAAAAATTCTTTGGAATTTTAAAGCTGCTTTGATGGTGGTGCCCTTTTCAGGAATTTTTTTTTTGGCTGGTTAGTTTTGTGTTTGGATTTTATTTTTTACTTAGGGAGATGAAGTAAGCAAAATGGTGATTAGATGCCTGAAAGGCTTAATTACTGAATTTCCTTGGGTAGGCATGTACAGAACTGACTTGCTGCTTCTTTAGTGTTTGCCATGCATCTTAGGTGGATAGCTACTCTGTTTAAACTCAGTGGCCAGCATGCCTACTAGATACAGACTCCCACAAATCCCACATGGGAGTCTGAGCAGACTTGAGTCCTGTCTTTTCAATATTGGAGAATTAGATTAGTAACCAGACTGCTAGGTAGTCCTTGGCATGTTAAGTTCTATTGAAGCTGCTCTTGTTATTTTAAATAATTTACAGGGGGCCATGGAGATGGAGAGTAATTTATTTTGGAGACAGCTTGTCTGTGTGTGCACTGCAATGGGAGGGCAAGATTGAAATGTGGAGAAAGCAACATCTCTATCAAGGGAGGATGATCACTTGTCCTAGAATATCCAGTGGCCTGGTGGGGAAATGCTTGAGATATGAAAAGGCTGTGTTGATATCCCTGTGACAGGGCAGATTTTGAATTGGTCTCCTATCACCAAACCCATGTTCCTGTCCTGGTTGCTGGGTTACAGTAGAGGAGGACAGAGTCTTTTCATGAGTGTCTTTTTACAGTGTGACTTAGCTGTCTGACCCCAGGAAAGAGCTCAGAGCTGGAAGCACTGGATACAACTGGGTGGCTCCTTCTGTGACGGTATGTAATTTAGGCTGTGATCCTACCCAGGGCATTTCTCTCCAGCTTTGACAGCTGCTTGCTGGATGTCAAAGTGTTAGCTCTCTCTCCCACTAGAACTGGTACCAGATGGTGGTGTTGTGACTTGTAAATTCTGCTGTGCATTTATCCCTGGGAAAAAAGAAGCTGCTGCCTTAAGTATTGTACTGCCTCAGTCCCAGTACCATTTTAATGATATCCTGTGTCAAAGATTTGTTGTGAACTAGAAAATGTATTGACCTGAGCAGTGAGCACTCCACTTGAGTAAACAAACAGTGCAAAAGCAGCCCTGGGATCTTGCACAGTGATGTTCTGTCACAGGGTGAGTCTGATGCAGGTCTTCAGAAGTGTATATCCAACCCCACAACTGCTGAGCTACTTTCCAAGGCGTCCTGAGGAAGATTAGAATGCATCTGAATTATATTGCCAATACATGGTTCTAGTTTTATGTGCACCTGTTTTTCAGGAGTTGATGATGGCTGTCCTTCCTAGTGATCAGAGGGCCTAAGAAGGTGATTTTCCATGCTGAGTACTACTGATACTCTCTTAGCTCAGGCAGTAAGAGCTGCTTATTTTAGATTCACATCTCAAAAGGATGTGTCCATCATAAAAACTGTGAAGAAATTTTAAAATTACAGAGACTGATTTAAAGCTGCTATGTAGAGCACTAACAGGCTACAGAAGGATGCTCTTGAGTTGCGTGAAACAGCTGACTGTACAATGCTTTACCAACACAAGAGTTTCTCACAGCTTGCATTGTTCTCACTGCTTTTGTTTTTAAATACAGTCCTAAGGATTAAGTTCCCTGATGTTCTGGTAATCACTTTTATCATTGCTGCATTCTCCCCAGGACTTGGCTTGTGACTTTTAAATTATGTTCTTGTTTGTTTTACAGATTCTAGGCTGGCCTTATCATAAGAAATATGCAGTGTGGTTGTTACTAGCTCTCTTTGTTCTGTAACAAGATGACTAAGTTTGTCAGTTCGTACTGCATATTGCTGTGCTGACGATCCCCTTCCCTGGAACCTCAGCTCAGCTGCTGCACGCTACTTCACTTCATGCTAAATTTGCAATCTTGACTTCATTGAAGTGCAAAATTGCCTTGCTTGTCAAAAACTGGTAATACATACAAAACAATCCAGTGCTTTATTTTTTTTTGGCTCAAGTTGAGGTTTATATAGACTTAGAAATAGTTTCAGAATTTCCACATTATGTGAGCAGCTGCTTATAGTGTACAAGCCATGTTAAATATTGAAGAATTTAGATCTACTCCTATTTGTGCATCATTTTAGTGCTGTAGTAAACAGCAGTATCCATCAAAGTTGAGCTTAAATGGAAAAGCAAATGATGTCTGAGTTCATCTTTGGTAATAGATTTATTCTAGTTTTTTTTTGTTTTTTTTCTATACATTCTGTCATAGAAGATGACCATTGTACTTACTCCACAAGTATGCCACAGTATTTAACAATAAATTGTATAGATTTTTCCTGAACTATGCTAACAGCATCTTTCATTGTATTATTCATAGTTAATTGCATGTGAATCCACTGGTCAAGGGAGGGATACAGCATTAATGACCACATTTTACACACACTGAATGATTGTCAATCTGTTCTGAAAAAGACTGTAGTCCACATTTTCCCATATTTGGTCAATTCCTTGGCTTTACTACACTTACCTATCTATCTCTTGAATGATCAAAGTTTTGTTGATAAGTGATTTGAACTCCCATCAAGGCTGGAATTTAGTCTCCACCATTGATGATTTTGGCTGTTAAAAATAAGGTAGGCATTAGTATATCCCAGCCAACCACAGAACTTTAGCCATTGAAGATGTCTTACAATTAGGACAATATATGTATTCTCAGAGCTCTTGAGAACTTTGTTTATGCACAGACAGGAATTCTGCACTCAAGCCACCCAAAATTTTGAGACTTATCCATAGTGCTTCTGCCAGTGAAGGTTCAGAGGCTGAATTCTCCTGACAAAATCTATAGCAAGAAGGTTTCCTCTTGAAGGAGGATATATCAAAGCAAAGTACTTACAATTTCTAATTTGTTGGTGGTTACAATCAGAGTTTCTGGAATCGGTGTGTGGAATTGGTTGGACCAACTGGTTGGATCTATCAGATGGATAGGCTATTTCAAAGGAAAGGTGAGACATCATTTACCTAAGCAGAATTTGCTGTTTTTAGAAACAGGCAATCTTTATCAGATCTATTAAGCCTGGCGCTGCATGGGGTAATAGACTGGATGTTAAGATAGTTTCCAGGCTCCCATTTTGCATTCATGAGCTACACAATTTTAAATGTCTCCCAAAAGTCTTACTGAAATGTCTCCAGAAAATCTGAATTTTTCTCAATCTAGAGTAAGAGTGTGAAAGATGTGCACTCAGTATTTCCTGTGGAGCCCCGTCTGGACTAGCACGGCAGTCCTGTTGGCTCAGGACAATTGAGTGGTTTCCTGACTTGCCCTCATAAAAGAATCCTTGCTTGGATAATCCCTTCTTTCTTGGCTTGCATTTTCATTTGGCTTCTATTAGATTTTCATGTTCTATTTCTTGGTTTTGTGCCTGTGATGGGTTGACCCTGGCTGAACACCAGGTGCCCACCAAAGCTGCTCTATCACTCTTCTCCTAAACTGCACAGGGTTGAGAAAATATAATAAAAGGCTCACGGGTCAAGATAAGGACAGGGAGAGATCACTCAGCAATTACCATTGCAGGCAAAACAGACTTGACTTGAGGAAAATTAGCTTAATTTATTAATAGTCAAAGCAGACTAGGGTAATGAGAAAATAAAAACTAAATCTTAAAACATCTTCCCTGCAGCCTTCTTCCTGTGCTTAATTTTACTCCTGAATTAATCTCCTGTCCTACAATGGTTCAGGGGGATGGAAAATGGTAGTTATAGCCAGTTCATTACAAGTTATCTCTGCCACTCCTTCCTCTTCAGAGGGAAGGATCTTCACACTTGTCTTGCTCCAGTGTGAGGTCCCTCCTGGGGGAGACAGTCCTCCATAACTTTTCCAATGTGAGTCCTTCTCAGGCTCTGCTGTTGTCATGAGCTGCTCCAGTGTGGGTCCCTTCCATGGAGTGCAGTCCTTCAAAACCAGGCTGCTCCACACTCCAGCATGGGCACCTCTGTGGGCTGCAGGTGTGTGTTTGTCAGATGCAGGGGAAGTTTCTGGCAGCTTCTGCCATGCAAACCTTGCCATGCAAACCTAACCAGTGCTTCCAAACTAAAAGGCGGTAGTTTTTTGTTTCTTGGTGTTGCTTTAAAAAAGATAAAGTGAAATAATTTTGGGATGTAGTAAGTACTTTGCATACATTTATAATTTTGCTGGTCAGATTGTCATTAATTGCATTATCCTTTTTTCTAGGGGTATATACCATAACTGAAGTGACTGTGAAATGTTTTCCTAATACAAACTGAGTGTTGTATTTTACTATGTTTTACAACAGAATTTGGTTCCATAAGGCTTGCCGCAGAATCAGGCTTGTTCGATATTTTTATTAGTGACCTTGTCACTTATCTTCAGATGATGTAGAGTTGTGAGATAGCTTCTGTACAGGGGAGAAATAGACTAATGTAGAAAGAGGGGAGTTATCTTTGCAACATTGAATAGAGAAATATATAAGGGCTCTATGTATTTAGCCAGTAATAAGAATTTTATCTAGAAACTTTTCAACTGGACAACTCAACGAGGAGGAATACCTGAGTGCTTTGAATGAGGAGAACAAGCTATTGTCATGACATTGTCTTGAGTAAAACAAATGCAAGGAAAGAATAAATGAGGGGCTGTGATAGGCAACGTGCTGGTGAGGCCACCCCTGACAAGGAGTGTGGATTCTCCTCAGCTTTGTCAGGGCATGGATCTGAGTGCTCCATGGAGCATGTTTGTTTCAGTATCTTTCAAGAACAAGATTCTGCTCGGCAACACAAATCCAAACTATTACAATGACATTGTGGAAGAACAACTGGGTCTCTCTGTTTCTGTGATACGTTGTCTGTGGAGCGTTTTAGAAATGCCATTTCTGATTTCCAAGCTCTGAGTGATTAGAAGGTGGTTTCCAGAGAATTAACAAAAAATGTACCCATATTTTTGGATATTTTATGAGCTTACAATATTATGTATTTGAGCTTTATGTGTACATTTACATGTATGTTATGGGAAGATTGTGTTTTTCTCTAAACTGGAGATTTCTGAGGTATTGGAAGTTTTCTGTGTCAATAACAAGAAAGCAAATGCCCAGTAGGCTTTTATGCAGATTACCATTTTGACCATTTGAAATAGTATAGATAATTTTATTTAGAATTTAGATAAAATATAGATAATTTTATTTAGAATAGAGACTGTAATGAAAAAAAAGTAGTGAATCCAATAGCAGCAGGTCTGATTTGGTCATTTAGATGACAGTTGAAGTGGGGGGAAGATGAGGTATTATGCAAATATATTGATGGAAACAAGTTCCTACAAAAGAGATGGAGATGACTGGAATGTGGGGAGCCAGCCAGACTGTCTTACCTGTGTGTGTAGCTGATGGTGCACAAAAGGGAAGCATACTGAGATGGTCAATGAAAACAGGTGACTGTACAATTGAGCAAGAACATAAAATAGTGCCTCTGTAAATTCATTGTACCTAATTTATTGTTTTGCTCTTTGGGCTATTCTTTATGGTTGCATATGGAGTGAGTGAAGATGTGGTAGTGGTATTCTCCAGCAGCAGCACTGTTAAGCTACTTGTCTAATGTAGGCAGAGAACAGGAAGGAACTGAGACATGTCTTGGTTCCAATGCAGATCTGCTTTGGAACCCCTCACCCAGCCCATGGAGTTTTTGCTTCCCAGGCACTGCTTGAGTGCTTTACAGTGGGTGTACACATACTTGAGCAAAGCCAGGTTGTCCAAGGATCTGCATGTAGAAAATAAAACTCACCTTCTCTCATTGACTAGTTACAGGTTTTCCACAGCACAGGGATGATATTTTGGGCAGTGAATATTAGCTTTGCAAGCCTTCATGTGACGTGCAGCATTCCATCAGGTATTACCAAGTCTCTAGTGAATGTATCTCTGTCCTGATTGTACTTTATCATTTCAATTTAGCAGTCTTGAAAACAGCTTTACTGTTCCTGGGTCACTGACAACCCTAATATGAAAGTATCTGATTTGCACACCTATGTGTACTTCTGCACTTCCCAAAGTGTTTCTTTCAGGAAATACCAGTTTGTTCTGGTGTTTCTTCCAGTCCTCTTCTTTGGATTGCAGATGCAGAACAATAAATAAAAGGCATTGACATACTTCTGTGCAGGAAGGCAAACTGAAATTTAAGAGGGATTATTTGATATATCAACTGTGAGCTGGAAAATACATCAGCCATAAAGCTGTGACAGTTTCAGATAAATTCAGGCCAACAGTATTGCCAGGGACAGATTTGTACTGCAATTAACAGGATTAGGACCAGCATTCTGGTCATGATGGGAATACTATCAAGTGCTTAGATTTTTCTAAAATTATTTTTTTTTTGATTTCCTTTCAGCTTCAAATTCTCTGTTTCCTTGAGCAGAAAGTGAAGCACAACTGGTGTAGCAGACAGACAGTGTCATTCTTGTCACTGCTCAAGGTACTGCTTGTACCTTGAATAACACCTAACCTGCTCTCTGTTACTGCCCTGTCACTTGGCTGGAGAGAACTGCTGGTGGATGAAGGAGGAAAGACATCACTGCCTATTTTCTGTGCCTTTGAGTTGTGAGATTTGGCAGGGGTCTCTGGGAAGGCTGGAGGAAAAAAGAGCCAAAGGCACAGTTGGTATTTTGCAGGGCAATGCTTGGGAATGGTATCATGAGAGAGGCGTAAAACATAGGATTTTTTATATGTAATGAGAGGTTGTTTCAACCTGCCTGAATTTAGACCTGTGTACCCTATCTATTCTCAAGTCTTTGTCTTCTAGAAAGCAATTAGTTTCTTAATTAGAAGATATTCACATATTATATCCAAAGTATTATATGCTTTACATCATGTTTAGATGCAGGACTGAAGGTTAGAATTCCTTAGAACTTTCCAGAAGGAAGTTCAGGAGATGTTAGTCTTCCTCTTAGATGCAGAGAAGAAAGGCAGAGGCCAAGTCCTACTCCCAAAAGTCAGTAGAATATTAAACTCTGATGGATTTCCTATTCCTGTACTTCCTTATCTGTATTTCAGTTTCTCATGCAGCCTAATAAATACTATTTGATTGAAGAATATCTTTCAGAAGACATCCAGACTTGCCTGAAGATACCGAGTGATGGAGAATTCACCACTTCTCTTACTTAATGAATGGAGAGGAGTAGTTGATGAAAGACTAATTTATTCCCTGGTTCAGTTGTGCCTGGCAAATTTATTGCCTTTGGTTGATGTGAAAAATCACTGGCTTTATTTCTGAAAGAGCAGCAATGCGGTAACTTGGTTTGCTGAATACTTGCATTTTAACAGCTTCTTCTGTAGAAGACTAGAGTTCTTGTATATTGTAGTTGTTTTTCTGGAGATATGCTGTATGTACAAATAAACTTTTGTGGCTGGTAAGTTGCATCTAGAGGTTTTTTATGTCATCAGAGAAATAGAGAATTGAGAGACATTAGAGAATCTTGTTTTGAGATTGAGCCTGCAAAAAACCTTTGAGAGAATCCTTAGCTTCATGGTATTCAGTTTGTATAGGTACTGGATCATATGCAGTGTGATGCATTTAGATGTCTTCACTCTGATATTCCAGCCACAGGTAAAAGGAGCTCTAGTTTGTCACTTTATATGCTATTAAATGTATTTTCACAAGTTTTTGGTATCTTTGTTCTGCAGGATCAAGCTAATGGTTATATTCATGAGTATTGCTCGGTTAGTTCTTGATTATAGTTTCCAATGCTTTTGTTTGAGTGTTTCTTTTAAGAATGACAAGTATGTTTTTGTAACTTTGCAGAGTACAGATGCCAATTCAAATGTGAGGAAAAGAACGAATGCCACAGTACAGTCTGAAGCTGATGGTGGGAGCCGAATTGACACAAGGCACAGCTCTGTCCAGCCTCCCTCTGTAGCTCAGGGGTCTTCTGACATTACACCCCACTCCCTTTCTGCATCAAGCCCCAACCCTTTCACACGAATCAACGCATCGGAGACATTATCTTCTGCAAGAGCCACTCCTCCTGCTCCTCCTTCTACCCCCATTTTAACTGGATTTGTATCCCAGCATGCCACAGCTGGATCCCCTTCCATTCAGCACTTGCTTGGATCTAGACTGGAGCAGATTCAGACCACCACACCTAATACATTAGGAGCATCTGCAAAGCCATCTGCTGTCATACCACCTCCTCCCCCCGCCTCCCACTCTGGCACGAGTAAGATAGACAAATATGCACGCATTTTATTTCCTGTTACCTTCGGAGCATTTAACATGGTCTACTGGGTGGTCTATCTATCCAAGGATACCATGGAAAAATCGGAAAGTCTAATGTAGTTTTGCTGCTATGTAGTAGTTTCTAAATTATACTCACATTTGATGCAGAGTTTCTTCTTTTGAAACTATTTAAAAAGGTCAGTAATTCTTATTTATAAAAGCTGTGTGCTACTTTCCCATTCTAAAGGCTGGAGTTAGTGGGGATAATTAGTTAACTCTTAACAGAGTAATGGGTAACAGTAATGGGTCTTCCTTCCTTCAGCCAGCAATGAACCAACACTTGCTTGAGAGAAACTACTCTGGCTGCACAGAACTTGCATTTGGGAGGAGGATGCACCTGAGAAAAAATCAGAGGCAGAGGTGAACAGCTGTGCAGTGGAACACATCTGACTGCTAGGAATATGCATGTTGGCTATTACAAATGCCTGAGGCACCCAGCACTGCTGTCTGGACACAGCATTGCATTCTCTGAGTGTGAGGTCTATGTCCTGAATATTTTGACAGTGGTTGCTAGAAAAGGACTTTCCCTGCTAGATTAAAATTGACAGAATAGGGGGAAGAAAATCGATAGTGGCAAAAGGGAAGAGAGTCCAGCCTGGGAGAGTGCAACTCCAGGAAAGTTATGCAAAGGAGTTGTAGAGCTCCGTATATTTTTACTAAGCATTATTTTGCATTGTAACCTGGGAAATTCTCACACCAAACTAAGAATAAGTGAACCTTGTAAAATCTGCAAATCTGATGTAATTCTCAAAATTGGATTTTCTTGTTTGGTAAGGTGATCTTAAGTGGGCGATTCTTCTTTTGACCTTGCTGACCAGCTTAAGAGGATTTATTCCTAAATTACATCAATTGTAGTAGATGAGGACAAGACCACAATGTTCAACTTTTTATTTGAATTCTATGCTTTTTCTTTGGACGCTTTGGGGTTTGGGTTTTGGGTTTTGTTTCCCCATACTTTTCAGTTACACTCCTGTTTTCCTTTAAACACATATTCCATTGCCCCCACCCCTCCTCCCCTTATATAATTTTGTGTCAAGTTAAATTTTCAACACAGTTTTAAAAGCAGCTTCAGAATTAAGCAAAAAAAGCCCCATTTTCTGTGCATGGATGAGTGTGGCCTGTCACTGAGTGAAGGAATTACTTACTTTTTGAGAAGGACTGCTGTGATATAAATAAGCAAGTCAACTTTCTAGGTGGATCCCAGGCTAAAAAAATAATTTATGATCCATTTGTTTCTTTAAACTGTGGCATAGATAGGTGCTTTTCTTAACAAATTGCAGTATGCAGGCAGGCAACATTATTAAAGAATTGAATAGTTAAACTTGATAGAAATCCTGATCATAAATGTTATTTTCCCTAGAACAGGTAGAAAACATATTGCCAATAAGAACAAGAAATGTTTGTACAGATCTGTCTGGCTTGGCCAGCGGTTATCGTTCCTGTGCAGGTGACAAGTGAAAATCAAAGGCAAAATCCTCAGCTATGATCTGGCTGTGCCTTTAAAGGGTCTGGACTAATCTGTAGCTTCAGTTGATTGAATAGCAGATTGGTAGACTATTGTCAAAGTCTTATCCTGCAGATCAGGGCAGATCAGGTGAGTGTTGAGTGGTTCTGTGCCCAGACAATGATCAAGGGACTTCGGGACACCACAAGCTGCTGGCAACAAAAGGCTGCCTGTAAGACTGCCCTAGACTATGCTGGGACAAGAATCAGGGTAAAATGACCCCATAATGGTGAAACTATGACCATGCCTCTGTCTCTCCAAGCCTTTTAGCCAGCTCAGGGCTGAGATTCTGACCTTTAACTTATGGGACCTGGGAGATACCTGGCAAGAGATGCTACAGTGTAGCATGGATCCCAGATGGTTCTTTCGTGTATAATAATGAACTGTAGATGATAGAATGCAATGGGATTGTCTTACGTAACTTCGTTATAATGGAGTGATATAAACAATTGCCTTAGTCTTTCTTTTACTTAAGGGAAGCTCTCAAAAAGGCAGGTATGGTTCTTTCCCTGTTCATCTTTTACATCTAGAAGATGCCTGAGATTACAGCACTAGTTAGAAAAACTTTACGTGGCATATCACAGAACTGGAAATGGAGCACCTGTGCAAGAGGTCTAACTGCAGTAGTTTGTATCTTTGGATGTACTGCTGGTTGCTGTAGTTGTTTTCTTTCCAATTAGGTCATGTTACAAATTGTTAGAATCAAAGATAGATGCAAGAGATTATTTATTTGGTTAAGCCAGAATAAACAAAGCTAAACCTCTGGCAATTTCAACTGTACAAATGATAAAATACTTCTAGCATGTAGAATGGTGACCTGCTATGTAGAGAAACTAGTATTTGCACCAGAAGTTACTGAAGTTACTCTTTGCTTTCCTCTGTGGTGAAAACCGAGGATGTTTTCCCACAGGGAGAGCCTTAAACAATTCATTAGAAACAGTTGGCTGTTCCTTCCACCCATCCTTGTATACTGATTTTATAATCAGCTTTTCCTAGTGCATTGTTCAGTAGGATCAACAATAGTTCAGGCTAAGATTGATTTAAATGTGCTGCTTGAATTCACTTATATTTTCTGTTTAATTTTAAAGGCTTATAAGCAAGAAAAAGCCTTCCAAAAATAATAAATTCCAAATATTTATTTCTATGCTTCTATTTTGGGAGAAATTCTTAAAGATAGCATAGAAAAAGTTATCTCTTTTAAATCTGCTAGTGTATTTCTGAAGTACCTTCCAAGACTTCTATGCCTAAATTCAAAATGAAGTACATAAAAAAAAAAATCATTATGAGTCTAGGATTAATTTATTGAACTCTACTATATTTTTATGTTGCAGCATATGAAGAAATTGCCATAATTACCTTTCCAAAGTACATGTGGACAATGTAAATAAGAATTTATTGTTAACACTTCTTGTTCTTCATTATTTTTAATCTCCCTGGATGACCAGAAACAGTAAAACAACAAAGAGCCTGCAATATACTCAGTGGCACCATAACTTGGAAGCACAAATGGAGGAATATGCTAAATATAGCAGCTCAAATGTTCAAAACTGCTAACTAAAATCCTAAGGGAGAGCATTGCAAGTGTCATTTCAGTGACCAAGTAGCTTATTAGAGATGAGCTTCAGTGAGATGAACTCTACAATAGCTATATTTTTTGTTTCTCCTTCTTTTTTTTCCTACTGGGATTCTTAAATTTTTTTTTTTTTTTTTTTTTTTTTTTTTTTTTTTTTTTTTTTTTTATATGCTAGTATAGTGGTTTAGCACTCACCAAACACTTCAGGTAAGTTCACATCTATCAACAGGAAAGGAAACTGGATAGAAAGATAAAGATCTTTACAAGGAAACAGAGATAGTTCTCCACTGACATTTCCTTGGAGAAATTGTTAGCAGCAGCAAAACTCCCATGCATTGCAGTGATGCGGCCCTGACCACTAATGCAGTCATTTGAGAAAATCAGTTAAAAACTTGGTTCAGGAAGGTTAGCTTCACAGGAACTGAAGTGTGGTTTGTAGTCAGTTGTGAGCTTACTATTATCAGGTTTCACTGCAGTTGTGAAAATAATGAAGATGAGAAAGGTAGCAAACTTCAACCCCAGCCCTTCAAGGTGACCTGAACTCTTAGAGCTCACCAGAGGTACTGGAACCTGGTTTTCCTCCTATTAAAATGGACTTGTCTCCATCAAATGGATGTTGGTAGTGCATTTCTTCTCCCACATGTCTTGGAAGGGGAAAAAAGTAGGCATTTAAAACTGTTTAGTTATCCACTCTACATTACTGTTTGATCAGGCAAGTAAACTGGATGATAATTGAATGAAAGAGGTAAATAGTTTAATGAGGAATGTGATCAGAGCTCTTCTGTTAGTAGGAACTAAGAGTTATTGATTACATGGTGTTCAAATGTAACCTTTGGCATCTCATCATCTTCATCATTCAGAATGGACCTTAAAAAAATAGTACCAAGTAAATGTATTTAATAGGATTTAAGCAGTATTCCTACAAAAAATTGAATGAACTCAACTTTTTGATATGCCCAGAATTACATGTTCTTCCACTGTATTGTGTACCTCCTGTATGTCATTTGGCCTCAGTGTACCTTAATGATGTAGCTCATTGTCTGCATGCCATGTGAGAACATCAGGGTATGCAGTATCTATTTATTCAATTTATCCAAAGCCTAACTTCCCATATTCTTTTTTTTTCTGTAAGAAGGGTAGGGAAGGCCAGAATGGAAGAAATGACACACGGGCTTTGTAAGAGACACACATTGGCCATCTGACATTTTCCCATAGATACTACAGATTTCTTAGGAGAAGCTTTTTCAGTGTGCTATAGCACACTATACATCCAAATCCTAAAAAAACGCCAAGAGGTCTGTTTGGAGAGCAGTCTAGATCATGGATTTTGCACACTTTTTATAACTTTGGCTTGACTTAGAAGATTAATGAGGAAGGAAAATTTGGTTAGTTGTACCTTGTCTTCCTGGGACTTGCCAAGAGGGCTTGACTGCACTTAAATAGAAAGTGTGGCTAGCACTGTTAGGAATTGCAATACAGACAGCTGACAAAACTCTCCCTTGGTTTTATTTAATCTTAATATTGAATAATAGATTAGAAGAAAGGCAGCTGTAGTATTGAGAAGCCTGGGTTTAGTATAACATCTGCTGATGATATCGATCAAGCCAAGGATGATCAAAGTCGTAGAAGTCTTACAGAACTGCAGGGCTATACAGCTGTAAGTTTGGAGCAGGTCAGTGCCATGTGGGGAGAAGAGAGGGTGCTTCCCTTCATACTCCATACTTCATACATTGTAAAGCAATAAAGCATAAGTAGTACAGCTCCTCCATTTATATTTGATAGAACAAAACTGCATTAAAAATTTCATACTCAATGAAAACCCAAGGGGCAAATAGCATTATGGAAGTCAGTATTAACCACCAGACACCAACCCCTCCAAAAAACAGATGAAAGAAATCCATGAAAAAATTTAAGTTAAATGACAGTAGCATATTTTAAAATTATTTGTTTGTTTGTTTATTTTTCCAAGACCTTGTATTTCTTTCATTGTGGGCTTCCAAGCTGAGTTTGCATTTTTTTCAGAATGGGTAAGAGAGATTTTTAAGAGTGGATACTCTACTGGTATCCACTGATGCCAATGTGTTTTTCATTTACTTCAGTGCACTTTAAACAGGAAGTTTACTGCCATTTTGAAAGAGTCTGGTATCTGTTAATTTGTAGAATCTTTATTTGTAGGCCTCTCCTCAGAATCAAGATGTAGCTATTTTGGAGAATGTGAATGTGGTGAGAGTTTCAGTGTGTTCTGAGTAAATCAGACTCTGAAAGTAAATTTTTGCCACATCCCAGGCAAGTGAGAGTAGTGCAAAGTACAGTGTACCCTGTAAAGATCTCTCTTTGCTAATGTTATATTACACAGCATCCTGTAAAATCTCTCTTTGCTAATATTATATTACAGAGCATCCTGTAAAGATCTCTCTTTGCTAATGTTATATTCTGTGTTAACTGGAGGAAATGAAAAATGCAATTATTGTAAAATTGATAGAATTTGCAAAACATACTTTTTTTACATGAGTTAGAAATGTGGTAGGTATTTATTTCAGAATTGAATAGCATTGTCTTCTTCCATAACTTACTGCATCTAAAAGTATCTCTTAGACTTTCTTATGCTTTTTGTACTATTCCACTGAAAAAGGATTTTAAAAAACCCAGTTAATATCCATTGCAGTTCACTATATTTTTTGGTCATAATTCTGTTTTCATTTTCTTGTGCAAGAGGAATTGAGAGCATGATGGCTTCTTCAAAATAAAAATAACAGCAGCAAAACAAAAGCCTTGGAGATTCCCTTTTTTAGAAAACTTTCCAAACTCCCATCAATTTTTGAATGCCTTTTTAAAAAATAGTGTAGTTTTAGCACTTAAAAATACTAATGCTGTTGCAGCCTGGATACATATATACAAATAGCCCTTGAAATAATGTAATTTCCCTGAATTTTAAGGAGGCAAATTCAAGATGCACTTGCTAATAGTTCTGCATTGAAAGAGTGCCTTTCTGGATGGAAAACACCATGTGAGGTATGTTTTTTTGTTTGTTTTTTTTTACTACTGTCTTCATATAACTATTTTCAAGAAAAAGAACTGGAGGAAGAGTGTGGTATTACTGCATTAATCTTCAAATAGCATGAAGATCTGGGTTATTTCCTGCTGGTCATCTTGCTGTTGTGTCTACGTTTGCTTAGTGTTTTTGTAAATGCTGTATCCAGGTTGCTGTTAGCTGACATAGCAATCTATGGATGATCTTATGACATAAAGAAATACTAAAGGAAATCATTGTTTGTGAATATGTTTTCATCCTTGGCAAAAACATAACTGGAGTTTGGTAGAAGAAGCAGATGACAGTATGAAGAACTCAGCTGTACTTCTGAGCTCAATGCACTGAAAAATTTAGTTGAGTACTGCTTTGCATTATCATCTTGTGCTGGTGGCTCATCTCCATGGTAAGTAAAACATCTACGAGGATGGAGGACTCAGAAGTAAAAAACCTCTACAAGTATTTCTTCAAAGTTACTTTGAAATATGAGATAGCTAACCTTATTACTAGTAGTAACATCACAGTATACTTTATATTTGCAAACTTGAAAAATCTCCTTTTCTTTTAGGATGCTGGTTGTCAAATGAACTCTTCATAAATAGATGATTCTGTATGTACATGTATCTGATTTTTTTTATTAATTTGTGGCAACATTCTCTATCACCAGATGAGTGGTGGAGATTTGAAGTATTTCAGATAACCAGAATTCTTGAGCAATTACTTTAAAATATTTTTTTCATATATACATGCCTTTACAAATCAATACCAGCAGTGCTTTTGTGGTGAAAATTAATCCACCTGTGAAAAATCCTGGCCTTGAATATTCAACTCATATTTGAAAGGCTGATGAAGCACGGTGGGCAAGGCAGGACTCAGGGCATGTTTTTTCTAAGAGGCTTCTGAATTGGAGCTGGCTTATGTCCTGCCATCTTCTGAAGCAGTCTGCACCAGGGAGACTACCAGCAGAATCCATGGGCTTTTTGCAACCTTTTTTAAAACTCCACCATAAAACTGTATTAGTGCTGAATGTAGCACCTTCACCTTCTTTATTGCCTTGCTTTGTGTGTGGGGAAGTATTTCAGTGCTTCTGGGGAAGCAGGCTGAAATAACTTGTGTAGCTAAACCCCAATTTTGTCTTGTTTCCTTTTGGCTGGTTAGTAGTAGTGGGATCTGATCTGGCTCCTGTCTTAGCACTGGTACAAAGGAGGGCATGAGGAACCTGGATTGATTGGTGCTTTGAGTTGGGTTAATGCTGGTGTGAAACCACGGTCTGAGGATTGTCCTCTTATCTGCACTGTTATTAAAACAGAGGCTCTCTCAGGCTTTCTCAAACCTCCGGTGATCCCTGTGGTCATTTTTCCTCCACAAAGGTGGTTTTGTGAATTATATCATTGACTAAAAAAAACCCAGAAACCAAAAATGATGCCAGAATTTTTGAAAGAGCAAAATCAATGAAGTTACTTGAAGAGAAAGAAAAGGAAGAGAAGTGTAAACATGAGTATGTATGAAAATTTTCGGCTCTTGCTACCAAGCAGTTATTTTAAGATATGTCCTGGAAGAGGTACTAGAACTGCATCTGGCAGGAAACAGCCNGGAATGTTTAGCATTTAACTTGCTTTATGTTTAAGAGACTAAATAGAATGCTGTTTCTGATTTAATTCAGTTATCAGAGGGGATGTGGGTGAAGAAAACAGCTTTCATTACAGTAACAACCAGTTTTTTAAAAGTATTTTGCTTTCCTACTAAATCTGAAGACTTCATTCCTGTACTTGAATTCATGGGAGCTATTTAGTGCTGAGCATTTCTGATAATCCAGTCAGTGCTACATCTTGTGGGCTGCACCTGCATTTAATGTTGCCATGATTGAAAACATACATCCAAACTTGGCACTTGCACAGCATGGATCCCATAAAAGGCAAAGGTGCATGTATAGCCCACTGTGGGTGCATGAGAAGTGGTCCTGTTGCTCATGTGAGAGAAGATGGGAATCTGTGGTCAGAAACAGAAGGTAAGGAGAGTGTGAGTGCCTCTTTCAGAGGCTGAGCAGAGCTTATATTGGATTAAGCCACTTATGAAAATGCCCCCTAAACTCTTTACCAAATAGACAGCTTAGGAGCAAGCTGAGCGCAATGTGGAATTTGACTCCAACTGTAAATCCTGCACTAGGATCAGCACAGTTAATCTCCCCTAAGGCTTCTGATGCTCTGGCTAGAAGACTGAAGAGATGTGAGATAGTTCCTGCTGCCAGCTGGATTGCCAAACTGTCCTGTAGTGCAACAGGGTCTTTGGAGTAGTGAGGGTGGGATGGAAAGTACTTTTTTGGAGTACAGAATAGGGCAGAATGAAAACTTCCTTCAGATCAGCACTGCTCATATGCACTGTAACAGCACAGAACATCCCAAAGGAGCACCAAAGTGTGTTGCAGTCTTGTCTCCTCCTTGTCCATCTGCTAAATGTTTTGAAATGGAGAGTGGCGAGAATGAAATATCCAGGTCTGGTAATGAAACAGAAGATGCTTTGTGCTGCTGCCTGGTAAGTACCCACAGTCTCCTGCCAGCAGCTTGTGAGTCTTCGCAGAGACATAACTGCATCACTGACTTTTTTGTAGGTATAATTATTATGCCCCTACCATCTCTCCTGTAACTTAAACATTGGAAAAAGGGGGGTTCTCTTTGATGCTCTATTTTGTTGCATAGTTATGAACATTTCTCCATTTTGTTGCATAGTTATGAAGAAGAAAATCAAGCTGAATTCTTCTAATTTTTATTTTTTTTTTAAAGAGGTTTCCTCACCTGCACACATGGAAATCAAAAGCTCCATTGCAAACTTCAGGAAGGTAGGAAACACTTCTATGCAAACTTCTGTCTATGATTATCTCACAAAGGTAGCTTTTGTTTTTAAATCTTTAATTTGGAGAATATTTAANGAGAAAAAGATATTCTTTAATCTTCATATTCTCAGTTGATCTTACTAAGTATGTGATTAACCAGCTTCCCTGTATGCTTTCAAGTTTTCTTTCTGCTATGACATGGGTGAACTGTGGAAGACCTAGGAATTTTTAGGTTCAATTCATCAGTCCATTTAAGAGGTCACTCAGTGCTGGCCAGTGCTGCCAGTGGCAGATAAACCCTGGCAGTCAAGCAGCAAGGCACAGTGTGAGTAAGGTTGGAGTCCTAAAGTATGGTGTGTAAGGATTTTTGGGTGGGCTTC